>JASVEL010012014.1:0-387433 GCA_032618575.1 Nicotiana noctiflora | reverse complement strand
CAACTGAGCTGCAAAGTGCTCAGTGGACCTCTCGTGAATAAGGCAAGGTAAATTACAGGGTCAATGTGTAATATTCATAAGTTGTAATTTAAAACTAAGGGACTAACTTATAACTTCTAAAACTTCATTCTAACTCTCAGCCTAACGACTTTAACCACTAAGTACACCTCCGGAAGCATGAGGTACAACTCCTAAGAAGCAGCTCGTATCAGTCAAATTTGTTTTTGCCGGATAAAAAAAAGAAATATTTTTGTCAAAAAGACAAAAAAAACCCCTCTAAAAATAAAGTTATCATTAAAATTTAACGGTATTTTTGAGAATCCAAATAGGTATACAATGCTAACCTACTACAACTATGTAGTAGGCTAACAAAACCCTATAACATCTTAAACGAGAAAAGAACATCCATGGGCCAAAGGCAAAGACTTGAATTGTCAATCAACAGAAAATATATTTCTTTCCTTCAGATAAAACAGAAAGGAAAGTGAATTCCCTATGCAGCTAAGAGTGGATGGAAATATCATACACGTTCACCATATGAAGACACAAGTCTAAAGGGATAAAGGTATATAGAGAACTAATCTAGTGCAATTATTTACACGAAGGAGAGAGAGGGGGTGGGGATAATAGAAAAGGAAAGAAGCTAAAAGGAGCATCAAGTGAGAAACATCGCATCAATAAATTCTTCAAGCAGCAGGCATTGAGGTTGAGATGACGACGTAAGACAAATACTGAAGGCCATCCTGAATTTTACCAATGGCTGTGCTATGATCTGCACGAAGATTCTCCGCATATGCGTTAGCTTTTTCCTGGATTGATTTCTGCGGAACTTCTTGTGAATCAGCAGAAACACCTTTCACTGCTGCTAAATACGCTTCAGCAACTTCCGATATTCCTGCAAAAGTATAATGAAGCTAATCAAGAGGCATAGACGCCACTATTACAGTTCCCCTGAACTTTTAACACCAAAGGGGACATACCAAGAGCAAATGTGTTCTTCCCTAGGAAAAGCTAGATCGAACTGTTCCTTTATAGGGATTCTTAATTTATTTATTTATTTATTTTATTTATTTATTTATTATTATTTTGATAATGTTCCTTTATTCTTCATGCCAAGGGTAGACAAAAATGTCTTAAGGGGAAGCAAACCTTCACACTTTCTCCAAGCTCAATGAGCTCATTTCAACATTACTAGACCAGTAAGATT
Organism: Nicotiana noctiflora; assembly: GCA_032618575.1. Classification (NCBI taxonomy): domain Eukaryota; kingdom Viridiplantae; phylum Streptophyta; class Magnoliopsida; order Solanales; family Solanaceae; genus Nicotiana; species Nicotiana noctiflora. Next base: position 386,226 of record JASVEL010012014.1, on the reverse strand, counting down.
AAATTGTTCATAACCAGGGGCAGAGAAAGACATCAAACAGTTGAAATAACAATCACTTAGTAAAGCGGTTCTCCGTAATGGGCCAAAGCATTTACAAGGATCTGGAAAACCAATTCAACTACAATGAAACTTTATACAGCTTGACGACAGAATTCACTCAACCAGAAGATTACTTGATTTTACCAATCCTACAGTATTGCAATATTTTAGCTTTAAAATTATCGCACTCCAGATCCATTCTAAAAATAAAAGTATACCCACACATATACTTTTGGCAGAGAAACAATATACACCCACAAAGAACAAGCGATACAATCGTAAGAGACAGTGAGCATCACACTATTTACACCAACGATTTGCTCATACAACTTTCAGAAATGGCAATTTCAAGTTTGATCATTCTGATCCAAAAAGGAATTATTAGGCTATCTTCTTAGACCAGTGTGTGGGTCAACAGGGTTATATCGATAGAAAGGGAAATCAAATGTCAACTTGTTCTTCAGAATATGACATTCAATGAGCACAGCAAAATGCATGAATAGATATTTGACCAAGCCACAGGAAGAAATAAAAAATAACAAACACAAAGCGCATAATCATAAATCAGAAAAATTCTGTTATTTGTGCAGAACCCTAACCATGTGCTTTGTTTGATGACTTTTTTTAAGTTTTTATATGCAATACCAGAGATCAAACAAAAGGTATGTGATCCACAAGTATTAGCAAGGAATCAATGGACGGCAAATGAAAGACCACAAAGGGAAAAAAAAGAAACAAGATAAAAGTCACAAACAACAACAACCCAGTATAATTCCACTAGTAAGGTCTAGGGAGGGTAGTGTGTACGCAAACCTTAACCCTACCCTAGGGTAGAGAGGCTGTTTTTGATAGACTCACAGCATCCCTCCCTCCAAGAACTCTCCACCTTGCTCTTGGGGTGACTCGAACTCACAACCTCTTGGTTGGAAGTGGAGGGTGCTCACCACTAGAGCAACCCACTCTTGTCACGAAAGCATGCAATAATATGATTGGCACAAATCTACCTGTAATAAAGCTGGAAGAAACAGCTTCAACACATCCAGTCATTGAACATGCCTTCGCTCGGATTATCTTAGCCCTTTCAATTGAATCCTCAGGCCAATCCATTTTCACAATTTCCGCATCGGCATCTTGGTCCACAGCTGTATTTGCAGTTGAGATGATTGATTTCCCAAGCATTACAAGTTGACTGGCAGCAAAACAGCACAACTCTGAAAGTCTCTGTGTATATAAGAATAATCTGTGAAGTGGATCCTTTACTCCCAAAACAGTAGCTGCTTGGTTCTTTGATTCAAAAGAAACTCGCAGGTAAACCAAAATATATTATACATACATGGACACCCTCTGAATGAAGTGTATCCAGTCGCCGAGCAGTCCTTTGAATCATGTCATCGGAAGCTAGTCCGACCAAAACATTTGTAAATCTGCAATTCAGTGAAATCCAAAACTTAACACCACTATCCCAGTTCTTAGCAACTAGACACAAACTTTTAGACAACAACACTACTAAGGCACAAGAAATCTGTCTAAATTCACGAACCGTCCATATTTCAGTCACATACTCCCTGCCCTGCTCCCATATATTTTTCAAGAACTGGATGCTTGGTAAAGCATATTAAAGTAAAAGGAAAAGAAAAAAAAATCAAAAAAAGGTAAAGCATATTAAAGTTCAATCTTTACCCTGCTGCCAATTCTGCAGCCTTGTTCACACTAGAATCATGCAAATTCTTCACCTCATCAGTGCTATCTGCAATGCCAGTCTCAACTTTCTTCCCTTTTCCTGACTCTGTACTACTTCCATATACTTCAGAACTCAAGTCAAAAATCTGTTGAACCTCTTTAAGTTTTCCATCATATGAAGACCTTTGATCAGATGGAAGCTTTGCTTTTCTTCTGTTGAACAACAAAGCATAATGGTTGGACAATGCCTCCAGCTCCTGCATGTAATTCATATGATAAGACAAGGGATTTACGGGATGAACCCAACTAGGTATTGGATCAGTATGAGTAGGAAGTGACCTCCAACTGCTCCGGACCTCCATAAATATAAAAGCATCTATCAAAAGTAACTTCCTCATAAAACTGATCCTCGTCTGTTTTTCCTCCCCCTTCTTTGGTGTTTGGGTCAACTCCAATACCAGTTTCTGAGATCAGAAGATGCATAGTTTCTTTTCCAAGTAGCTCGAGCGCATGCATCCCTTTGGCAGTAAAAGATTTTCCAGTCTGCAAGAAATTGCCCAATATAAAGTGCACATTAAGGCAAACTCCCTTGCCCAAAAAGATAGAAAATCAAATTTGTGCAAATGGCAAACCTCTAGAATGGATGGTGCAGCAGAACCAGTTGTGGCAGGTAAGCCACCATGCTGAACTGATTCAGCAATACTTAAAGCCGATTCCTCAAGCCTAAAAATACAAAACAAAATATCATTTCTTTGGAAATTTGGGCATTACTAAACGAAGAATAACCAGGTAATGACTCAAAACTGGTTAAGTTGCAGGATCACAGAGTTCTCATGCTTAACCTAGAGGTGCTTAATTTTCCATGTTTCCTAACAGTTGGAGTTTGCAACTGCTTTTCTTGGTCCAGAAATATGTGAGCACAACATTTTTTTTATTCCAGTCATTTTTCCACCTTAATTTGCCAGAGGGAAATTTCACCAAATTAATGTGTCAAATCATAGAAGTTTATACTATGCAGCATTAAATTAAAGCACAATGTAATATATAACTCAACAGACGTTCAACCAAAAAGAACTCCCTAATTATCCCCTAACAATCAGCTCCATAAAGTGCAGTATTATTTCTCAAGCACAAGATGAGTAACTGCTTAAACAAAATCTAAAAACATGGCTCCCAAATAGCTGGATAAACACCTCTCTGAGGTGAAGGTTTCCAACAGCACAACTAGAAAAAGAATCATGCTGCAATTGTATACAAGCAGATATACATACTTGTGGACTAAATCAGAACCTCCTTTGAATGCGTTTCCTAAAGCTTGCCAAGCTCCTGAAGCGAAATTCTCGACTGAATGGTCAATAACTTTCAAACCCTGCACATAGTTTTTGAAGGTTAAAAGCATGACCATAGCAAACAATTTTAGCATATCTACTTCTAACATTAAGATACTTCTGTAGAAATTAGCAAAAATAGGGGTGGAACGCTTATCAATAATTCAATGCTCAAGAAGAACTTCCATTAACAGTTGGATCGCCTACTGAGTCAACTAAGTTTGGTAGCACTTGCCTGGCCAAGAATTGAATCTTCACTAGCTTTCTCTAATTTTTCCAGAGCAGCCTTGCGTTTTTTGTCATTCTCGTCTTCACTTTCCTCTTCGACCAATACTTCTCGCTCATCCTCTTTTGAGGATTCGGAGTCTTCTGAAGCATCCTGCACATCTGCAAGGCTTTTTGCAGCTATTTTAGCCGCTTCAACAGCCTGCATAAGTGAAACGCATATAAATATAGCTGATGGAGGCAATCAAGTTTATGTTTAAGTGTGTTTCTCTGCCATAACCACAAAAGAACAAGTAACCTGCACTTGTCAACAGGAAGCTGAGACATTAGAAGGGTGATAACAGGAATTATATCAACGAAAGTTGAGTTCTGAAAATTTTATTCATCAAAAGGCTTCAACTCATTTTGTTGATCTGGTGCCCTACAAAATGTAGTCTTACAGAAAACTGAAGATTAAAAGAAAAAAAAAAGAGGGGGGGGGGGGGGGGGGGGGTTGTGAGTATCAACTCAAATCACATTGACCTAATACCAACTATTATGTTCCTGATATGTTAACTAGTATGTTAGCTATAATCATAGCAGAAGGAAATGTTAATGATCACACATGCTCTCATTTGGGAGTCTATCTGATTTCAGCAACAACAACAACAACAACAACAACAACTACCCAGTGTATTCCTATAAAGTGGGGGTCTGGGGAGGGTAATACGTACACAATTACCCCTACCCGAAAGGGCAGAGAGGCTGTTTCCAATCGACCCCCGGCTCAAGTGAAAGGAGTCTATCTGATTTCAGCCTTGGTATAAAATACTCCGAGTTATCAAATACAACTGACATCATCCAGCAGTCTTTGTCACCGTTCAGTTGAGGCATCGCGAAAATTGTAATAGGCACCATTTACTGAAGAGAGTGTCCGAAACACACTAATTGTCTAATTCCTATATCAGATGATAGATCTAGCAAAAACACATTGTCAAAAATTTGAAACATAAATGAAGTTACTCACAGTTCACTCACACAACTCGGCTAACAATGGTAACATCTCATTAACCGCTATTTTATATACTCCTATTATAAAAATGAGGTAAAACAAACAGCAAGATCAACCAGATAAAAGCAACTACGTTACAAATGCAAAAAAAAGGGAAAAAATAGAGTTATGAAATGTAGGAAAAGACGAGTACATTGCGGGAGATCTCTTCGGCAGCGGTAGTAGCAGCTTTCTGAATGTCCGATATATAAGAAAACGCAGAAAATCCCCAGCCTCCCCAGCCTCCACCACCGCCGCCGCCTTGCGGCGGAGGTTGCTGAGCTTCCTCCTGCTTTTCCACCATCTCTTCATTCGAAGGCTTCGTCGTGTTTTCCGCCATTTGAGAAGATCGTAGTGTCGATGCAATTTTATTAGTTTTCACCGGCAGGAACTGGTAAGCTAATTGAATCAATGGATAGTCATTGCGATCTTGTTCGTTTAGGCAGAACGTGCTTCTTACGGCAAAACAGGTAAAAGACGATGTCGTTTGGTATTACAGTGCACCTCTGACCCGACGTTGATTAAATGCACAAAAAATTAGGGCCTTCCTTTTGTTTTTAGAAAAAAAAGGCTAGAAATAAGCTACTTATTTTTTACAAGTTATAGTTCTTTTCTCCTTCAATAACTGATTTTTTTGGCCTTTTGCACCTATTGAAGAAAATATTAATTCCATAATTTTGACTTAATTATTCTTAATCAAAATTTACATATTATTAACTGACACATTGAGATCTAGTAAAAAAAGTACTTAAATAAGGATAAATTTTAAAATTAAAGCCTTTTTTTAATCATATTATATTTTGAACCAAAATAAACATGTCACTTGTCATGAACAGGAGCTAGAATGTAGTCTCTTTCGCTGTTCCTACGATAATTGTTCGTTACAGCTAGTCGCCCCACCCTTTTCTTTTTCCTTTTCTTTTTATTTTTATATTTTGGAAGCAAGTTTAGTAAGAATTAAAAAGCTACTAGTATAAATAACCCTGACCACAATTTCTAAGATTAATAAACTGTTGCTACAGTTAGATCATATATCTCTCTGCTGCAGTTATTTCAGAACTAGGTTATTCCAATATTCTACCAAATTGAACAAAAATCGTTACTATTTTTTAATTAACACGATACAGCAAGGATCAAACGTTCCTATAAGTTTTATGACCAATAGATGAAATGCAGCGCACATTTTGCAACACTGACAAACTTCTACCTCATTCTCATCAAGGCAATTGATATGATTAAAATGCAGGGAACGTAAAAAAAAAAATTATAAAAAAAAAGTAGACAAAAGTACGTTGAAATTGCATAATGTTCTGTTCAATCAGCACATCCAAGAAAATATTTCCAATATTTTCTTGTGCACAGTGTACAAAGCTCAATGAATCGCTAAAATTGACAATGTAAACGAACTTTTCAATGATTATATATGTTTACAAATTGACTTGTACATATTCTTTGAACTAGTTATCGTGCCACTGAATATAAGAATGGTGGAACCCCTTAATAACCTTGGAAAATTGGTGGCGGTGGTGATGCATATAGCGAGCCCAATGATGGAGGAAGAGCAACATCCTCAAAAGTTGGTGGAGGTGGAGGTGAGGCTATAGGTGGGGGTGGAGGTGGTGAGTGGATCGGTGGTGGTGGAGAGAATACTGGAGGAGGTGGAGATGAGGCTACAGGTGGCGGAGGTGACGCTACTGGAGGTGGTGGTGAGTGAACGGGAGGTGGAGGTGACGCTACTGGAGGCGGTGGTGAAGCCATTGGTGGTGGTGGTGGTGAGGGGACGGGAGGTGGAGGTGACGCTACCGGAGGAGGTGGTGAGTGGACGGGAGGTGGAGGTGAGGCCACTGGTGGTGGTGGTGACGCTACCGGAGGCGGTGGAGATCGAGCTGGAGGTGGTGGTGAAGCCACTGGGGGTGGAGGTGAGGCCAGTGGTGGTGGTGGTGAGTGGACTGGAGGTGGAGGTGGTGGTGGCGAGGCTACGGGTGGTGGTGGGGGAGGTGAGGCTTTTGGTGGTGGTGGGGTTGGTGTAGATACAGGAGGTGGCTTTGGTTTTGGACTTGCAGGTTTTGGTGGAGATTTTTTGGGCGTTGAAGGGGTATTTTCTTTGGGTGGATCCTTTGGACTTTGCCCTTGTGGTGAAAATCCACAATGACCTTTACTACAATCAACAGGATTGCTCAAAATTGGTAAACATTCCTTCTCCGTCCTTTGATCTGGTTGTTCCTGCAAACAATTTTCCTTACCTTCTATTTCCAGATCATGGGAGCGCGACGGCGTACATTTTTGGTCCAAGCTCTCAAAATAGTTGTTGGAGAATGTCAAATTGGCCAACTTGGGCAAGGTACAAAGGTTCTCTGGAACATTTCCCATGAATTTATTGGATGCAATGTCAAAGATCTCAATATTCTGCATGTACTTCAAATCCTTGGGTAAGGATCCAACGAACTTGTTTCTGCTAATGTCTAACGTCGTTAGGTTCGTGAGCTTAGTAATTTCTTCAGGTAAACAACCAGAAAGATCATTGTTCGTGAAAACAAGCTCATCTAATGTGTTACTCATTTTGCCAATGCTGCTAGGAATGCAGCCAAAGAATTTGTTATTCGCCAATACCACCACTGAAGCATTGGAATTGCCCAAGTTTTCAGGGATAGTAGAATGGAATCGGTTATTGTTAAGGAATATGGCATCAAGATTCTTTTCAAATAGTGCAGGAGGCACTAGACCTTCAAAATTATTGAACCTAAGATCAAGATATTTAAGGTTAGGCAATTCCAGCACGTCTGGGAATGGCCCAACGAAACGATTGTTGCTGAAATCAATCTCATCTAAAAGCGTAAGATTTTTAATGCTCTTAGGAATGATTCCACAAAACCGATTAGAGTTAATGTGGATGAGACTAACATCAGATAAAAGACCAAGCTCGACGGGGAGGTGTCCAGCTATGTCTGCATGGTTAAGATCAATGCCAGCAACAACAGAGATATTGGGATCATCGAGGGCATTGTCACAAAAGACACCATTATAGGAACAAACATTAGGACCCTCCCAGTTAGCCGTGAAGTTTGTTGGGTCGGAGTAAATAGCTTTCTTCCATGCCTGAAGAGCAATATAAGCTTTCTTCAACCTGGCATTCGCGAATTTCATGTTAATGGTCATCTGATCATACTCGCCATTGTCAACCAAAAGCTGGCGACGAGCAATGGAAGCAGCCTCAACATCAGTTAATGCAATAGAAGATGAAGAAAGAAAACAGAATGATACAAGGAAGAAGAGAAAAAAACCCGAGGCCATAATGATTGGATTAAGTCCACTTGGGTAAGGCCCAAGGCTGCTTATAGCATTCTATCTTGCAAAGGAAAATGGAGGGTTTTATATGTAGGCAAAGGAAGCAATATTCGTGGTTGATAGGTTATTACTGAAGGTGTTTGAATTTGGAACCATATTTTGCGGCAGCTTGTTTGAGCACCATTAATTTGGAAGGTCTAAACTAACTTAGACACAAATTTAAGGTATTTGTTAAATTTCTTGGAATTAAGAAATGAATGAATAGGGATAATATTTTATCCATCCTTTACCTACTAGCATGGAAAATCACCAATTACACGAGTTCTTTTTACCATCTAAAACAAATGGACATTAATTCATAAACAGGTTTTATTTTTATGATAGCAAATAATTGCCTCATTTTTTCATTAAAGTTTGAGATATTCACAATGCATTGACTTTACCACCAAACGATGTCGTGCAGTTGAAGAGGCTGCTCTTCTCTTAACCAGAGGTCTCGGGTTCGAGTATGGGTATGAAAAAATTATTGGTAGGGACCGCTTTCCTCCGAATAGGGCCCTATGGATATAGTAGGGCTCCAGTGTGGATATCAAACACCGAGTGAGACCAAAAAAATGCATTGGCTTTTCTACTGGATCTCGGTTTTTCACTAGATTGCTCTACTCCTCTGCCAAAGCTCTAAAAGTGATACTTTTATTCTTTCTTTGATAATTCTTCCAGTCTCCTTGACAGATTCCATTTAGATGACAATAAATTCCTCAAGAAAATAATCTTTATTTATAGAGTCTTGTTAGCTCCTAAACCCACAATTTAATGACACAAACTACTGATTAATAAGTGGCTTTCAAGGCATACTGAAATTTTATCTTCCAATTAAAAGAAAAAATAGATGATGTAAAACATGTTATGATTACTATAAACCAGCGTATTATTATAGTATTCTTTATGAAATAATTGTTTATTTATTATTCATTCAATAAAGTTTTATTTTAAATAGATCATGTATTCGTTTGTGTGTCCATTGCTTATATAGTAGAAGATTTAGTGTATAGAGCTTAGCTTATGCACGGAAGATTAAATCATCGTTTCTTATAAGTCATAAAGTTTATGTTCACAATCTAATGATGGAATTGGACAAGCCATCAGAATGATTGTAACACAAGACCAAATATAATTTATCTTGATTATGGGAATGGTCTAATTCCAACATCTTGTGATAGTACATTTTGTATGTATTGAACGAATCAAATAGAGATAAGTATTTTATACTGACTTTATAAAATAATTTCGCTAGTCCATTTAACGTCCTTATACTCTTAATCCTAATATAATTATTATTAGTTGTGTATGTCACTTGTTGTTTTGATTTATTAAAAGGCGAGATTCATTCGCGAGTAAATAAGACTGGTAAATTGGATAACAATGATATACATTGGTGAAGTAATAATTAGTTGATGGAATTCATATCTCGGTTTTGAGATTGATGATACTCCTTTATAAAAGCTTATAAGTTTTCATGTGTAAACCCGACCGGTGGATTTTGTATCCGACACATGAAATAAGTGAAGTGTAAGTCTAAAGTAAGTAATCAATAAATTAAATAGTCAGTAATTTAATTTGATTAATTAGTATCTGAATCTTAACATGGGGAGTTAAATAAGGTTTTATGGAAGAATTTCGAAATTGAACTAAGGAGTGCAATTACAAATTTTTAGTGGAATAATTCGTAGTTTATTATGATGGAAATTAATCAGAATTTTGAAATTAATATCATAATCGGGAAGCCTTGTTAATTGAATTTTGTGGTCCTTGTTGTGCCTAAATAATAAGAAATAGTAAAAATTATTACTTAATGAGAAAGAAAATGTGAAAACCAACCCTTAGTGGGAGTAGGAAACCTAACAGGTTTTGAAAACATTTTTGACCTAAAAAATGTAGCTATATATATGGATATAGGGGCTGGACGTTTTTTCACTATTCTTACTGCAGTTTCTACTAGAATTTTGCCCACACAAAATTCTCTATTTTCGATTATTGTTTAGGTAACACAGTTGAATACTGTAGAAATCTGCTGGAGCATTTTCAACTAAGGAACTGGAGAACGACATAGATTTGTTGTATTTACGCTTAAAAAGGTAATCCGAAAATATCTATATGTGCTAATTGTTTAAATTACACGTGAATAAGATTCTGTTATTGCTTCCGCTGTGGTATATATTCCATCAATTAGTATCAAAGCCTACTCACGTCTAATTAAATAATTACGATAAATCATAAGGATTAATATCATGTTCCATATGTAAGTTTTGAATTACATGCAAAACTTATTTTTCTAAAAACCTGCATTGAATGGGTTGTATTGATTATGAGTTAGAATTGTCACGCCCCGAGCCTGGGAGGCGTGGCTGGCACCCGGTGCCGTAGTGGCCCGAGCGAACCACTCTGCAACTCTTTTTTTTGTAACTATCATAGATCAACATGGACACAACTCGCTATGTATAACTATATGTGGGCAACACTGTTTCACTGAACCATTTTTCTTAAAACATGAATACATATGGGCCATCAAGGCCTGTAACATACTGTACAAAATAAACCTCTGTCTACAAAGCCTCTAAGATTAATCGATATCAAATGGAACAGGGTACCGACCTACCCATAAGTATGTAACAAAACTCTAACATGATGACTCATAGATTCGGCTGCACTCCGAATGAGATGGAGTCTTAATGATCATTCATTGAATGCCAATAGTCTACGATGAAGGCTCGTCATACTAATTAGCTATATCTGCAGGCATGAATGCAGCGTCCCCAACAAAAGGACGTCAGTACGAATAGTGTACTAAGTATGTAAGGCAGAAAAACATAAATAATACAACCTGTAACATCTGAGTGTTACTCTGGGGACTACTGACCGCAACATTATATATATATATATATATATATATATATATATATATATATATATATATATATATATATATATATATATATAAGCATTTAAAACATTCACCTCTGTGAGTATCATTATCATCATATCGTACCCGGCCTCAAAGAGGACTCGGTAAAAACGTACCCGACCACGTGGAACTCGGTAAACCCAACTGATCAGTGGTTGCACAATAAGTGCCGTACCCGGCCGACTATAGCGCGGCTCGGTAGAGTAAAATAGATACATATATATAATGCATGCGTGACTCATGGAAAAGTTCTAACCCTTTTGGAGAGACCTAAGAACATTATGAATATTCCTACCATCAATATGAACCTTAGTAATTTAAGGATCATACACACTAGTTTAGAATAACTTTATAAGGAAAGAACAATATGGACAACCTTAATTTCTAAGAGTAAATCCCTTATAAATTAGCGTACCATTTATATTTATATCACTTTAGATCGTGCCAAAAGAAAAAAATAAGTCCCTTTTTAACATACCTAAACTCTCATTTTGGCAGAGAGAGTACTCTGGATCGATATGCAACAATCGATTTGCTTACTTCTCGAAAAAGAAGAATGCCCTTGGTAGATGAGATTCAAAAATTCAGTCGTTGGGATTTGTTTAGCACAAATTCAGCTATCAATTTAAGTAGTGGTGTTGTCACCTCTAAAGAGTCTGCCCATATTTCTATGGCCTTAAGCAGAAGGGAAATGTGTGTTGGATATAACTAATCAAATAGGATAATGATTTGAATAAACTCTAGGAAGGACCCTCTGTTTTATAGTCTTAAATACTAAGTAGAGAGAAGGAACCTATAATCTTTGAAGCAAAGGAAATATCATCAATTCCACGTGACAATGCTTCCAACCCATAATAGTAATCAATTCATGCCGAATCTCCTTTTTCTTCCTATCACAAGGACAGTAGATATCCAAAGACCAAGTCCAATAACTCACCACAATAGTTAAAGTTGTATTTACGACTAATCTTGGTACCATATAGATGGACAATCTATGTATGTATTATTGAAAGGGATATAGGCAACATTAAAACTAACTGAGGGATAAATTCAAATTTCACGTTATGAATGAAAATGATTCTTATGTCTTTTCAGGCATGAATATGTAACTTAAGTCATACACTAACACTTTTCTTAGTCTTGCCACTTAGACTAAAACTACTAAGAGTCATTACTTTGAAGAAAAGGGTGGCTGCCACGTGGGGGTGGGGAAGGTTAGCTTATCTACCCATAACTCATTATTTAAGTAGGTAATGACTTATTACCCATTAATTAATTAATTACCCGTATAAAGAATTATTTTAATTTATTTAAAATATTATTTATTTTTAACATACTTTATACATCATACTAACATGATCATATGATATATTGTTAGACATAAATACGAGGTATTATAGCTTGGATCATATTTAATCCAAATTGTCAAAGTTTAAAGAAACTCATTTTCTCCATGCTTATCTCCTCACCTCCGTGAATTTATTTATAACTTATTTGTAATACCATAAATACTTACAATCTCGAAAATAGTCTTGTCCTCAAATCTAAAGCACTGCTATTAAATATTAAAATATCAATAAATTATGGTACTATATAAAATTAATACATACGCCATTATTTCATTAAAATATCCATGTAAAATATATATATTTTCTCAATTTCAATTTTTTTTTTCCAATCTCATATAAAAGTACAAATTTTTATAAGCTTAATTCTTAAATCATATTAAAAACTTTGCCGCCTGCTTAGCTCAACCACTAGTCCTATAATTCCATTCCAACAATTCTGTAAGTAAAAAGACATTAAATTTCTTTCCAACACAATAAATTGCACACAAAATCCAAAAAAAAAAAAAATAATTCATATCTTTACAATAAAAAGAATCTCATAAACTTTTCTCATGCTATGTGTATAATTTAAAACATATCCAAAGGTAATACAGTAATATTAATAATTATATAAATTATATATATATTTAAAAACTTTACAAAAAAGGTCTACTCCAAATACCACGTCAATCATATATAACTGTGTCAATATTGTTAAATCCGCGGGGTGTAACAAGAATAATCTGAAAGTTGAATTTTATCATGTAAAACGGAAAAATTAGTTCTGCCGAATTAGGGCAGAAAATCGAAGGTCAAAAAGTTGACGGACTCCGATTGACCTGAAACTTGGCAGGTCCATGCAAAACTGCCCAGTAAGCAATACTCATGGATTTTATGCATGACCTAAGTCGTTTTTTGGACTTTCGGGGTCGTTTAGATGGTGTTTTTGTTGTTTTTAAAATTTTGAAATTTTTTTTAGTTGTTTTTTAATTACAGTAATTGTGGGGATCAATTCCTTTGGTCCCTGGGGTTAAAAATTAGTGATATAATATTTTTACACGTTGACGTAGGTCTTCTTCTATATCGGATAAAAATATTATGAATAATCACTATGTTATACTAGTCATTGATTATTTGTATTTACTCTCCATCTGAGTATGCATATTGGTTTAATGGGACTAATATATGTTAAATGTTGATATTCACTTGGCTTAAATTACTCTTCATCTGAGTATGACCTATTTAAATTTATGGAGTGAAAATCTGTCGTTATATATGTATATTGCAAGAATAACTTCTTTCCCATCGAAATTTGTTGTTCAGGGTGCATAGATTGTATATATATAGTGTATTTTGAATTTTAATGTTCATAATACAAACTGATTTGATCTATTTAAATATTTAATGTATCCCATATTTACAATGACTGCTTTCAATCCCCTTACTGCCATTCTTACTCAAAACAAATTTGAGGGTCCAAATTATGTTGATTGGAAATGAAGTTTAGATATTGTCTACTTGCTGAAGAGTACAAATTTGTGCTCGATGAGGTGTGTCCAGAAAAACCTGCAGATGATGCCACAAATGATGAAACAAAGGCTTACCAGAAATGAATTAAGGCTGATTAGATGGCGTGGTGTTACATTTTGGCATCTATGTCGAATGTTCTGCAACATTAGCATCAGTCGATGGAGTCTGCTTATGACATTCTAGAAAATCTCAAAGAAATGTTCGGAGATCAGAATCGTGCGGCTAAGCAGACTGCCATGAAAGCCCTTCTGAATACCAAAATGGTTAAGGTTCATCGGTTAGGTACCATGTTCTGAAGATGATGAGTCTTTTGAATGAACGGGAGGTCCTTGGAGCTAACATTAATAAGGACACGCAAGTTGAAATGATCCTACAGACTTTGCTTGACAGTTTTCAGCAATTTTGCCTGAATTATAACATGAACAAAATGGATTTGTCCCCTGCGAAATTGTTGAATAAGCTGCAGTAGGCAGAGACTATTATCCAGTCTCAAGCTCCCCCCGTGGCATTGAATTTTGAGGTAGGTTCTTCTTCTAAGCCGAGAGGCGGGCAAAAAAAGAAAACGGCTCAAAAACCCTCTGTTGGTGGTGCGACTGCTGGTGTGAAAAAGGCTAAGGGCAAGTGTTATCACTACAAGAAGCCGGGGCATCTTAAGAAGCAGTGTCCAACTTATCTGGCCAAGCTGAAAAATAAACCAGGTGATTTACATATACTTGTCGTTGAAACATTTTTAGCGGCTGTTTCTACTATGTCATGGTGTGTAGATTCGGGAGCCATTAATCATATCTGCACTTATTTGTAGGGGTTTCAGGTAACGCGGCGGCTAAGTGTAACGACCCGGCCCGTCGTTACGGTAATTACCACCCCGTTACCTTGAATTTATATATTTTATACTTTTATATCAGTATTAGAGTATATCGAGTGAGTTAGGAGTAATTCGGGTTGAAAATGAAACAAATAGCATGTTTGAAGGAAGCTTGAATATGGAAAGTCAATCTAGAGTTGACCATTCAGTTAGAGTGCTCGGAATCGGATTCTGACGATTCGACTAGTTTCGAGGGATCATTTATGACTTAGGAGAGCAATTGGAATCGAATTCGGAGGTCCGGTGTAGTTTTAGGCTTGAATTGGCTAAGGTTGAATTTTGGCGAAAACTGGACGGTAGGTGAGATTTTGATCCGGGGGTCGGAATGGAATTCCGACAGTTCCTGTAGCTTTGTTATGTGATTTTAGATATGTATGCAAATTTTCAGGTCATTCAGACGTCGTTTGATCGGGTTTTGGATTAAATGTTAGTTTCGGAAGTTTTGAAGAAACTTAGGCTTGAATCCGTATGTAAATGGTGATTTTGATGTTTAGGATGGTGTTTTTATGATTGGAGCAAGTCCGTATCATGTTTTGGAGTATGTTGGTTGTTTTCATTGGGGTCCCAGGGGCCTCGAGATGAATCCAGACCATCATCCGGGCATTTTAAACTTGGAAAAAGCTGCAGAAAATTGCAGGTCTGTGCAACAAGAAATAAGCCTTCGCGTTCGCGTGAAGGTAGTCGCATTCGCGAAGGCCAGGTGGGCTAAAGCATTGTGTTCACGACCAGGGCGTTGTGTTCGCGTAGGCAAGGTGGGGTGAAGCTTCGCGTTCGCGTGGCTGTAGGATGCGCTCGCGTAGAAGAAAAATCTGGGCTGGGGAAAATGTGCTTCGCGAATGCGTGGGAGGCGTCGCGTTCGCGAAGAGTAAACTGAGTGAGGCATCACGGATGTGTGAAGTACATCACGGATGCGTGAAGTACATCGCGAACGCGTAGAACAAATTGGTTTGGCAGTGAATAAAAATGCAGAGACAGTGTAGTCGCAGGTTTATACCCCAAAAACACAATTTTGAACCTTAGAGAGAAGAAACCACGAGGAAAACACTGAGATTTCATCGGGTATTCATCGGAGGTAAGTTTCTTGACTCAAAAACATAATTTTATGGTAGAATTAACATCAATCTTCATGAATTTGGGTAGAAATTGTGAAGAATTGTGGCCTAGGTATTGAAAACGAGATTTTGAGTTTTGAAAGGCCATTCGAATTCCGATTTCGATAAATTTTATATGCAAGGACTCGTGGCGAGACGAAGAACATGTTGGTATAATTTTCTGAATTTTTCGGACAGCGGGCCCGGGGTCGGGTTTTACCAACTTAGTGTATTTATGCGAATTTCATGTAAATTGAATTGGGTTATGATTCTTTGACCCGTATTTGATATAATTATCGTGGTTTGAGTAGATTCTATGCACGAGGCGGCGAATTTCAAAGGAAAAGGCATCGCGGACGAGTCTTCGACCGGCTAGAGGTGAGTGGTTAGTGTATATGGTAGCCTGAGGGTTCGAAACCCCGGCTTAGCACATTGTGTCGCTAGTAGGGCGTGGCTCGCACTCCGTGACAGGTGCGGAATTGATTGTGATTGGGGATTGCGACTTAGTCCATCCCGAATGTGAATAATATGCTATATGCGGTTGAAACGCACATTCTGTTAGATATATTTTGTGGGCTGTAAGCCATGTTTGGGTCCTTGTGCCGACCTGTAGTATCCCTAGGGAATAGTATATATGTGATAGCTATACTTGCTTAATCACTGATCTCAGTCCTTATTTTGAAATCACAGTATTGAAATGCTAAGTCACCTGTTTTTGCAAAAATTAAATAAAAGTTAGAGTAGTTTCATAATTAAATGAAAAAGAACCTCGAAATAAGTAAATTGGGCTATTTTGTGACTTATCTGATTATTTGTGGACTGAGGATGGATCGGGCTGCACGCCGCAGCGGTTATTATGATTTGAGGATCGGGCTGCACGCTGCAGCGGTTATTGTGATATGAGGATCGGGCTGCACGCCGCAGTGGTATTTGCGGTTGGGCTGT
The DNA here is from genome assembly GCA_032618575.1 of Nicotiana noctiflora. Classification (NCBI taxonomy): domain Eukaryota; kingdom Viridiplantae; phylum Streptophyta; class Magnoliopsida; order Solanales; family Solanaceae; genus Nicotiana; species Nicotiana noctiflora. The sequence continues at coordinate 369,918 of JASVEL010012014.1, read as the reverse complement.
AGGAGCCCCTCCGGAGTCTGTACACACCCCAGTGAGCGCCGTCGACGTTAAAGGGATCGGGCTACACGCCGTAGCAGTTATGTTCTTTGCATTGCATTCTTTGTCTGTGGATTATCTGTGATAGTGGTAATGTACTGTTGTTGTTGCTAGTTCGTAGGAGGAATCGGACTGTAGTTTAGCTTCGTTTTGTGGTATTTTGTGGATTTCTTACTTTCAGCTACTTGTATATATTTATTGCTCACTAAGTACTTAGTACTCACCCTACTCCCTGCACCTTTGTGTGCAGATTCAGGTACACAGGAGGGATAGACGAGCACTCCAGCTTTTATCTGTATTTATCCGAGTTGTTGAGGTAGCTGCCGGTGTTTGCAGGGCCTGACTTCTCTTCTTATTCTAGTTTTTCTTTGTATATACATTATTCAGACTTGAGTATTTGGTTTAGATATTGTTATCCGATCATGTTTAGAGGCTCTAGACTCGTTACCCTAGATCTTTGGGTGATTATTCAATTTATTTTTATTGTTGAAAATGATATCCAGGTAATTGAATTGAGCTTCATGCTCGGGATGAGAGTGTAAATGGTCGGTCTTGCCTAGCGGTTGTGTTGGGCGCCATCACGACCGGGATTGGGGTCGTGACAAGTTGATATCAGAGCCTAGGTTACTAGGCCCATGAGTCTTGAGTCGGTTGGTAGAGTCTCGTGGATCAGTACGGGGACGCCTGTATTTATCCTCGGGAGGCTGCAAACCTTTAGGAAACACTTCACATTTCTTTAAATTCTTATCGTGCGTACTTGATTCAGCTTGAGATATAATTTTTGAAATTCCTTCCACACGTCTTTGTAAGCATCGTGCGCTCAGTAATATGATTTTCTTGATGGCTTGTGATTCCCCGATCGAGGGGCGAGATATAATCTCTGTGAGTTCATGTTGGGCCAGTCGGGAGGACTTGAGGCCAGATCTTTGTCTATGACATGAGCACCAAGGTGCTGATTTTGTGAGTTGGTATTATGAAACTTATATGATCGGTATTGTTCCTAACTGTGGAAATGGCAGCTTAATAATGTACGAGCTGGCAGGTGTTAGATCCTTATTGTAATCCGTTGTGTAGCCCCGAACTTTGGGCATGGTGAATATTTATCATATCTCTTAGTTCGAAGGTAAAGTGTCTTACGTGTAGTAAAACGAGTTTAGACTCAGGAAGACTAAAGTGATTATGCTATGTATATCCTGGTGGAAGGTGTTGTACTGAAATACTAGATTGATGCAAAGTAGGTGGGTTGATTCTTAGGTGTAATTGAAAGGTATTTGATATGTGTTATGACGCGAGCAGGTGTAGCGCATGTTCAAATATAAATTATGATAATATAATTCGTATAGTATTGAGATTTAATGTTGTTGAAATACATTGTGATATCTTGCTGAGTTGTGAATGTATTGTTAGAATGGTTTGGTGATTCTCTGGCAGGTGGATAGGCCAAATTACAAAGGAAACTCTGTCAAAATTTTTGAAAAATTTGGGACTTAGAAAAATATTTCTGTCACCTGGAGAGTAGGCTTAAATGTTGAATGTGAATAAATGCAAGAATTGCAGAGGAGTTAAGGTCTCTGATGATTCAAGTCTCTGTAAAGGCTTGTGAATGACTTGAGTTTAATCTCACTATAATATTGTGGCATCATTGAGTAAGAATGCTATGAGTGGCTAAAAGTGCTTTGATGTATGGCTCCGAGCCAAGTTGGGAAGGTTGTTATTGACTAACTGATTGCACTGTTGTGTGCTATGTTGGTTCTATCTCTATGTATGTTGGGGAAAATCTAGTAAGGGTTATGGTGCTTCGTGGATGTGAAGAAATCCTAGGATGATTTGAACTGCTGTTGGTCAAGAATGTTCGGTGTATAGAAAAGAAAGATAGCTAAGTGCATATGTAGGTAATCATGTTCTGCGATGTCAGAGTTCTAACAAGGCACGAGTGGTTCTGTTCAAAAGACAACTAAATTATAATTGAATAAGGGTGAATGACGCCCGAGAATGGCCTTGCGGCGTTCAAGACTTTGCTTGTAACGGTAAGGTGTCTTAAGATTGTGTATTTGGCTAAAGACGGTGATTTCATTAGAATGAATCAAGACGTGCGTATGTTATGTGAATGAGGGGATTCTATGTATCTGTGTTGGGGAGTAATGTTGACGAATTCAAAATCGCAGGAAGTTCTTCAAAACAAAGTATTGTAGAATGTGGTACTTCAGGGAAACATTGAGAGAGTATTCAGCGGCCTGTGAGCCTTAGACCGTGTAGTCTTGTGTATGAGTCTCGTGTGGTAACATGAGTTGATATATTGTAGTGCTACAGTAAAGAGAATAGTAAATTTAAGATGAATCAGAAAGGAAATTGAGTAAATGGAACAACTTGTTAATAAACTGAAACTGTATGATAAGGGTACGATTAATTCCTGGTATGTGTTCGAAGTAATGAGACTCGCAGATATTGTGCAACAAAGCTCTTGAGTGCTGGCAGTTGCGTAGCTCGATGTGGGTAAAAGGACTGAGTCTTGGCAGTTAAACTTACGTAATGAATTGGGAGAAAGAGTTTGTGATGTGTTCTACCGTGGTTTGAAAGTGAGTATATTCATATTGGTATGCGAAGCTGGGAATGTGTAATGACTTTTCTCCTATATAGGATCATAAAGGTCCTTGACTAGTTGAGTGCGTCGATGTTTGCGGCATAAGAGAGGGATATAAATTCTCCATGTATCTTAGTGTGGTATGGTATATGCAATGTGTTATGCAAAGTTGATAATGGCATGTTCAAGGTTTTGAGATCAGTTCATAATATATGGGAAGTCATTAAAAATTAATGAGCAGCGCGGGCAGCTGCAGGTAATTTAAGAATCGAACTTTCTGGTGATTAAGGAAAAATGATACTGCTATTCTAGTGATTTGGCAGGGTATATGGTCAAAAAAAGGGACAAGGTACTGTAAACTGATAATATCTAGTGGTATGGTGGTATTCTCTTGTTGGATAGACTGTGATGATTGAGTTGATGATGGCATAGGGAAATTTCTGAATGACTTTCGTGGTATGAATGGATGCTTGATGTGTGTTATATATTCGTACAGTGGAGTGAGGAATCAGGCATTCATGTGTTATATAGGTGATAGAGAATAGAAGTTCTCGTAATCCACCTATGCAGTGGTTGTATGTCATGTGTATCGGCACCGTTTAGCGATCATCGGAAATTGGAAGCCCTAGTGGCTCTCTCTTAAATTGATATGATGAATTTGGGTTATGATACCTTATTTCAGACTGGTTGACATAAATCAGGTCGTCTAGACTAATGTGATATGGACTATGTCGGAAAATGACACAAATTGCGTAGCAGAGAACATCAGAGTATGCTCCAACAGGGTAGTTGTACCCAGGACCAGCGGACGATGGGTAAGTATTGCTTTGTCAGTGAGGCCTTCGTGGCGGATATTAGTGCAGAGGTTTCTACTATTGATTCAGCTCCGGTATTGAGGAACTTTGTCGAATGCGTTTCTTGTGGCCGAGCTTTAGGCTATATATACTTATCGTAATGAGAAATTTGACTCAGTGTGCATTTCCTTTCGCGAGATTTATGCATGGATCGGGTGGCACGCCGACACGGATTATTTGGATCGGGTGGCACGCCGCCACAGGTATGGTATCTGGATCGGGTGGCACGCCGCCACGGGTATGTCATTTTGAGCAGGTTGCATGCCACAACCGTGTAATATGGAACATAGTTTTTCTATAGGTTACCTTATGTACTATACTTCTTAGTCTCTGAGGAAAGTCAGTGTTGGATGTCGCTCAGCGAATGGCGCATTGGTTATGTCCTTATAAGATTTGATGGCGTACATTAATTGTTTCACCATGGGTGAGATTGATTGCTTGAGTTCAGGATTAAATCCGTGCGTGGCTGACTGTTTGAGCATGATGAGATGACTTGAGGTGCTTCATGTGTAATAGTGTTTGGATGGGATCATAAATTGTGGCAGGGCCATATAATGTTATGACCTTTCGAGGAGAATTCAGGTACTCTATTTTAATAATGCGAGACGGGATCTCAGTTCTATGTTATGATGGTACGGAGGAATTGAATTACAACTCTTTTGTTTGAGTTGGTTATCATGATTGAGTATGTTTAGATGTTTCTTATTGGAGCCTGTATTGTGCTCGTCGTGGCTTAGGCCGGTGTTGAGGTGTCATATCACCAGTGCGGTGTATTATAATCAAAATGATCATTTGAGTCACTAATGAGAGTGAGAATATGTGATTTCAGCTCCTTAGAAAGGTAATATCGAGGTTTGGCTCCGAAATCTATTGTGGTATCAGTTAAAAAGGGAAATGGATTCATAAATGGATGACCTCAGAAATGGATTCGATATATCGCGTGTTTCAGCCGCCGTGGGCAGGATATGAAGGTATTGGAATAGGATTTTAGCTAATGAAAAAGGTTTTCAATTAGTATTTGGTTATTGCGGGAAATTGTTGTGATTAGAAGGCATCGTCTCGGGTGATTTGGGTCATTTGGTACATTATGTGATCTCACCGAAGTGGCGAGTATGGGCTATTACAGTTGGATGATGTGTATTCCCAGTATAGATGTGGGATTCAGATTTGGTATATGATTTTGGAAAGGGAAATGTGGTCTATGTTTTATATGGACTGTGGAAGTTCAGCTATATTATGTTATCGGACTTATGAGGGATAGGGTGACATGGTACCACCCCGCATATATGCTGGGTAAGGTCATTCAGCTATTGGGTTGCTTCTAGTACAACACTGGGCACGCTCGAGGACGAGCGTTTGTTTAAGTTGGGGAGAATGTTACGACCCGGCCCATCGTTTCGGTAATTACCACCTGATTACCTTGCATTTACATATTTTATGCTTTTATATCAGTATTAGAGTATATCGGGTGAGTTAGGAGTAATTCGGGTTGAAAATGAAACAAATAGCATGTTTGAAGGAAACTTGAATATGGGAAGTCAACCTAGAGATGACCATTGAGTTAGAGTGCTCGGAATCGGATTCTGATGATTCGACTAGTTTCGGGGGATCATTTATGACCTAGGAGAGCAATTGGAATCGAATTCGGAGGTTCGGTGTAGTTTTAGGATTGAATTGGCTAAGGTTGAATTTTGGCGAAAACTGGACGGTAGATGAGATTTTGATCCGGGGGTCGGAATAGAATTCTGACAGTTCTTTCGTTATGTGATTTTGGATATGTCTGCAAATTTTTAGGTCATTCGAATGTCGTTTGATCGGGTTTTGGATTAAATGTTAGTTTTAGAAGTTTTGAAGAAACTTAGGCTTGAATCCGTATGTAAATGGTGATTTTGATGTTTAGGATGGTGTTTTTATGATTGGAGCAAGTCCGTATCATGTTTTGGAGTATGTTGGTTGTTTTCATTGGGGTCCCAGGGGCCTCGAGATGAATCCAGACCATCATCCGGGCATTTTAAACTTGAAAAAAAAAACTGCAGAAAATTGCAGGTCTGTGCAGCAAGAAATAAGCCTTCGCGTTCGCGTGAAAGCAGTCGCGTTCGCGAAGTCCAGGTGCGCTAAATCATCGCGTTCGCGACCAGGGCATCGCGTTTGCATAGGCAAGGTTGGGCAGGCTTCGCGTTCGCGTGGCTGTAGGACGCGTTCGCGTAGAAGAAAATTCCGGGCTGGGGAAAATGTGCTTCGCGAACGCGTGGGAGGCATCGCGTTCGCGAAGAGTAAACTTAGCGAGGCATTGCGGATGCGTGAAGTACATCGCAAACGCGTAGAACAAATTGGTTTGGCAGTGAATAAAAATGCAGAGACAGTGTAGTCGCGGGTTTATACCCCAAAAACATAATTTTGAACCCTAGAGAGAAGAAAACAGGAGGAAAACACTGGGATTTCATCGGGTATTCATTGGAGGTAAGTTTCTTGACTAAAAAACATAATTTTATGGTAGAATTAACACCAATCTTCATGAATTTGGGTAGAAATTGTGGCCAAGGTATTGAAAATAAGATTTTGAGTTTTGAAAGGCCATTCGAATTCCGATTTCGATAAATTTTATATGCACGAACTCGTGGCGAGACGAAGAACATGTTGGTATAATTTTCTGAATTTTTCGGTCAGCGGGCCCGGGGTCGGGTTTTACCAACTTAGTGTATTTATGCGAATTTTATGTAAATTGAATTGGGTTATGATTCTTTGACCCGTATTTGATATAATTATCGTGGTTTGACTAGATTCTACGCACGAGGCGGCGAATTTCAAAGGAAAAGGCATCGCGGATGAGTCTTCGACCGGCTAGAGGTGAGTAGTTAGTGTATATGGTAGCTTGAGGGTTCAAAACCCCGGCTTAGCACATTGTGACGCTAGTAGGGCATGGCTCGCACTCCGTGGCAGGTACGGGATTGATTGTGATTGGGGATTGAGACTTAGTCCATCCCGGATGTAAATAATATGCTATATGCGGTTGAAACGCACATTCTTTTAGATATATTTTGTGGGTTGTAAGCCATGTTTGGGGCCTTGTGCCGACTTGTAGTATCCCTAGGGGATAGTATATATGTGATAGCTATACTTACTTAATCACTGATCTCAGTCCTTATTTTGAAATCACAGTATTGAAATGCTAAATCACCTGTTTTTGCAAAAATTAAATAAAAGTTAGAGTATTTTCATAATTAAATGAAAAAGAACCTGGAAATAAGTAAATTGGGTTGTTTTGTGACTTATCTGATTATTTGTGGACTGAGGATGGATCGGGGTGCACGCCGCAGCGGTTATTATGATTTGAGGATCGGGCTGCACGCCACAGCGGTTATTGTAATATGAGGATCGGGTTGCACGCCGCAGCGGTATTTGCGCTTGGGCTGTAGGAGCCCCTCCGGAGTCTGTACACACCCTAGTGAGCGTCGTCGACGTTAAAGGGATCGGGCTACACGCCGTAGGGGTTATGTGCTTTGCATTGCATTCTTTGTCTGTGGATTATCTGTGATAGTGGTAATGTACTGTTGTTGTTGCTAGTTCGTAGGAGGAATCAGACTGTAGTTTAGCTTCATTTTGTGGTATTCTGTGGATTTCTTACTTTCAGCTAATTAATATATATTTATTACTCACTGACTACTTAGTACTCACCCATACTCCCCACACCTTTATCTGCAGATTCAGGTACACGTGAGGGATAGATGAGCACTCCATCTTTTATTAGTGTTTATCCGAGTTGCTAAGGTAGGTGCCGGCGTTCGCAGGACCTGGCCTCTCTTCTTATTCTAGTTTCCCTTTGTATATACATTATTCAGACTTGAGTATTTGGTTTAGATATTATTATCCGATCATGTTTAGAGACTCTAGACTCGTGACCCTTGATATTTGGGTGATTATTCAGTTTAGTTTTATTGTTGATAATGATATCCAGGTAATTGAATTGAGCTTCATGCTCGGGATGAGAGTGTAAATGGTCGGGCTTGCCTAGCGGTTGTGTTGGGCGCCATCACGACCGGGATTGGGGTCGTGACACTAAGTAGAGGAGAAATCAATATTTATCAAGCAGACGGTTCAGCAGCCCCAATTTTAGCATTAAGAAATATTAGTATTTCGTTTGGTAGTGGTAGAGTTTTAGCTTTAAAATACACATTATATGTACCTTTCGTTAGAAGGAATTTAATTTCGGTTTCTAGCGCTATGAGAGATGGTTATGATTTTAATTTTCATGACATTGATGAATGTGTTATTACTCATAATAAGTGTTATCTCTCTTCAGCTACATTGATTAATGATGTTTTTGTTGTTGACTCTATTCCTAAATCGTTACGACCTAAAGAACTTAATAATGTTGATTTACCAAGTAAGAGAAAACGTTCTTCTGAATTGAGTGAAACATATTTATGGCACTTGCATTTGGGTCATATAAATCTAAACAGAATTTTGAGGTTGGTCAAGGATGGACCTTTAAGGTTATTGAAAGTGGAGGCACTACCAACTTGTGAATCTTGTTTAGAAGGAAAAATGACAAAACGAAATTTCCCCTCAAAAGGAAATCGGGCAAGTGATAAATTAGAGTTAAGTCATTCTGGTTTGTATAGTCCAATGAATGTCCAAGCAAGAGGTGGTTTTGAGTATTTTGTGGCTTTCACAGATGATTACTCAAAATATGGATATATTTATTTGTTGCATCGAAAGTCTGAATGTTTTGAAAAGTTCAAAGAATTCAAGACTGAGAATGAAAAGCGACATAATAAACATATCAAGACACTATGTTCTGATCGTGGTGGGGAGTACCTCTCTACGGATTTTATTGGGTATTTATCAGAATGTGGAATTACATCTCAATTATCTGCACCTGGAACTCCACAACAAAATGGTGTAGCTGAAAGAAGAAATAAGACTCTTATGGAAATGGTTAAATCAATGATGAGTTATTCCGATTTGTCTTCGTCTTTTTGGGGACATGCCTTCAAAACAGCGAATTACGTTCTGAACTTAGTTCCTTCAAAGTCAGTACCCTTGACCCCTACAGAATTGTGGACTGAGCGCAAGCCTAGTCTACAGTATATTCGAGTTTGGGGTTGTTCGACACATATGCTAAAGGGGAAAACGGATAAATTGGAGACAAGAATGGATGTATGCGTGTTTATAGGTTATCCAAAAGGGACGAAAGGTGGTTTATTCTATTGTCCTAAAGAGAAAAAGGTAATTGTTAGCACGAATGCCAAGTTTCTAGAAGAGGACTATTTGATGAACCATGTTCCTAGAAGTAAACTCATTTTACAAGAACTTAGCAAAGGAATGGAAACTCAGTCATCTGAAAAACAAAACGACCATATCCAAACCCCAGAAGTCGATTTTGACATACCATTGTATTTTAGTAGTGGGAGAAATGTCAATAAACTTAATGTCCCGCAAGAAAAAGTACACAAAGTCATACTACCACAAAGTAGTGGGAGTCATGTTAAGCAAACTACACAATAGGAAGAATTCGTTGATATCCCTGTGGATAACATGGAGACTCAGGTTCCTGATGATGATGTGGTTCAACCACAAAATCAAAATGATGTAGTTGCAACTGATGTAGTGCATAGTCGTAATAGGAGAGAAATAAGATAGCTAGTTCGTTATACGCTCTTGGGAGAATCATATTATAGGATCCCTAGGGGAGCCTACCTCCGAACCTGTCAATTACGACCAAGCACTACATGATAAGGATGCCGATAAGTGGGTTGTTGTTATGAAATCAGAGATGGAGTCTATGTACTCTAATCAGGTCTGGGATCTTGTAGAACCAGTTGATGGGGTTAAACCCATTGGATGCAAGTGGATCTATAAGAAAAAGAGAGGTGTTGACGGAAAAGTACAAACTTTTAAAGCAAGGCTTGATTTACTCAGAAAGAAGGGATCGATTTTGAGGAAACCTTCTCGCCGGTGTCACACGTCCCTTTTTACTACCCCCCAGAAAGCGTAAAATGTGCTTATAGGGTATATCTCGATGCCCAAATACCCGAGACGGATATAATAGCATAGAGGAAGGAGTTTTTCCACTTAAAGGACAATCGGTTCGGGATTTCGTTTTAATTATCAAAGTCGCCACTTGAGAAGATAATGGTGTCCCAAGTCACCGGTTAATCCCGAATCCGAGGAATTTGACTCTTTTGTTAATGTCTGCGAAACAAAGATCTGGATAAGGAACTCTGTTAACCCGGGAGAAGGTGTTAGGCATTCCCGGGTTCCGTGGTTTTAGCACGGTCGCTCAATTGTCGTTCTTGACTCTTGTTTGACTTATTACAAATTTTAACAACATACACGTGCTTTTACTTTAGTATTTTACAGAATTGCGACATCGAAAAAACACGCCTCAAGTTACACCGCAACCAGTACGCCTGTAACTTTTGGTATATTTCAGCTTTGCCGGGATTTAGGATTTGAGTCGCACCAGGTGCACACTCGTTCATAGGAAAGTACGTTAAATCGTGCCTTAAAACAGTCTAACGGCTTAGAATTATTTTGGGGAGAAGCTATGAAATTCACTAGTAGCTTTCCCGATTCTATTTATATTATCTTATTACTAAATGGGGGCCCCGCTTGTTTAATGTCGGCGAGGCTCGTCCCAATTATTTGTTAAAAAAAGTCCAATCCTATTTATCTAACTATATTTTCTATATGTTTTTTCCTTAGTCTGTTTTTGCTACCAAACAGTCCAAATGAGTGAGTCCAGGCCTTATTAGTATTGGGCCTGAACTCATGGATCTGTATTCAGTGAATTGTTAAGTGTATTTGGGTCTTAATAACCCGGACCAACTCTAGGCTTCTGCCAAACAGCCCAGTGAATTTTCGCCTACAGTCCAGGCCCACGCTGTACTTCAGGCCCAGACCAGATTGGAACAATAACAAAGATAAGGATGTTGAATTCATAGCAAAAAGAAATATTCAGAATAAGGAACAAAACCAAATCACTTTTATTTATTTATCAGGAAATGAAAATCACTGTACAATATGATTCATGCTATTTTTTAACTAAATGACTCGGTGTATTTGGACTCTGGCTATCTCCGCACTTCTACTTTTCAAAAGAAAGTTGATATACAAAATGTTATTTAACTAAACAATTGAGATCAACTGGTTTAACTAGATGAAAACATGATTTAAACAGTTTAATTACTTACTAACGACAGCTAATTGTCTAATGCTAAGTGATCCAATGATATGTGCACAGCTAGGTTAATGATTCTAATATGACTTTGACTTAGTATCATAGACCCCAATTATACGTGACTCATTATTCCCTTTTAATTGTTCTTATCCTTTTCGAACTTATTTGTGTCAATATACTATTTCACAGACGCGATTATCTACATGAACACGACTTGTATTCTGATTGTGATGATGTTGTTAACAATTTAAACTACAATTGATTAACTCATTTTAAGGTTTAACCTACTTTTAATTAGGTGACTTGCCATTGATGACTATACTACTACTACCTTAATAGCTATTACATGTTTTTGTCTTTGTTTTTCTACTAATACATGTTACACTAATTTAAACTACAGATCTACACTAATACTAAAGCTAATGAAAAGGATAATCATAAATACATAATAAATAAATTAAAAATGGAACTTCATTTCATCATTTCAGCATTTACATCTTCAACTGAATAGGAAGTGTACCTGAATCAGCAAAGTAAACCAATGGGTTCTAGGGGGTAAGAGATAAGCAACAGCAAAGACTCAAGGCAATGCAACAGTGAAGATGAATATCAGCCCAAATAGAAGACCACAACAACAATAAATGAGAAATCCAAGCAGAATTCGAGCAGAAAATCCACAGAAACAGGCAGTTAACCAGATCTCCTCACTCGAAAAATTCCAGAAAAACTACTTGCTATCACTATATTTTTTACTCTGAATTTTTCTCTCCTAAACCAGCCTAAGAAATAATTCAAGAAGCCCCCCTCATCAGCCCCTTTTTAGGAGGTATATATAGGAAGGGAATGGGCTGATGACTTGGGGAGAAAGTTTGGGATTAAACCCCACTTCTCCCCCTCTTAAAATTACTAAACTTACACTTAGGCCCCAACTTTTGTTATCAAATCCCTTCCAGCATGTGCTGGAAGGTTCTAAAGATTCCTTTTTAAAGCCTTTTACTAACATATCCCTAAGGGTTGAAGATTTTTACTGATTTCCCTTTTTAGGGAGACCATTATACCCTTTAATCTCTGCAAATTTGTAGAAATCAGGGGTACAAATTACTCCCATAACCCTTTATGTTCTAAACAATTCACCATTTTACCTATTTGGCTTCCATTTATGCCCCTAAGGACACTGCTGAATTACCCGACCTACCTAGGTCTAGTTTCCAGCATTTTTGGACTTATTTAACTAATGGTCAGTCCTTGCATTGGTATTTAAGGACTGGCCAGTTCTAATTATTTCAAACATAGCCTCTTTTAGTTCATTTTAGGTTAATTGCAGGACCAACCTGCCTTATTATTATATTTAAACTATTTAACTAATGGCCAGTCTCAAGTTGAGACTTAGCTTGGGCAATTGAAGCCCAATTACTGAACATAGGCTGGGCTAAGGTCTTTGCAGACCTAGCCACTTAAGGTTCAGGGCTCAAACAGAGCCTGGGCAAGTCTGCATTTCCAGTCTTAGCCAATTTTGGAAAACTAGCCTTTTGACTGATCACAGGCTGGGCTAAGGTCTTTGCAGACCTAGCCACCTAAGATTCAGGGCTCAAAATGAGCCTTGGTAAGGAACAGAAGAAGTGGCATAAACCCAACATTAGAGAAAAGTCATGGTTTTAATCAGAAGATTTAGGGGAATAGACAAAGATAAGGTAAAACGGACTTAGTATAAGAGACTAACAGCTAATCCTAGCCCTGAAACTAAACATGAGAATAAACAGAGGAGAAGAATCATTCAAACTAAAAGAAGATATCTAGTATCAACAAGATGAAGAGGCCTGACACTTATAGAGGACGAAGAAGACAACTAAACTAAACATGTGAAGAATCATGAAGAGAGGAAAAGTCATGTTGTTGAAGACTAATAGATCAGAAATCACAATAAAAATGAAACATCACAAGATAAAAGATAGATCTTTTGACTTAGAAGAATAGGAACATGGTTTGCAGCTGACAGAACAAAATGACAACAAGACGAAAAGAAAAAGAACAGTCAAAACAAGAAAATAGTATGAAGAAGACGAATAAGATAAACCCTAATACTAAACAGGTCTTTCGAATCAAAGAAACAAGTAATCACAGAGATAGATATATAAGATGAACATGCTAAGAAACCTTATTACTAAACAAATGTAATCAGAGAAACAAACAAGAATAAGATGTGAGATACGAAAGATGAGCAGATTAAAACCCTAGAAACTAACATGTGAAGCAAAAAATAAGAATAACAGAGACAAACAAAACATGCAAGATAAGAAAAACAAAAAAAAAACAACAAAAAATAAAGAAAGCAAAGAAGCAGAGAAGGGATGGGGTACTTAGCTTTGCGGGGTCTGTCCCCCAAGCTTTCCTATTTCCTTTTTTTTTCAGTCTTCCAGACTCTTTTCCTTATTCTCTTTTTTTTTCGTTTTATTTCCTTTTCTCATTTTTTCTTTTTGTTTTTCTTGCTAGGCTTCAAGACAAAGCCTTTATGGCTTTTTGGTTGCAGAGGGATGTTTGGGGAGGGTGAAAGAGTGGATCTTGAAAGGGTTTGAAGTTCCGAGTCGCCGGAGTTAGGTTTCCGGCGACTTTGTTTTGGATATTCGAAGAGCTCCGAAGAGATTCGAGGGAGGTGGGTGGTGTGGTTGGGTAGATCGGACCAAGACGGTTCGATTGGCGTTGGTTTGGTAAAGTGGTTCGTTGTTTGGTGGTCACCGGTGGTGAGTTCCGGTGACCGGAGTTTTGGAGAAGGGGTTTGTTTTAGGGTTTCTTGGTGTTTGAGGTGAAGAAGATGATGAAGAGGAGAAGGGAAGTGAAGGGGATGGCCGGCGACCACCGTGGAGAGTGGTGGCCGCCATGGCCGGCTAGGGTTGCAGTGAAGGTTGAAGATGAAGAGGGGAGAGGAGAAACTTCGAGGGCGGCTAGGGTTGGAGGGGGTTGAAAATGGCTTGGTCTCTTCAGACCAAAGCTTTAAATAGTCGGGGGGTTTGAGGAGATCTGGGCCGTTGGTTTGATGAAGATCAACAGCCCTCAGCAGTGTTACTAAAACGACGTAGTTTTGTTATCAATGAGACCAAAGGTCTCGCCCGTTGGATCATCTTGGACGGACGGCTCAGATTAAACCCATCTTATTTTAATTAACACATAAAAACCACTAATATTCTTAATCATCGGATATGAGGCCATGGACGGCTGAGATCAATGTGGGTTACCAAATTGGACCGGATTTTCGGGCTAAGCACACTGGGCCAACCAATTGGACTTCAATTGGCCCAGTTCCTATTACACTATGTATTTTTGTATTTGTTCTAGTATTTTAATTACTTAAACAACCACTTTTTTTTTCTTTTCTTCTATGAATTATTAGCAAACTTAATTTCCTACTTACACTAATTATCTAGTATTTTTTTGGCAATTTTCTACTATTTTTCCCTAATTTCCGCTACTTAAAACTCTTTTTTGATGATTTTCTTCTTAAAACTAATTAATTCAAACAAAGTAAGTACTTAACCTATTTTTTTGACTTTTCTAATTTCCAATTATTCAAACACACAAAAATGTAGCTAATTTCAAATAAGGCATGCAATTGCACTCAAAAATATATTTATTTTAATTTTGGAATTACTTGCCGATGCAAAAATCATGTGCTCACAGCTGCCCCTCTTTGCTCGGGAACATGAAGAGTTTCAGTGCAAAGACAAGTGAGCAGTAATGAGAGATTTTTGCACATTGGCACATTCCGTGAAAGCATTTTTGGGAAACCTTTTGACCGCACCCTGCTTTAGAGGTTGCCTACATATCCTGGGCTAAACATGAAGCAAGTCAGTGTAGTTCGGGAAGGTCCGGCAGTTTAAAAACTACTAGACTCACTGTTGCATTGACACTGTTGAGACCTGCTGACTTACTCCTTATTACACCGGGGGGGGGGAATGTAAAATGAAGAAGCTATTCTAAGCTATGATCCTACAATTACAATTGTTCCTAATCTAGCTTTTGTTTGCTTCTCCTCCTTTTTTCTTGATTTTCTGTGATGCCGACACTCTTTTTTGTTGATTTTCCTTTCTTGCTTTCCTTTTTTTTTTCAAAGATACTTCTTGTCCTCGAGCTAAAGCCTGCTCAAAACAAAACAAAAACAACAAACTTTTTCTTCTGCCCCAGTGTGGGCTTTTAGCTAACATAAACCAAAAATTGCAGGAAGTAAATATGCAGAAATGTATTCCCTTGTTAGATAGGTGGGCGCCTGGACAGAAATTAAACGTGCATGAGATACGATGCAGAAAAATATTCCCTTGTTAGATAGGTGGGCGCGTGGACAGAAATTAAACGTGCATGAGATGCAACGCAGAAAAGTATTCCCTTGTTAGATAGGTGGGCGCCTGGACAGAAATTAAACGTGCATGAGATGCAATGCAAAAAAGTATTCCCTTGTTAGATAGGTGGGCGCCTGGACAGAAATTAAACGTGCATGAGATGCAATGCAGAAAAGTATTCCCTCAGCCTGATGACAGGGGAATGGATTTTAAAGATGCTACCTTCCTCTTTTTGGTATTTTCTTTGACCAATTGTCTCTCACCTGTGAATTTCTCCTCTTATTGGCAAACTTTCTCTTTTTGGTGTTTTCTATTTTTCTACATTGGTCACATTCACTTTAAAGTGAATAGTGACAATTTGTTCCTTCATGAATCATGAAACAAAATTTATTAGATATAAACTGCTGGCAACTGGCATCTGCCATCCCTGCCTCTTATTGATTTCCTCTTTTTTGCTTTTTCTCCTGCTGTGTGGCTTTTCAGCTGCCTATCTCTTGCGAACTCTTTATGTATTTTCTTACTTTTCCCTTTTTTGTTTTGTTTTCTTTTCCTTGGCCATGTTTGCCAAACTTCTTTATTTTCTCCCCAACTCTTCTTTCTTTCTGATCCAATGTTGTTTTAGCTTTCGTCATCAAGAACTGGTAGTTAGCTCTTAAAAGGTAAACAATGAAATGCAGAAAAATGAAAGAGGGTAAAGGGTGTTTTTGGAGAGATGATAGAACTTATCTGGGCATTTGTTGGCTGATTCCGCTGACCATGCCATGTATTTAAACTCTGACCCTGTTCGTTCCAATCATTATTCTGACTCCGAATTGTTCTCAACCCAAACCGATACTATTTTTTGTTGCCTTTTCTCTTTTCCGGGTAATCCTTACGATCGCCCTACGGTGCCTCGAAAGGTTTTCACCAATAAGACCCTCTCATTTATTCTCTCTCAACCTCACAATCGCCCTGCAGTGCCGTTTAAGGTTTTCACTGACAAGACTCTCTCATTTTATTTCTCTCAAACTCACAATCGCCTCGCAGTGCCGGTTAAGGTTTTCACTGATAAGACTCTCTCATTTTTCATTTTTTATTTTTCCATTTGTCTTTTGTTTTCTATACCACGAGTGTTATCCAATGTCTTGCTCTTCCTTCATTGCATCTGTTATTATTTTGGAATTGATCAGAAGGTCTTTCTTTGGACCGTAACGTGGCTTTTGGATGGGTTAAGAAAGAAAGGTATAAAGGCTCAAAATTTACGAGGGTTCAAAAATATTTACAACTCTCGGAATTATTAATCATAACTTCTACCCCAGTTTCAATATGTGGGGAATTTTTGGATTTTTCTTTGTTGTGACTGAACCTCAGCGAGGCTGCCTACGTACCCTTTCGGGATCAAGTCAGACGTAGTTCATCCAACGTCCTTAGTTAAATGAATTTCTTTTGAATTTTTCCCGATTTATTTGTCCTTTTTTTTTTTCATTTGTTCATCACTTTCCATTTTGTCAATTTTAATCTTCATTTTCCTTATTGCGCTCTAAGCGATTCCGAGAGAGGGGTATGAAAGAATATATTAATCAAGGCTCAAAGGGGGTGTCAATGGACAAAGTGTTTGGATAGAGAATAAAACGCTTTCGTCATTTCAATTCCAAAATCACAACAAAATACAAAACATACAATTGAAAAGGAGTACGCCTCAAAACGAGTTGTCCAATTTCAAACTTCCGAGGACGTACTTTCTTATTGTATGCTCTAGCCATTCTCCGTTGATACAACTGCCCATGGAAAACTGCGGCCAATCTCTTTTCATCAAGCAAACTCAGTTGTTCCAGCCGGGCTTTCACCCATTCTTCGTCATCTATTTCCGCGGGTATGACAGCCTCTGTCCCATATACCAGTGAATAAGGTGTGGTTCCAATAGAAGTATGCACTGTCGTGCGGTAGCCCATAAGAGCAAAGGGTAACTTTTTATGCCATTGCCTGGATCCCTCCACCATTTTCCTGAGGATCTTCTTAATATTCTTATTTGCAGCTTCTACCGCCCCATTCGCCTTTGGCCTATAAGGTGTGGAATTGTGATGTGTGATCTTAAACCTCTGGCAGATTTCCGCCATGAGATGACTATTTAGATTGGATCCATTATCTGTGATGATCACCTTGGGAATTCCGAACCGGCATATAATATTCTCATGCACAAAGTCCACCACCGCTTTCTTTGTCACTGCCTTGAATGTCTTCGCCTCAACCCACTTGGTGAAATAATCGATTGCAACCAAAATGAATCTATGCCCATTGGAAGATGCTGGATCTATCGGACCAATAACATCCATGCCCCAGGCGACAAATGGCCAAGGTGCAGACATTGTATGCAATTCATAAGGCGGGGAGTGGATCAGATCTCCGTGTACTTGGCATTGGTGACATTTCCTCACATACCTGATACAATCACGCTCCATAGTGAGCCAATAATACCCAGCTCTCAAAATCTTCTTTGCTAGGACATATCCGCTCATGTGGGGTCCACAGGCTCCAACATGTACTTCATTCATAATCTCATCAGCTTGTTGTGCATCCACACATCTCAATAACCCCAGATCTGGTGTTCTCTTGTATATAACTCCTCCACTGAGAAAAAATCCATTAGCCAAGCACCTGATAGTTCTTTTCTGATCTCCAGTGGCCTGTTCCGGGTATTTGCCAGCTTACAGGTATTCCCTGATGTCATGATACCACGGTTCTCCATCCAATTCTTCTTCCACAGCAAAGCAGTAAGCATTTTGATCACGGACTTGGATCTGGAGTGGATCTATATAGGTTTTGTCCGGATGATGCAGCATGGAGGACAGTGTGGCCAATGCATTTGCAACCTCATTGTGTATTCTTGGGATGTGCTTGAATTCTATGAACTGGAATCTTTGGGACAACTCGTGCAAACAATACCGGTAAGGTATCAATTTCAAATCTCGTGTCTCCCATTCTCCCTAGATTTGGTGTACCAAAAGATCCGAGTCACCCATGACCAAAATCTCTTGAATACCCATGTCTATTGCCATCCTTAATCCCAAGATACACGCCTCATATTCGACCATGTTGTTGGTATAGAAAAATCGAAGCTGAGCTGTGACGGGATAGTGTTGACCCGTTCCTAAAATGAGTACTGCTCCGATACCAACGCCCTTGCTGTTGACGGCTCCATCGAAGTACATGTTCCATCCTGGCTTCTCATCTTGTTCTATTTCCTCGACATTCATTGCCTCCTCATCCGTAAAATACGTCTTTAGTGGCTCATATTCATCATCCACTGGATTCTCTGCTAAGTGGTCCGCAATTGCTTGCGCCTTCATTGCCGTACGAGTTACATAGATAATGTCAAATTCGGTGAGCAGAATCTGCCATTTAGCAAGTCTCCCTGTAGGCATAGGCTTCTGAAATATGTACTTCAGAGGATCCAACTGTGATATCAAGTATGTGGTGTATGCTGACAAATAATGCTTCAATTTCTGAGCCACCCAGATCAATGCACAACAAGTTCTTTCTAGCTGAGTATATTTCACCTCGTAAGATGTGAACTTCTTACCGAGGTAATATATAGCTTGCTCTTTCTTGCCCGTCTCATCGTGTTGCCCTAGCACACAACCAAAGGAGTTGTCAAGCACTGTCAGGTACAAAATCAGAGGTCGCCCCGGCTTTGGAGGAACTAACAGCGGAGGATTGGCTAAATATTCCTTGATCTTGTCGAAGGCTTCCTGACATTCGTCGGTCCATTTCACTGCTGCATCTTTCTTTAACAATTTGATGATTGGCTCACATGTTGATGTCAATTGAGCGATGAACCGGCTAATGTAATTCAACCTCCCCAATAAGCTCATTACTTCCTTCTTGTTCTTCGGCGGAGGTAGACTTTGGATGGCCTTGATCTTTCATGGATCTAGTTCAATACCTCACCGACTCACTATGAACCCCAGCAGTTTCCCTGAAGGTACTCCGAAAGCGTATTTCGCAGGGTTGAGTTTAAGATTGTACCTCCGAAGTCTTTGGAAAAACTTTCTCAAATCCCTCACGTGATCAGGTTGCTTCTTGGACTTTATGATGACATCGTCCACATACACTTCGACTTTCTGGTGCATCATGTCGTGAAACATCATGGTCATTGCCCTCATATAAGTTGCCCCGACATTCTTCAATCCAAACGGCATTACTCTGTAGCAATACGTTCCCCAAGGTGTAATGAAAGCAGTTTTCTCCGCGTCTTCTTCGTCCATCAGGATCTGGTGATAACCAGCATAACAATCTACAAATGAACCGATCTCATGCTTGGCGCAATTGTCGATCAATATGTGGATATTTGGTAATGGGAAATCATCCTTTGGACTGGCTTTGTTGAGGTCTCTGTAGTCCACACACACTCTGGTTTTTCCATCTTTCTTTGGGACCGGCACAACGTTCGCCAATCAGGTTGGGTATTTGGTGACTCGTATGACCTTCGCCTCAAACTGCTTATTCACCTCTTCTTTTATCTTTACACTAATGTCCGTTTTGAATTTCCGCAACTTTTGCTTTACTGGCCGGCATTCGGGGTAGATAGGCAACTTGTGTACCACCAAATCAGTACTAAGTCCGGGCATGTCATCATAGGACCAAGCAAAGATGTCCTTAAATTCATGCAACAACCTTATCAATTCTTCCCTGAGGGGTGTCTCCAAATGAACACTAATTTTGATTCCAGGACATTATCTCCGCTCCCCAAATTGATGGATTCTGTATCACTCAAATTCGGTTTGGGCTTTTCCTCATATTGTTTCATGTCCTTACTTATTTCCTCCAGGGTTTCCTCATCCTCACATTCTATCTCACTATCCTCCTCAATTTCTTGTATGATAATGCGACTGTCAGAACTGGGTCGAGAATCATTCATGCATGACATGGCATCAGAATCAGCACATACAGAATTGTACAGAAGAAAACATAAAAATAAGGCAAAAATGAAGAAAGAAGAAAACTGCATTTCATTGATAAAAAGATGAACAAAGTTCGGGATACATTTTGATTTTTCTTTTTCATGGGGGGGGGGGGTGGGAGGACTACAAAAAGTAACAATTGTTTCTTCCGGGAAAATGATAATAAAATTTTTAGAGCTAACTACCAAGACTCCTTCGTGATCGGGAAATGAGTGGCTTCCCAATTGTTCAGCATAACGCTGGATCCCACAAATTGTACGTCTATCTTGCTAGTGCCTTCCCCCATCTCAACCATGTTCACATCCCCAAATATCTTCTCAAATCTCATCAAATGCTCTTCATCGGGTCGGGTCTCAATGTACCTTGACACAGCAGATGTCCGATTTTTAGTACCAGGCTTGGTAAAGGTGTCAGATAGTTTGGGTATAAGCTTAGGCAAGGTCCAGTTCCTTTTGGTTTTGGAGGCTCTTTGGATATCAGCATAGGTGGGTTTGAACCCTAAGTCGAAAGTACCTTTGTTCTCTGGCAGTTGAACTGGTTAGGTGACTCCTTGCAAAGCTTTGCCCAGCCCTTTTCCTGGTGCAAACCCGTTTTAAGCATTTCCCGGGCCACCATCACAGCAGTAGGTGCTACCGTAGGGATTGGCAGTTCCTCTCCTTCAGCAATTTTGTTCACTACTATGGTGTCTGTCACCTGATATACTCAAGGACCCTTATCTTCGTCAGCATCATCAAATGGCATCACAACACTACAGGTATTTTCCTCTCCATGCACCACAATTTCTTGTTGCTCCCATTCGAATTTAACCATTTGATGCAAGGATGACGGCACTGCTTTGGCCGCGTGGATCCATGGTCGACCCAGCAATAAATTATAGGACATAGCAATGTCCAACACCTGAAATTCCATGGTAAAATCCACAGGCCCAATGGTCACTTCCAAGACAATGTCTCCCAACGTGTTTTTACTTCCACCATCGAATCCTCTCACATTTATACTGTTCCTACGAATTCTATCCGGACAGATATTCAGTTTTCCAAGAGTTGACAGTGGGCAAATGTTTGCACTTGAACCATTATCTATCAACACTCTGGTAACCACCGACTCCTCACTTTTCACCGTAAGATAAAGCGCCCTGTTATGCTCGGTTCCCTCAACAGGCAATTCATTATCTGAGAACGTAATCTTATTAGACTCGAAGATCTTATTGGTAATATTTTCAAGGTGACAGACCAAGATCTTCTCTAGGACATGAGCCTCGTTCAATATCTTCATCAGAGCTTTCCTGTGTTCTTCCGAGTGTATTAACAACGAGAGCAAAGAGATTTGTGCAGGGGTTTTCCTCAACTGTTCGACTACAGAGTAATCCTGCGACTTTATCTTTTTGAAGAATTCCTCCGCCTCTTCTTCGGACACAGGCTTCTTCAACTGATTCTCTTTCACCGCTTTCATTCTTCTTAACTCTTCTGGGGCAAAACACCTCCCAGACCGAGTCAGACCGTGAGTTTCATTGATTTCTCCAGATACCTCTTTCCCTTTGTAGATCACTACCACCTTGTTGTAATTCCAAGGTACGGTCTTCGTGTTCACTACCGGCATCTGCACCACCGGTCTTATGATTACTGGTTCCACATTCGCGCCTTTCACCGTTAATATCGGCTTCACGCCTGGTACTACAACCTTCAAATTCTCCACCACTACTTGCCTTTTTACTGGTTCTTCAACAATCACTTTTCCTTTCCCAGCTTCCTTTTTAGTTCTGCTACTGGCTTTAATCATCATAACAGACTAGGACGGCTTTCGACTGCTCTCATCCTGCGCCAATTCTATCATATGCGTTTCATAGTGAGCTGGTAGTGGGTTTTGCGTGATGTTTGGAGCCTCCGGAGCATGCACTTCAATCCTCCGGCTATCAACAAGATCCTGGATAGCACTCTTCAGATGCCAACACTTCTCAGTATCGTGTCATGGTGCTCCTGAGCAATACTCACACCTGACCGATTGATCAATGTTTTTCGGAGGTGGGTTTGGAAGTTTAGACTCAATTGGGCTCAGCATTCCCAATTCCTTTAGTCTGTGATAGAGGCTGGTATATGACTCCCCTAACGGGGTGAATGTTTTCTTTGCCCTATTCCTCATTTCTGGGTCAGGCCTGGGTCTGCTTGGGTTTTTGTAGGTTCTAGAAGCAGGGTATGTGTTTTGTGTGTGGTAAACATTATGCGGGGCTTGGGCTCGCCATACATGTGGCGGTGGTGGTAAGTAGGTTTGGGCTTGTGGGTGGTGGTAGTGCGGGGCAGTTGGTGGGTAATATGGTGACGGTGGGTTATATGTGGTTGGTGTATTGTATGGGGTTGGTGAGTTATATGTGGTTGGCGGATTGTATGGAGTTGACGGGTTTGGTGGGTATGGATGGTATGGTTTTGGTGGGTGATGATGTTGGTTGTGGTTCCAAGGCCTGCTTTCCACAACTGCTACTTCTTCTTTTTCCTTCTTCCCAATTGCTCCCCCATTCCCAGTCTGTATGGCCTGATTCGTGGCCTTAATTGCCGAAAAACTCATGATCTTGTTCGTTTTTAAACCTTCCTCAACAAAACTTCCCATCTTCACAACCTCATTAAAACTTTTTCCAATTGCTGACACTAAATGCCCATATAAGTAGGCTCCAAAGCTTGTAAGAAACAATCTACCATTTCTCCTTCCTTCATCGGCGGATCTACCCTTACAGCCTGTTCTCTCCACCTGCCAAACTCCCTGAAGCTTTCTCCCGGATTTTTCTCCATCTTCGTGAGTGATAATCTATCTGGTATGATTTCCAGATTGTATTGGAAATGGTTTGCGAATGCTTGCGTGAGGTCATCCCAGATGAACCACCTGGTGTGATCCTGGCGAGTATACCACTCTAAAGCAGAACCGCTTAAACTTTGGCTAAAATACGCCATCAACAGCTCATCCCTGCCTCCTGCACCTCTCATTTTACTGCAATATCCCCTGAGGTGGGCCACCGGGTCTCCATGTCCGCTATACATATCAAACTTCGGCAACTTAAATCCAACAGGAAGTTGTACTTCAGGAAACAGACACAAATCCTTGTATGCCACGCTTACTTGCCCTCCCAATCCTTACATATTGTGAAAGTCGTTTTCCAAACTCTTTACCTTCCTAGCCATCTCCTCCTGCCCTGCATTTTTAGCAGGCTTCTCTTTGCTCGTCTCCATCAGCGGAGCGTGGGATTCGTGCTATCGGAAAGTTGGTTCGGGTGGGTAGTAGTGGGGGTCTTGTATGTGGAACATTGGTTCACTAGATGATTTGTACAGGGTGGCAGGTGGATGTGCCACATACACTGGAGCAACTTGGGGTGGATGGGGTGGTACTTGTTTCGTTAGAGATGGTGGTACTTGGGAAGTGGAAGCATAATAATGGTGATAGTCAGTGTATGTAGAGGATGAATTCATCGTGGGTGGTTCAGGATTGGGTTTAGTTGGAGGGATGTATGTGGGATTGACAGGGTAAGTTGGCAAGGGTTGACCCCTCGACCAAGCCTGATACATTTCGGCCATCTGCTATTTTAGTTTGTACATCTCTTCCTTCATCCCCGCTACATCCACAATTTCTTCCTCTTGGGCGGGATCCATGACAGTTGCCTCAATCTCTTGCGACACAGCTTTTGTCATTTTCTTATATCTCGTGTTGTAAGGGTGAGTAGCCAGAATGCCAGTTGCCACTAGAATCTGAATCTCACAAACATCAACACCCGTTAGTGGTTAGCGCATGAAGAGATAAGATGCAACGATTTAAAAATAAACACACTATCCTTGGATCGTCATGCATCATCCCGGCCTTTACTTATTTGAACCAATCATCTCTTTTTCTTCTTTCTCTCCTCTTTTTGTTTCACTTTTTCTCTCTTTTTTTTCATTTCATAATTACGTTCCTATTTATTTGCCTATCGTAATCAAAAGAAATAACATAAATCAAAAGGATTGACAAAAACACTTGATTTTCATTGATAGTTCAAAAATATTGGTTTACAAGATGATGTTGTAATGCTAATGTAAAGAAACATAAAAAATAGAATGCATGCCCTATGAATACATTAATGCTCCTAGTGCCCGCAAGACATCGTTCGGTCTTGCCGCGGGCCTATATGCTAATCCCTTTTGGAGCCTATCTAGGTCAGACATGACTTGCTGCACGAAGAACTTCACCGCTGATAAAAAGGTTTTTTGGGACATATCTTCACACAGCTAACTCTTCCGAGTGATGTATTGAGCAATACGAACAATCTTCTCTCGAATAACCCTTTTTTCTTGAAGCAATCGGCTTATCTGTTCAGTGCGAGCATCTAAGGTATGTTGGTTATCCTTCTGTATTTGCTGGAACTCCAACTCTAGTCGAGCTATAGTTGTGTAACAATGCTCTCTCTCTTCTTCGAGATCCTTGATAACCTTGTTACTTTTAACCGTGGCTGAAACCATTTTCTTTCTTAGCCGAGCTACCTCAAATTCATGCCTATCTTGTAGCTGCCGAACCAACTTGTCTCTTTCCTCAGCATCTCTAGCTATTTGCTTCTGAGCCCTGACTAATTCCTTTTCTGCCTTGTCCAAGTCAAAGCTGTAGTCATTCACTTTGCGCCGAAGAGTCTCAATCAATTTCTCATCCCGGGCTAAGCGAACGGGGGTCTCGGATGCAATTTTCATTTGAGCAACCTGAGCCTTTAACATTTCGTTTTCTTTCTTCAGCTGCTTTTTCTCTCCTTCATCAGATACTGCCTGTAAACCACTTTCAAATTGGAGATTTCTCAATTGTTCTTCCAACAAGATGATCTTGGCCTTGTATTCTCTTTCTTTGGCCGCCCAATTCTGATTTTCCTTAGATTGCTCCACCAAATCTTGCAGGTGAGGTCTTTTCGAAAGCCGTTCATCCTCAACACCCCGTCGATACCACGTGAAATATCCAGACGATACTTCTCCCCGAGCTCTATTTTGCACACAAGTATCTACTTTCAGGTTTTGGCATTCATTCCAAATTTGATGGATCTTTGCTTCCGTGAATTGCCCATCCAGACTAATTTCTATAGCTTGTGAACTGAGGTCCCCGTCTCTCGGTATAACTTGACATCTACCCAGCTGTCACAGGGCCCTGTACGGGGCGTAAGGTTGGATGCTTTTTAAACCCATGATCAAGAAAGGTGACCCTTTTGTCGGCATATAAATTACCTCGTCAAAAGGTAGACAATCATATGTCCAATCGATCTGGCCATCAGTCAATGATCGAAGATGTGAAATCCAATCCTTTACTCCCTATGGCAATTTCACTTCTTTTGTTCTCGTGCAAAATTCTTCCAGACATGTTCGTCCAATCGGACCATAATTTGAGAACGAAGGATGATGGCATAGATGTTCAATCAACCAAATCTGCAAAATCAAATTGCACCCTTCAAAGAAGTTGGCTCCAGCTTTGCATGCCGTCAAGGCACGGTAGATGTCAGCTAAAATCATTGGAGCTAGAGTACAATTGTCTTGTTCTATCAATGTGCTTTCTACCCCGACAACCTTTATACTGATGTGCCCATATTTTCTCAGAAATATGACAATTCTGAGAAATGCCACTAAGAAAGCAAACCTTCGATGCTCCTCCCATTTTGCTCGGTTGGACTTGCTGCATATCATGTTCGTGGAGTCGTTGAAACCCCCGATATGTCCATACCTACTATAGATGAAGTTCAGGGAGCAAAACCCGTTGGCTAAATCTTCGTTGTGGACATTCCTAGCAATTTTCAAAGAATCCAGAAAACGATGCACCGTTACTGTTCTTGGAGATACCGGGTATTTTCCTTTCAAGGGGACCTCATTCTTCCCTATGTAGAAAGCAATTTCCTCCAAAGTAGGAGTGAGTTCAAAATCCGGAAGATGTAGTACATTGTGTGCCGGATCCCAATATATGACCAATTCTCTAATTACATCGCCTCGGGGAATTATGTCCAATAATCCCGTAAGATCTTTCAAGTAACCCTTGACCCAGTCCTGACTTTCTGTTCCCATGTCTTGCCACCATAGTTTCAGCTCCAAGGGAATTTTATTCATTAAGGAGAAATGTTCATTCAACATTGTGCTCATCCTGCACATTTATTAAGGCGATTTTATTTAGAAAAGAGAAAAATCTTTTTCAATGCAAGTTTTCATTTTTTTTGAAAGAATCATGGCTCTCGAAGTGGCCATTTTTGCCAAAACAGCCTTCCGGCGTCTTTTCGGGACAATCGGCTGTTTCCAAAAATAGCAATCACTTCGATTATTTGAAAAGAAAAGATCTTTTTGGTCTTTTTCTAAAGGTGCGGTTGGACCCGTTTAAGGGTTGCCTACGTATCCCACCTAATGGCGAGAATCAAACCTGCGTAGTTCGGTCAGATTAATTGACCACTTATTTCAACAACAAAACCATTTTTTTTCAATTATCGGATTATTCGGCTACCTATTTTTACCAACTCTTATTCCTCTCTCTTTATTTTTTCTTTTCAACAATTTTTCTATCCTCGGGATTTTTGCCGGTCCGCATAACGATCAAGGACAATAAAAATGCAACACATAATAGGCTCGATCTTTTACAAATACCGGGTGACCTGTCTTAGACGGACCCAACCCCTGTGTTGAGTTCCCTAAGTCAGATATGATACACATAATCGTCCTAGACCTATGTTCAACATCTTATAGTTTTCATGGAATGCTAGACCGTGTACCCGAGCGGACAACTCGAATCGAGGAGGGGGCTACGTACCGGTGACTCGCGGAGTCAATCGGCTTTATAACTTATCCGGACTCTATTTTCTTAATTTTTGGTGACTTAACAGAAAGGGGAGTCTCAACCAGTAAGCACATCCCCGGGGGTGAAGAAGAGAAGGGTTTTCGGCACAATTTCTATATACAATCCACATAGTATCAAAGCGATAAAGCACATAGCATGTTGTTCAAATCATATAATGAAGTCAAACAATATCATGAACGGCAATTCTAAGGAGCTCGAGTTCTTAAACCCTGAAACCGAAGTTCAGGGTTGGGATCCCCAGTGGAGTCGCCAGAGCTGTCACACCTCCTTTTTTACTACCCCCCGAAAAGCATATAATGTGCTTATAGGGTATACCTCGATGCCCAAATACCCGAGACGGATATAATAGCATATAGGAAGGAGTTTTTCCATGTAAAGGACAATCAGTTCGGGATTTTGTTTTAATTATCAGAGTCGCCACTTGAGAAGATAATGGTGTCCCAAGTCACCGGTTAATCCCGAATCCGAGGAATTTGACTCTTTTGTTAATGTTTGCGAAACAAAGATCTGGATAAGGAACTCTGTTAACCCGGGAGACGGTGTTAGGCATTCCCGGGTTCCGTGGTTTTAGCACGGTCGCTCAATTGTCGTTCTTGACTCTTGTTTGACTCATTATAGATATTAACAACATACACGTGCTTTTACTTTAATATTTTACAGAATTGCGACATCGGGAAAACACGCCTCAAGTTACACCGCAACCAGTACGCCTGTAACTTTTGGTATATTTCAGCTTTGCCGGGATTTAGGATTTGAGTCGCACCAGGTGCACACTCATTCATAGGAAAGTACGTTAAATCGTGCCTTAAAACAGTCTAATGGATTAGAATTATTTTGGGGAGAAGCTATGAAATTCACTAGTAGCTTTCC
Organism: Nicotiana noctiflora; assembly: GCA_032618575.1. Classification (NCBI taxonomy): domain Eukaryota; kingdom Viridiplantae; phylum Streptophyta; class Magnoliopsida; order Solanales; family Solanaceae; genus Nicotiana; species Nicotiana noctiflora. The sequence goes on along the minus strand of JASVEL010012014.1, from coordinate 342,307 downwards.
CGATTCTATTTATATTATCTTATTACTAAATGGGGGCCCCGCTTGTTTAATGTCGGGCGAGGCTCGTCCCAATTATTTGTTAAAAAAAGTCCAATCCTATTTATCTAACTATATTTTCTATATGTTTTTTCCTTAGTCTGTTTTTGCTACCAAACAGTCCAAATGAGTGAGTCCAGGCCTTATTAGTATTGGGCCTGAACTCATGGATCTGTATTCAGTGAATTGTTAGGTGTATCTGGGTCTTAATAACCCAGACCAACTCTAGGCTTCTGCTGAATAGCCCAGTGAATTTTCGCCTACGGTCCAGGCCCACACTGTACTTCAGGCCCAGACCAGATTGGAACAATAACAAAGATAGGGATGCTGAATTCATAGCAAAAAGAAATATTCAGAATAAGGAACAAAACCAAATCACTTTTATTTATTTATCAGGAAATGAAAATCACTGTACAATATGATTCATGCTATTCTTTAACTAAATGACCCGGTGTATTTGGACTCTGGCTATCTCCGCACTTCTACTTTTCAAAAGAGAGTTGATATACAGAAGGTTATTTAACTAAACAATTGAGATCAGCTGGTTTAACTAGATGAAAACATGATTTAAACAGTTTAATTACTTACTAACGACAGCTAATTGTCTAATGCTAAGTGATCCAATGATATGTACACAGCTAGGTTAATGATTCTAATATGACTTTGACTTATCAGTATCATAGACCCTAATTATACGTGACTCATTATTCCCTTTTAATTGTTCTTATCCTTTTCGAACTTATTTGTGTCAATATACTGTTTCACAGACGCGATTATCTACATGAACACGACTTGTATTCTGATTGTGATGATGTTGTTAACAATTTAAACTACAACTGATTAACTCATTTTAAGGTTTAACCTACTTTTAATTAGGTGACTTGCCATTGATGACTATACTACTACTACCTTACTAGCTATTACATGTTTTTGTCTTTGTTTTTCTACTAATACATGTTACACTGATTTAAACTACAGATCTACACTAATACTAAAGCTAATGAAAAGGATAATCATAAATACATAATAAATGAATTAAAAATGGAACTTCATTTCATCATTTCAGCATTTACATCTTCAACTGAATAGGAAGTGTACCTGAATCAACAAAGTAAATCAATGAGTTCTAGGCGGTAAGAGATAAGCAACAGCAAAGACTCAAGGCAATGCAACAGTGAAGATGAATATCAGCCCAAATAGAAGACCACAACAACAACAAATGAGAAATCCAAGCAGAATTCGAGCAGAAAATCCACAGAAATAGGCAGTTAACTAGATCTCCTCACTCGAAAAATTCTAGAAAAACTACTTGCTATCACTATATTTTTTACTCTGAATTTTTCTCTCCTAAACCAGCCTAAGAAATAATTCAAGAAGCCCCCCTTATCAGCCCTTTTTAGGAGGTATATATAGGAAGGGAATGGGCTGATGACTTGGGGAGAAAGTTTGGGATTAAATCTCACTTCTCCCCCTCTTAAAATTACTAAACTACACTTAGGCCCCAACTTCTGTTATCAAATCCCTTCCAGCATGTGCCGGAAGGTTCTAAAGATTCCTTTTTAAAGCCTTTTACTAACATATCCCTAAGGGTTGAAGATTTTTACTAATTTCCCTTTTTAGGGAGACCATTATACCCTTTAATCTCTGCAAAATTACAGAAATCAGGGGTATAAATTACTCCCATAACCCTTTATGTTCTAAACAATTCACCATTTTACCTATTTGGCTTCCATTTATGCCCCTAAGGACACTGCTGAATTACCCGACCTACCTAGGTCTAGTTTCCAGCATTTTTGGACTTATTTAACTAATGGCCAGTCCTTGCATTGGTATTTAAGGACTGGCCAATTCTAATTATTTCAAACATAGCCTCTTTTAGTTCATTTTAGGTTAATTGCAGGACCAGCCTGCCTTACTATTATATTTAAACTATTTAACTAATGGCCAGTCTCAAGTTGAGACTTAGCTTGGACAATTGAAGCCCAATTACTGAACATAGGCTGGGCTAAGGTCTTTGCAGACCTAGCCACTTAAGGTTCAGGGCTAAAACAGAGCATGGGCAAGTCTGCATTTGCAGACTTAGCCAATTTTGGAAAACTAGCCTTTTGACTGATCACAGGCTGGGCTAAGGTCTTTGCAGACCTAGCCACCTAAGATTCAGGGCTCAAAATGAGCCTTGGTAAGCCTGCATTTGCAAGCTTAACCAGTTTTGCACAACCAGCCCCTTTTGAGGTGGACTGGTGTGTTTGGACCTTGTAGAGTTGATCAACTTTGCAAAGTTGACCACTCTTTGGTCAGTTATTACTTAACAGCCTACTTTTTGTTCAATTTCAGTCTTAAGTCTATTTCAAAACTAGCCATTTTATGAAACTTAGCACTAACACCTATAACCAATCCCCTAAGGTTCAGTCAGTGTTAATCAAACACTTACATTCAGCAAGAACTATTAAAACTCAATCATTTTCAGCATGAATTGCATATTAAGGCACACAAGATCAAACAAGATGCATTAATCAACCAAAACTCAGAAAAGGCAATTGATATGGTTGAATTTGAGTTAATTAACTCACATTATCCAATTTTATGAGACAAAGTATGAACTCATGTTAATTAAGACCTAATTACTACCAGTTCAAGTCAGATGGTGATTGAAAACCCTCAAAACCTTTAAGGTTCATGGCATAGGCACATATAAGCATAAACTATCACAAACAATCAATAAGAGATGAAACATGGCTTAATCAGACATAAGGACTATGGACTTTAACAGAATAACATAAGCATGGTAATCAGGATTCACTTTCAAGTACTAACCCTAGCTTGATGTATACATGTGATGGGTTAAGATGAAGATAAAGAAGAGAAGAGACATGAGGAAACAGTGAAGAAGAGTCCTAACATCTATCATGCCAAGTAATAGAAGAAGAAGCAGAATTAGATAATCATGCTTATTTTAGCAAATGAAGGAACAGAAGAAGTGGCATAAACCCAAAATTAGAGAAAAGTCATAGTTTTAATCAGAAGATTTAGGGGAATAGACAAAGATAAGGTAAAACAGACTTAGTATAAGAGACTAACAGCTAATCCTAGCCCTGAAACTAAACATGAGAATAAATAGAGGAGAAAAATCATTAAACTAAAAGAAGATATCTAGTATCAATAAGATGAAGAGGCCTAACACTAACAGAGGACAAAGAAGACAACTACACTAAACATGTGAAGAATCATGAAGAGAGGAAAAGTCATGTTGTTGAAGACTAATAGATCAGAAATCACAATAAAGATGAAACAGCACAAGATAAAAGATAGATCTTTTGACTTAGAAGAAAAGGAACATGGTTTGCAGCAGACAGAACAGAATGACAACAAGACAAAAAGAAAAAGAACAGTCAAAACAAGAAAATAGTATGAAGAAGACGAACAAGATAAACCCTAATACTAAACAGATCTTTCGAATCAAAGAAACAAGTAATCACGGAGATAGATACATAAGATGAACATGCTAAGAAACCTTATTACTAAACTGATGTAATCAAAGAAACAGACAAGAATAAGATGTGAGATACGAAAGATGAGCAGATTAAAACCCTAGAAACTAACATGTGAAGCACAAAATAAGAATAACAGAGACAAACAAAACATGCAAGACAAGAAAAACAAAAAAACAACAAAAAATAAAGAAAGCAAAGAAGCAGAGAAGGGATGGGGTACTTAGCTTTGCGGGGTCTGTACCCCAAGCTTTCCTATTTCCTTTTTTTTTTCACTCTTCCAGACTCTTTTCCTTATTCTTTTTTTTTGTTTTATTTCCTTTTCTCGTTTTTTCTTTATGTTTTTCTTGTTAGGCTTCAAGACGAAGCCTTTATGGCTTTTTGGTTGCAGAGGGATGTTTGGGGAGGGTGAAAGAGTGGATCTTGAAAGGGTTTGAAGTTCCGAGTCGCCGGAGTTAGGTTTCCGGCGACTTTGTTTTGGATATTCGATGAGCTCCGAAGAGATTCGAGGGAGGTGGGTGGTGTGGTTGGGTAGATCAGACCAAGACGGTTCGATTGGCGTTGGTTTGGTAAAGTGGTTCGTTGTTTGATGGTCACGTGGTGAGTTCCGGTGATCGGAGTTTTGGAGAAGGGGTCTGTTTTAGGGTTTCTTGGTGTTTGAGGTGAAGAAGATGATGAAGAGGAGAAGGGAAGTGAAGGGGATGGCCGGCGACCACCGTGGAGAGTGGTGGCCGCCATGGCCGGCTAGGGTTGCAGTGAAGGTTGAAGATGAAGAGGGGAGAGGAGAAACTTCGAGGGCGGCTAGGGTTGGAGGGGGTTGAAAATGGCTTGGTCTCTTCAGACCAAAGCTTTAAATAGTCGGGGGGTTTGAGGAGATCTGGGCCGTTGGTTTGATGAAGATCAACGGCCCTCAGCAGCGTTACTAAAACGACGTAGTTTTGTTATCAATGAGACCAAAGGTCTCGCCCGTTGGATCAGCTTGGTCGGACGACTCAGATTAAACCCATCTTATTTTAATTAACACATAAAAACCACTAATATTCTTAACTGTCGGATGTGAGGCCATGGACGGCTGAGATCAATGTGGGTTACCAAATTGGACCCGATTTTCGGGCTAAGCACACTGGGCCAACCAATTGGACTTTAATTGGCCCAGTTCCTATTACACTATGTATTTTTGTATTTTTTTCTAGTATTTTAATTATTTAAACAACCACTTTTTTTCTTTTCTTCTATGAATTATTAGCAAACTTAATTTCCTACTTACACTAATTATCTAGTATTTTTTGGCAATTTTCTACTATTTTTCCCTAATTTCCGCTACTTAAAACTCTTTTTTGATGATTTTCTTCTTAAAAATAATTAATTCAAACAAAGTAAGTACTTAACCTATTTTTTTGACTTTTCTAATTTCTAATTATTCAAACACACAAAAATGTAGCTAATTTCAAATAAGGCATGCAATTGCACTCAAAAATATATTTATTTTAATTTTGGAATTACTTGCCCGGTGCAAAAATCATGTGCTCACAGCCGGTAGCCACGCTTAAGTCTATAAGGATTCTCTTATCCATTGCTGCTCATTATGATTATGAGATTTGGAAAATGGATGTCAAGACATCTTTCCTTAATGGAAGCCTTGATGAGTACATCTATATGATGCAACTAGACGGTTTTATCGAAAGTGGTAAAGAGCACATGTTGTGTAAGCTTAAAAGGTCCATTTATGGACTAAAACAGGCATCTAGGGCATGTAACACTTGTTTTGATAAGGCGATTAAAACTTTTGGTTTTGATCAGTGTCTTAACGAATCTTGTGTATACAAAAGGTGGGATGGGGACAAAGTGGCATTTTTGATTTTATATGTAGATGACATATTGCTCATAGGAAATAATGTGGGCATGTTGAGTTTAGTTAAGCAGATTGTCCACACATTTTGATATGAAAGATTTGGGAAAAGCGGCTCATATCCTTGGGATCAAACTCTTGTGAGATCGCAAGAAAAGGATATTAGGTTTGTCCCAAGGTCTTTATATTGATACAATACTCTCCAGGTTTAGCATGCATGATTCCAAGAAAGGATTTCTTCCTTTCAGACATGGAATTTCTCTATCTAAAGATCAGTCTCCTAAGACCAGATGAAGAGATAGAAAAGATAAAGGCATTCCCTTATGCATCAGTTGTGGGGAGCTTCATGTATGCTATGTTATGTACTAGGCCTGATATCTACTTTGTCGTTGGTGTTGTTAGCAGATTTCAGTCTAATCCTGGGAAAGAGCATTGGACAGCGGTTAAACATATAATCAAGTACCTGAAAAGGACTAGGGATTACATGTTGATCTACCATTCGGATGATCTTGTACCTATTAGGTGTACTGATTCGGATTTCCAATCAGACAGAGATTCTAGAAAGTCTACCTCAGGTAATGTGTTTACTCTTGGAGTTGGAGCCATAAGTTGGAGGAGTATCAAGAAAACTTGTGTTGCTGATTCCACCATGGAAGCCGAATATGTGGCACCCTTTGAGGCAGCCAAAGAGGCAGTTTGGTTCTGTAGCTTCCTGAGAGAGTTGGGTGTGGTTCCCTCGATTCAAGCGCCAATTACGCTTTATTGTGACAATAGTGGTGCGGTTGCAAATTCAAATAAGAGGGCAAATCACATTGAGCGTAAATATCATTTAATTAGTGATATAGTGCAAAGAGGTGATGTAGTAGTCACCAAGATTGTGTCGGAGAACAACTTGGCGGATCCGTTTACTAAGAGCTTACCACAGAAGACTTTTGATAGGCATGTAGACGGAATGGGTGTCAGAATTGTAGATGCATGGTTATGAGTCTAAGAGGGAGATTGCTAGGATATACTATAAACCATGCGTATTATTATAGTATTCTTTATGGAACAATTGTTTAATTATTTATTCATTCAATAAAGTTTTATTTTAAATAGATCATGTATTCGTTTGTGTGTCCATTGCTTATATAGTAGATGATTTAGTATATAGAGTTTAGCTTATACACGGAAGATTAAATCATCGGTTCTTATAAGTCATAATGTTTATGTTCAAAATCTAATGATGGAATTGGAAAAGCCATCAGAATAGTTGTAGCACAATACCAAATATAATTTATCTTGATTATGGGAATGGTCTAATTCCAACATCTTGTGCTAGTACATTTTATATGTATTGAACGGATCAAATAGAGATAAGTATTTTATACTGACTTTATAAAATAATTTCTCTAGTCCATTTAATGTACTTATACTATTAATCATGATATAATTATTATTAGATGTGTATGTCACTTGTTGTTTTGATTTATTAAAAGGCGAGATTCTTTCACGAGTCAATAAGCCTGGTAAATTGGATAACAATGATATACATTGGTGAAGTAAAAATTAGTTGATGGAATCCATATCTCGGTTTTGAGATTGATGATACTCCTTTATGAAAGCTTATAAGTTTTCCTGTGTAAACCCGGCCGGTGGATTTTGTTTCCGACACATGAAATAAGTTAAATGTAAGTCTAAAAGAAGTAATCAATAAATTAAATAGTCAGTAATTTAATTTGATTGATTAGTATCTGAATCTTAACACGGGGAGTTAAATAAGATTTTATGGAATAATTTAGAAATTGAACTAAGGAGTGCAATTACGAGTTTTTAGTGGAATAATTCGTAGTTTATTATGATGGAAATTAATTTTAGAATTTCAAAATTAATATCATAATAGGAAGCCTTGTTAATTGAATTATGTGGTCCTTACTGTGCCTAAATAATAGGAAATAGTGAAAACTGTTACTTAGTGGGAAAAAAACGTGGAAACCATCCCTTAGTGGGAGTAGGAAACCTAACAGGTTTTGAAAACGTTTTTGACCTAAAAAACGCATCTATGTATATGGATATAGGGGCTGGACATTTTTTACTATTCTTACTGTGGTTTCTACTAGAATTTTGCCCACCCAAAATTCTCTATTTTCGGTTATTGTTTGGGTAACACAGTAGAAGACTGTGAAAATCTGCTGGTGCATTTTCAACTGAAGAACAGGAGAACGACATAGATTTGTTGTGTTTAGGCTTCAAGAGGTAATCCGAAAATCTCCATATGTGTTAATTGTTTAAATTACACATGAATAAGATTTTGTTATTGCTTCCGCTGTGGTATATATTCCATCAAAACATGTGCTCCTTGATCTTAAGGAGTAACCAGTGAGATAGCAGATTCCCGTTTATTGTCTTCAATGTCTTATAGCCGTTTGGCCAAGCTTTTCAAGAGGTCAAAAGTATTTTTTTTTTCTCAAAAGCCCTATTTTTTTCTAACTTGAGGTGTTTGGCCAAACTTATTTGGGGAAAAAGTACTTTTGGGAAGAAACAGAAGAAGTTTCAGAGAAGTAGAAAAAAGTAGCTTCTTTCCTAAAGCAGAAGCAGAAGTAGTTTTGTTTTTTCTTCTTACCTAAAATTCCCTTAACAAAATATCGTATATGCCAAAATAACCCTTAAACCTAATACTTAGGATATTAATTTATAAATATTTATTCTTATTTTTAGGAAAACATTCTAATATATAGTGAATGTAGGGGTGAATGATTTTATATTTATTGAAGAAATTTTAATATATTTAACTTATATTAAAAGAATTAAGTACTTTTTAATTTTATTTTCATATTTTACTTAAATAAAATAGTTTTTTTTACTTATTGCATGTAATAATAAAATTTTGAGATTATTTATTTACTTGCTATATTAATTATTAAGTAAATTTATTTATATCCTTATTCATAATTTGACACTTAAAAGCACTTTCTAAAAAGTTTGGTCAAATATAAGTTATTTCTCAAAAGTATTTTTCAAACTGACTAGCCAAATACAAACCGCTTGTCTCCAAAAATATTTTTTCCAAAAATACTTCTTAAAATAAACTAATTTCTCTAGCTTGGCCAAACAGGCTAGAATGATAGTCTCTTCACTTCAACACAGCCGACTTACCCACCCAAAACCGCCACCACCATTCCAATCACGTCAGGACAGAAGGACGGACACAAATGTTTTACCCAGACTTCTATGAAGCAGGCAGGGTCTGATGCAAATGACCGGAAGTAGCTCTAGCCTCTATTCACATCAGGGAATTTCTAAGTAAACATAATAAGGATTCACCCTGGCCATTTTTATATTTTAAGTGCACTAAGAAAAGTTAGGCTTATGTTAAGCATCACCAAGACTTACAGAATCTAGTGGCATTAATCTGACGGGTTAAATATTAATCCGCTTCAGCACCATGTAGCCAACATGCTAAATGTAACGACCTGATTCGTCGTCACGGGAGTTACCACCCTGTTTTCCCCGTTTTATGCTTCTATATGTTTCATTATATATGTTTGGAGAATTTGAAGTAATTCGGATAGAGTTTGGTTAGAAATGAGGCAATTGGTCTCGTTATTAGATTGGAAAAGTCAACCGAATATTGACTTATGAGTTAGAGGACTCGGACTGGATTTCTAATGATTTGACTAGTTTGGGGGATGATTTATGACTTAGGGGAGCAACTGAAATTGATTTTGAAGGTCCGATGTAGAATTAGGCTTGAATTGGCAAAGGTTGGATTTTGGCGAATTCCGGATGGTAGGTGAGATTTTGATCCGAGGCTTGGAATGGAATTTTGAGAGTTGCAGTATCTCCGTTAGGTGATTTTGGATATGCGTGCAAAGGTTCAAGTCATTCGGAGGTGTTTAAGTCGGGTTTTAGATCAAATGCAGGTTTCGGAAGTTTAAGAAGAACATAGGCTTGAATCTGATGTAAATTTGGTATTTTGATGTTAGTTTTGGTGATTTGAGAGTGAAACTAATTTTGCATGATCATATGTGACATGTTAATATGTTTGTATGCGGTCCCGATGAGTTCGGTGAGTTTCGGATAAGTTTGGGTTGTGTTATGCTCATTTGTCTTATGCTTCGACATTATTTTTTCAAGCATAAATGATATAATATTGAACAAATGAGCTACGATTACTATTTTGAATGAAATATTAGATCCTTATCGTAATTACGGACCCGTAGCAAAAAGAATCATCGAATTTGGACATCGCATGAGTATTTTATGGTCATTTTATTAAGGTTGCCTAGATTTTCAGGTTAATGATGAAACTGCCCTTGGCGGCTTATTAAAAACATGTACTATTTGCAAATCTTAAAACCCACATATCTCCTTTATTATAAGGTCAAATTGTGATTCAAAAGCCTAAATTCATTATAATTTCACAAGGAATCCATTGCGAGCAGTAAAACGTGTGAACAGTATACCTATAATGAGCAAGTCGAGTTTTTTTCAATTTTGGAACGGGAAGAAGCTTCTGAGGCAATTTTTAAGAGAGAATTCGTGGGATTTCATCAGGTAAGAGTTCTTAGACTTGGATTATATTGTTATGATGTAAAAACGTAGATTAAACACTAAAAAACCAAGGATTTAAGGGGTAAAAATGAAGGTTAGGGCTTGAAATCTAAGAAGGTGTAAAGTTGGAATTTGAGGGTCAAACGGACTCCGATTTTGGTGTTCTTTATATGTACGAACACGTGGAGAAACGAGGAATCCGTTGGTGAGATTTTCAGAATTTTTTGAGAAGTGGACCCGGGGCTCAAATTTTACCAACTTCGTCAATTTTAGAACTTTTCGAGTATTTTTGATTGGGTTATATTTTTTTGACCCATATTTATGTATTCGCTGTGGTTTTGACTAGATTCGACACGCAAGGAGGTCGATACGAAGGGAAAAGGAATTACGGACGAGTTTACGGCCGGTTAGAGGTGAGTAGTTGGTATATATGATGGCCTGAGGGTTTGAAACCCCGGCTTATCACATTGTAACGCTATTTGGGGAGTGACTCGCATTCCATGGCAGGTGCGGGATTGGTTATGACTGGGGATTGTGACTTGGTCCATTCCGAACAATAATAATACTATATTGGCCACTCAAATGCACCATGTGTTGAATATATCTGGGCTTTATCCGATGTTTGGGGCCTTGTACCGACCTGTAGTATCCTTATGGGATAGATATCACTGTGATAGCATGATTTGTAAAATCATTAATCTCAGTCCTGGGTTTTAATCACTATTATAAAATGCTAAGTCATTTTTTCCTGAAACAATTAAGTAACTAAAGTGTTTTCCTTATTTATGAATTGGAAACTGTTATGTGACTCATATGCATATTGTGGACTTAGTATGGATCGGGCTGCACGCCGCAGCGAATGCTATGATTATATTGCGCTTGGGCTGAAGGAGCCCCTCCGGAGTCTGTACACACCCCCAGTGAGCGTCGTCGACGTTAAATGGATCGGGCTACGCGTCGTAGCGGTCATGTGCATTGCATTGCATTCATGCATTGTTATTTACTTGTGCTATCTGTGATTTGCTGTTATTGCTAGTTCGTAGTAAGGTATCAGACTGTTAGATGTAGCTTTACTTTGTGGCATTTCAAGGATTTCATATCTTCAGACATTTATATGCTGTTTACTCACTGAGTACTTAGTACTTACCCCTACTCCCTGCACCTTTGTGTGCAGACTCAGGTACACTGGAGGTTTAGCTGAGCAGTCTCGTTTCTAGAGTTATCGGAGTTGTTGAGGTAGTTGCTTGACGTTCGCAGGACCTGGCTTCTCTTCTTATTCCAGTTTTATTTATATATATATACATTTTTCAGACTTGAGTATTTTCTTCAAATATTTTTTTTTCAGACTTGAGTATTTCATTCAGATATTGTTATCCGGTTTTGTTTAGAGGCTCTAGACTCGTGACCCCTAGTCTTTGGGAGATTATACAGTTTAGCTTCTATCTATAAGTTAAGCATTTAACTTTGTTATTGACAACAATATTCAAGTACTTGGTTTGAGCTTCATGCTCGGGATGAGAGTGTAAATGATCGGGCTTGCCTAGCAGTTATGTTGGGCGCCATCACGATCGGGATTGGTGTCGTGACAAGTTGGTATCAGATCCTAGGTTACTAGGCCTCGCGAGTCTTGAGCCGGTTTAGTAGGCTCTCACGGATCAGTACGTAGACGTCCGTATCTATCCTCGGGAGGCTACAGAACCTTTAGGAAACACTTTACTTTCTTGGAATTCTTATCGTGCGTATTTGATTCAGCTTGAGATATAACTGTTGAAATTCCTTCCACACGTCTGTATGCGCACGCAAGTGCTCGGTAATATATTTTCCTTGATGGCTGGTGATTCCCTGATCGAGGGGCGAGATGTAATCTCCGTGAGTTCATGTTGGGACAGTCCGGAGGACTTGAGGCCAAATCTTCGCCTATGGCTTGAGCACCGAGGTGCTGATTTTGCGAGCTAGTATTATGAACTTATATGTTCAATATTGTCCCTAGTTGTGGGAATGTTGGCTAGATAGCTACGTGATGAGTATATTGGTGTTGTGTAGTGTGTCAGTGGAAGTGTCAAAGAAGTACTGCTAGATGATAGATGTACCATTAAGTGCTTGATTTCCTTGTGATTGGATGTGTTGCCCCGAGTTGCGGGTGCGTGGTGAATCTTTTCAGTTCCCCTAGTTGGGAGCGAAGTACATAGCACGTTGCAGATTGAGTTCAGACCCAAACAGATTATATGATCATGTAACGTATATGATGGTGGAAGACATGCTGAAATATTGAATTGAGGCAAAGCAGGTGGGATATCTCCTACGGGGTGTCCTTAAGTGGTATGATCCTCATGTGTAATCGAAAGGTAATTTCTATGTGTCATGGTTCGAATAGGTGCAGCGCATGTCCATGTATCAATTTTGATAATATAATACATGTAGTATTGAGATTAATGTTGTTGATATACATTTTGATGTTTTTTCGAGTTGTAGCTGTGTTGTTAGGATGATTTTAGTGATTCTCTGGCAGGTGGATAGGCCCAATTACAAAAGAAACTTTGCCGAAATTTTTGAAAAATTTGGGACTTAGTAAAAATTTGATCGCCTAGACAGTAGGCTTAACTGTTATGTGAGTGAATGCAAGAAAATGCAGAAGAGTTAAAATTACAGATGATTTGTGTTTCCACAAGCTTATGAAAGAGTGAGTTTAATCTCACCATGGTATTATGACAGCAATAGAGTATATGTGCTATATATGGCTTCGAGCTAAGTTGGGGAGGTTGTCGTTGATTAGCTGATTGCACGATTATGTTTATGTTAGTTCTGTCTTAAAGTATGTTGGTGAACCAGTTCTGGTTGCAGAAATTGAGTCGAGAATGATACGAGTGAAGGAAAATTTTTGACAAGATGTCAAGAGATCGGATGAGCAGGAAGGAAGTTTCGATCGTTAAGATAAATTAGTATTGTCTTCAACGTTAGTGCGACCGGTGGTTTGGGGTACGCCCCAATATTATTGTGGTAGGTTGTGAGAGTGTGTCCCACTGGAAGATTATATAAGTGTGGCATGCGGTCACTTGACTGATTAAAGATATAAACTAAGTATGAAGGTTGTGATAGTGTCGTTAAATTGAGTAATTCATGCCTGGAGGGCACTTGGCCTATTGGGTTGTGAACTAGGGAGGATTACTCCGATTATGATGGTTGTTCTTGTGTGTTATGAGAAAGGGGAGTTATTATGGACCCTTGAAAGGTTGTCAAACTAGTTCATTGTGATCAGAATCAGCTTGAAATCAACGGATGGACTTAATGTGAATGATGGATCTATATCCGGCCAGATGTGTGCATTTTTGTAACGCGGTCCTCATAGAGGAGTAGTTAGGATGATGCTTCATTGTCAGATATCTCGCGTGGTGATGCATTGCACTATGTGAATTGTGAGACAACTCGAAAAATTGCTTACATGTTAAGAATCCACGTAGGAATGATGTTATATAAGCAACTTGGCTGTTGAAATTCTGATTGTATATCGCACCTCAATTGTGCTCGAGTGTTGTAGCTTATAACGCTATATGTCCTTCAGATATATTATTATGCACTTAACATGCGTACGATCGATATTCGGAATTTTGTTGTAATGAGAAAATTTGGCTCGATGTACATCTCCTTATATGAGATCTATGCGTGGACCGGGTGGCACGCCGCCATGGGTATGTTATCCAGATCGGGTTACACGCCACAACAGTGTAATATCAAGTATAGTTTTTTATTTGCCATCTTCGTATGCCTTGCTTCCTATTTTCCAAGGAAAGTCTGTGTTAGTGCGTAGGATTTGATAATTTCTTCCAGAGCTCATTTTCTTTAGTACCGCATTCGAAGTGGTAGTCTATTAGCACATCATATGCGACATTTAATTATGTATAGAATGGCTTATTGCCCGAGCAGTTCGTACTGAGTGAGGCGAGATCATTGAATTCGGGATCGGTGCAATGTGTGTATATAAAGTAAAGTAAAGAGCTAAGACCATTGTTTGGTTCAGAATAAGGTGATAGTTCTTGCCAAGAGTATAGAACTAATGAAATGTTGTTTCGATAGTGGATAAGAATGTGTACAGGTCTTATTTGTCGTGTCATCATTGTAAGAATTTGCACAAGACCTGTGTATGTCATGCAGAGCATAGGATGTGTAGTGATTCCTCTTAAGTGATTAGATAAATGATCCTCAGATGATTAAGGAAAATGATATGGCTAAGTGGAAGTGATTTGATAAGAGTATATGTCTCAGAGAAAGGTAATGTGATTAAACTGGTTATATTTCAGCAGTATTGCGGCATGTTCTTGTTGGTTCCACCAGTAGTACTCGGGTTTTCTTGGTAACACAAGTAAATATTGAGTATCTATTGTGGAATGATTAGGTATCAAATGGGTGCATGTATTCGCACGGTGGAACTGGGATCAGGTATAATGATTTGTGTGTTATATGGAGTTCTGATGTACATGCTATGTTGTGGTGGTGGATCTTCATTCGCTGGTATATTATATTGTGGATGCGATGTTGGAAATCGGACTGATTGTCGTAGTGTTGGGTGATTTGAAACTATTGCATTTGGGGCTACGCCAGGAATGCCACGGGTTAAGTGGTGAAGGGCGTTAGAATATATTTTAGCTTAGTATTATATTTCAAAGAATTAGCGAATAGCTGGGAAGGAGTACTTTCTTAATTGGCCATTTGTGATAGATGTTAGTGTTGAGGTTGCTACCATTGATTCTGTTCCGTTATTGAGGGCTCGGATGTGTTTTGTGTGGTTGGCCATGTAACTGGGTGAGATTGTGGATTTCGGTATTTATTTGGTGCCTTCGACAGGAGTTATAGAAGTGGGAGAAACATTTTCAGGCTTCTTGGTACCGAGTTCGTTGGCAGGCTGATATCGCTATGCATTTAGCTTGAGTTAGCTTGGTTGACCCGGAGTTATTTTTCGATGTTGTGAGATAATGTGATTTGTTAGTTATGGTCACATGTGGTGCGTCTCTATTGAGAATTCATAGAGAAAGTCGAGTGGAAAGAGTAATTGAGTGTTGCTTGGTGTATGGACCATTGGTTATGGTCTATCGAGTTGTGTCTTGTGTGTTCTCTATTTCACCGTGGGTGTAATAAATTGTGTTGGTTTCAGACATCAAATTTGTGTGGTTGTTTATTTTGAGCATAGCGGGTTGAGGTGCTTCAGGTGTAAGAGTGTTGGGATATGATCGCGCATTGTAGCGAGGCTACGGGAGTTATGACCTTTTGGAGTAGATTCATGCATTCTATTTCTATGATGTGAGATGGCGTCTCAGTCTTTTATTGTAATGGCATTGATGAGCTTGAGGTATATCTCTTTCGATTAAGTCATTTGTTATTATTTGAGTGTGTTCATATTGTTTCTTACCGGTGCATGTATTATGCAAGATGTGGTTTAGACTTGTATTGAGGTATCATATCATCAGAGTGGTGTTGGATTCGAGGTGATCGTTGGGTTCATAAATGAATACGGACATATTTGATCTCAGCTTGTCAGGAAGATAATATCGAGGTTTGACCCGAAAATCTGTTGTGATATCAGTCAAAGGAAGTGGTTTCATGAATGGTTGATCTGAGAGATGATTACGGTTTATATCGTGTTTCATTCACCGTTGGCAGTATAAGAAAGTGTTGGAATAGGCTTTAGCTAATAAGAGGTTCTCTGCCGGTAATTGGTTGCTCGGGACAATTGCTGTGAATAGAAGTTATGATTCCAAGTGTTTGGTTTAGGCGGTATATCATATGTTTTCACCTGAGGGTGCAAGTATGGGTTATTACAGTTGGTTCAGGCTTACTCTGAGTACAGATGTGAATTTTCGATCTTGTGTATTATTTTTGGAAAGTGCGACGTGGTTGTATGGTTTGGTTTATTGATTAAATGAACTATGAAAGTTCGGTTGTATTTTGTTATCGGTGCTATGTGAGATAGGGTGATGAGGGATCACCCCAGGTATATGGTTGGTAAGATCATTCAGCTACTGGTTGGCTTCTAGAACAACTCTTGATATGCTTGAGGACGAGCATTTGTTTAAGTTGGGGACGATGTAACGTCCCGACCCGTCGTCACGGGAGTTATCACACCATTTTCCCCGTTTTATGCTTCTATATGTTTTATTATATATGTTTGGAGAACTTGAAGTAATTCGGATAGAGTTTGGTTAGAAATGAGGCAATTGGTCTCGTTATGAGAAGGTTAGTTTGAAAAAGTCAACTGAATATTAACTTATGAGTTAGAAGACTCAAAATGGATTTCTAATGATTTGACTAGTTTTGGGGTATGATTTATGACTTAGGAGAGCAATCGGAATTGAATTTGGAGGTCCGGTGTACAATTAGACTTGAATTGGCTAAGGTTGGATTTTGGCGAATTCCAGATGGTAGGTGAGATTTTGATCCGAGGGTTGGAATAGAATTTTGAGAGTTGCAATAGCTCCGTTAGGTGATTTTTGATATGCTTGCAAAGGTACAAGTCATTCGGAGGTGTTTAGATCGGGTTTTAGATCAAATGCAAGTTTCGGAAGTTTTAGAAAAATATAGGCTTGAATCCGATGTAAATTTGGTGTTTTGATGTTAGTTTTGGTGATTTGAGAGTGCAACTAAGTTTGCATGATCATATGTGACATATTAATATGTTCTTATGCGGTTCCGAAGAGCTCGGTGTGTTTCGGATAGGTTTGGGTTGCGTTATGCTCGTTTTTCTTATGCTTCGACATCGTTTCTTCAAGCATAAATGATATAATATTGAACAAATGAGCTCCGATTACTATTTTGGATGAAGCATTAGATCTTTATCGTAATTACGGACCCGTAGAAAAAAGAATCATCGAATTTGGACATCGTATGAGGATTTTTTGGCCATTTTATTAAGGTTGCCCAGATTTTCAGGTTAATGACGAACTGCCCCTGACGGCGTATTAAAAACCTGTACTATTTGCAAATCTTAAGAACTAAATATCTACTTTATAATAAGGTCAAATGGAGTGATTCAAAAGTCTAAATTCATTAGAATTTCACAAGGAATCCATTGGGAGCAGTAAAACGCGTGAACGGTATACCTATAATGAACAGGTCGAGTTTTCGTCCAATTTTGCAACGGGAAGAAGCTTTTGAGGCGATTTTTAAGAGAGAATTCATGGGATTTCAACCAAGAGCAAGGTGGGAAGTTCTTGGAGGAAAGTATGCCGGGGGTCTATTTGGAAACAGCCTCTCTACCCCAGGATAAGGGTAAGGTCTGCGTACATACTACCCTCCCCAGACCCCACTAAGTGGGATTATACTGGGTTGTTGTAAAAATTCATGAGATTTCATCAGGTAAGAGTTCTCAGACTCGGATTATGTTGTTATGATATAAAAACATAGATTAAACACTGAAAAACTAAGGATTTAAGGGGTAAAAATAGAGGTTAGGACTTGAAATCTAAGAAGGTGTAAAGTTGGAATTCGAGGGGTCAAACAGACTCCGATTTTGGTGTTCTTTATATGTACGGACTCGTGGCGAGATGAGGAATCCGTTGGTGTTATTTTAGGAATTTTTTGAGATGTGGTCTCGAGGCTCAGATTTTACCAACTTCGTCAATTTTAGTACTTTTCGAGTATTTTTTATTGGGTTATAATTTTTTGACTCATATTTATGTATTCGATGTGGTTTTGACTAGATTCGACGCACGAGGAAGTCGATTCGAAGGGAAAAGGAATTATGGACGAGTCTACGGCCAGTTAGAGGTGAGTAGTTGGTATATATGATGGCCTGAGGGTTTGAAACCCTGGCTTATCACATTATGACGCTATTTAGGGCGTGACTCGCATCCCATGGCAGGTGCGGGATTGGTTATGACTTGGGATTGTGACTTGGTCCATCCCGAACAAGAATAATACTATATTAGCGACTGAATCGCACCCTGTGTTGAATATATCTGGGCTTTATGCCATGTTTGGGGCCTTGTTCCGACCTGTAGTATCCTTAGGGGATAGCTATCATTGTGATAGCATGATTTGTAAAATCACTGACCTCAGTCCTGGGTGTTAATCACTATTATAAAATGATAAGTCACTTTTTCCTAAAAAAATTAAGTAACTAAACTGTTTTCCTTATTAATGAATTGGAAACTGGAATAAATAAATTGAAACTGTTATGTGACTCATATTCATATTGTGGACTGAGTATGGATCGGGCTGCACGCCGCAGCAAATGCTATGATTATATTGCTCTTGGGATGAAGGAGCCCCTCCGGAGTCTGTACACACCCCCAGTGAGTGTCGTCGACATTAAATGGATTGGGCTACGCGTCGTAGCGGTCATGTGCATTGCATTGCATTTATGCGTTGCTATTTACTTGTGCTATCTGTGATTTGCTGTTATTATTAGTTCGTAGTAAGGTATCAGACTGTTAGATGTAGCTTTACTTTGTGGCATTTCATTGATTTCTTATCTTCAGACATTTTATATGATTTTTACTTACTTTATGGGTCAAAATATGACCTCGAGATAATTAACGAGATTAACTATGTCCTAAGCTAATTCGAAGTTAATAAATGGTATGACCACTTATTAACTACGACACCCGATCGTCATCCAACTCGATCATTAAGGCTACGGCCTTTCCGCCATCGTAAGGACGGAACCTCAGCATAGTCACGACCGTCAGTGCCAGCTCACGCATCTTATGTCTATAAATACTAAGAGAGGGAACCCTAGAAAAGGGGCTGCTTCTTCTTCTTCACCACTACTCCCAAGAAAGGGAGAACACACAACAATACCCCTCATACTATGGGAAAAAAGAATATCATTGTAAGGCTCTGAACCTCTCTATGGAGAGACAGACCAAAACAATATCATCAATAAAAGACCTCTACACATTTCTTTCTAATGAATAACACTTGTCTCTTGTATTTTTCATTTGGTCTCTTGATTATTACGATCTGCTATGATTGGCCCTCAATCTATTTTCATTGTTTTATGCTTGCAAAGTATGTGATAACTTCGAGCTAAACAATTTGGCGCCGTCTGTGGGGATTTCATAGCAGAATCGCGTAGTTTTTCCCTGGACCAAAAGGAAAGAAATGCCAAAGAACAACCCAGTTCAAACAAGCTAAAGCGATTTATCAGCCAAAGGGAACTTAAAGATCTCGAATCGAGATCCAACTCCTCTGTCACTCCTCTCCCGGATAGTACAAGCATGAAGAAGAAGCAGTTCCCCTCCCCCCATGAGGGAGGATCTCTATAAGGCACCCCCGCATCCCTGATGCGAGATCCAGCTAAAAATCGGCATGGAGATATCTCAAACTGAAAGTCACCTCAAGCCAGCCTACATGCCCCGATTAGGAGGATAGCGCGGGAGCTGCCCAAGATATCGACTCAAAACCGAGCTTGAACACTCAAACACCGACAAAACAAGATTCAGGCTATGCGCCTTCGCCAACAAAAACAATTACAAGATTCAACTACGGTTAAATAGAGACTCAGGCTATGCGCCTTCGCCATCAAAAAAAAATACAAGATTCAACTACGGTTGAATAGAGACTCAGGCTATGCGCCTTCGCCAACAAAAAAAGTTACAAGATTCAACTACGGTTGAATAGCGACTCAGGCTACGTGCCTTCACCAAAAAGTTCAACTATAAACTGAACTGGGACTTAGGTTATGCGCCTTCGTCAACAAAAAATTACAAGATTCAACTACGGTTGAATAGCGACTCAGGCTATGCGCCTTCCCCAACAAAACAGTTACAAGATTCAACTACGGTTGAATAGCGACTCAGGCTACGTGCCTTCACCAAAAGGTTTAACTATAAGTTGAACTGGGACTCACGCTATGCGCCTTCGCCAACAAAAAAAGTAACAAGATTCAACTATGGTTGAATAGAAACTCAGGCTATGCGCCTTCGCCAACAAAAAAAGTTACAAGATTCAACTACGGTTGAATAGAGACTCAGGCTACGTGCCTTCACCAAAATATGCGCCTTCGCCGACAAGAAAAGTTTCAAGATTCAACTACGGTTGAATAGCGACTCAGGGTATGCACCTTCGCCAACAAAAAAAGTTACAATATTCCACTATGATTGAATAGCGACTCAGGCTACGTGCCTTCACCAAAAAGTTCAACTACAAGTTGAATTGAGACTCAGGCTATGCGCCTTCGCCAACAAAAAATTACAAGTTTAACTACAAGTTTAACTGGGACTCAGGCTATGCGGCTTAGCCATTAAAAAACAAAAAAAAGTTACACGATTCAAGTACGGTTGAATAGCGACTTAGTCTACATGCCTTCACCAAAAAGTTCAACTACAAGTTGAACTGGACTCAAGCTATGTGCCTTCGCCAACATAAAATTAAAAGTTCAACTACAAGTTGAACTGGGACTCAGGCTATGCGCCTTCGCCAACAAAAAATTACAAGATTCAACTACGGTTGAATAGTGACTCATGCTACGTGCCTTCACCAAAAGTTCAACTACAAGTTGAACTGGGACTCAGGCTATGGGCCTTCACCACAAAAATTATCGAGGTTCAACTACGATCGAACCGAGACTCAGGCTATGCGCCTTCGCTATCAAAAAATTTACAAGATTCAACTATGGTTGAACATCGACTCAGTCTGCGTGCCTTCACCGAAAAGTCCAACTACAAGTTGGATCGGGACTCAGATCATGCCCTTTCGCTAGTAAAAATCGTAAGACTCAACTACGGTAGGACAATGACTAAGGCCATATGCCTTCACCATTAAAATCCCAATCTTGCTCAAACAACAAGGCCGAACACCTTCGTCCTCAAGCCCGAAGAGCCACGGATGGAGAAACAAGTTAAGCTCCCTCGCCATTCAAGTAAGTACACCCAACTTGAACTAAAATTTGGGCCATGTAAAGTTCGGCCCCGGTCGAAGCACAAGGCCGCGTTCCCTACCATCACGACCAGTAGTTCGACCACGCCCGAATTAGGACTGAGGCTAAGTGCCACTATCGCCAAATAATGGCCACAACCTGTTTACACCAAGTAAAAGAGAAGCGATAAACAAAAAGCGCTTAATCACAGCCAACGGTGTCACCGCTAAACAGCCGACCTAGTCTATGACCTAGGCAAGCAAACGACTCGACGACAGTCGAAGGCACCTACCTAGCTAAGGCCGCCAACATTATCATAGTCAAGGCCATCGCCACCATTACGGTCCAAGACATGGGGAAAGGTACAAAATAAATACCAGGCAGAACAGAGGAAAATAAAATCGCATATATTTACATCTTTAATTACAACGGGTCATCGCCGCTTACACTAGGCCAAGGCTGGCAAATGAGAAAGAAAGAAAAGAAAACAAAAAAAAGTTAGCCAAACGTCAACGAAAACAAGAAAAGTACAACAAATCCTTTTCACTCGGTGCCACCCGCGCCACCACCAACATCACCAATGCCCTCAGCGCCAGCATCAACCCCTGGCGTAGCTGGATCAAAGTTGTAGTCGACACGGGCCTCACGAGCCTTTTTGACGCGCTCCTTAATAAGAGGCTTCAAGTACAATGTCGGCCTCTCACAGTCTCCTGGACACGTCAAATTGAGCCTCGGCAAACGTCCAAAGATCACGGGCCGGGCCAAAAGAGGTAACCTGATACCTCAAGCGCTGGTTCTCGACCTCTAAGTCTGTAATCTGATCCGTCGCAGTTTGGGCATCCCATTCATAGACACCAATATGTCCCTCCAGCGCTCCCTCTCAAAAGGCCGCAACAGCCCTCTCCAGCTCCCGTCCCCGTTCATGAACGCGGTTCGCCGTCTCCAACTTTCCGACCCTTGACACGGCGTCCCTCACCCGCATCCTCAAGGCAGCGACCTCGTCTCCAAAATGACCACCTGCCTGGTCAAAGTTTCAAAGGCCTCTATCGCCCTAGCCCGATCTTGGCGTCCCCTCTCAGCAGCAGCCCTTCTCCCGGCTTCCATCTCCCTGTTTTTACGATGAAGCTGCTCCTCTAGAGTATTAACCCTGCCAAGGGTTTGCTGCATTTGACGTTCTCGCCTCGCCAGCTCTTCGATGAGACCCCGGTTCCGGGGGTCGTTCCTCATGCGCTCACGCATCCACGGCACCAGTCGTGATAGCGATGGTACTTCTCCCGTGCCCGCGAGAAAATCCCCGAACGGATGTTAGCTCGGCGGATGCTCTCCACCTCCAACAAAAATAGCTACAAGAAAGAAGCAATAATCCGAACAAAAATCAACCAAGTGAAACAAAGAGAAACTAAGTTACCACACGTACCGTCAGGCCCTACGCGGCCGCCTCTCCCATCGGCCTGACGTCTGAGATGCCATTCAACGACGTGCTCTCCGCCTCCGACACAGAACCTCGAACAAAGGCACCAGATTCTCCGCTTGAAGAAGCAAGTTCTGCTTAGTAGGGATCTTAATGTAACAAAACTACTCTTTTGCATGTATCGTTGTGCAGGTATAGCCGTCCTGAAGCATGCGGACATCGTCAGGTCCAGGTCGAACTTAGAGTCAGACCTTTCGCTTACGGTGCCCCTCCCTCCTTCCGCCGATCGAGAAGTCGAGGCTCCCGACCCCACCAACACAATGGTGCCTGATTCTCCAACCAAATAAGTTGCTAAGGAACTACCTCCCCTCTGAGCAACTGGAACTGATATTTGAATCGCTGAAGCGATAATGTCACCTTGGCCTGAGCAACATTTCTGGAGGAACTACTTGCCATTTTTTTATCAAAGAGATCGGAAAGAAGTAAGAATCAACGAATGAAGATGGAGATTACAAAAACCGAAGAGCAACAACAACGACGAACTAGCTAAGCGAAGAAAGTTCTTCAGAGATTTCTCTTAAGCAAATTACGAAAAGTGAGAAACTAACGCCTAATTCCCTTATTTATAAGCGACACAGGTAGCTTTCACGAATTCCAATAGTCATCATTAATTACTTGTCCAACCGCTAAACTGTCTGATTCTACAGAAACATGTGTTATAATAACAGAACTCCATGAAGCGGCTTTTAGTTGCCAACCGGCGCTTCGCCTTCGAAATGGTTATAATGATTCGAGAACATTCCAGGTAACGTCATGCGTACTTCCAAAACTTTGGACGTCACCAAAACACATGGTAAGTAAGTTTATACCCCCCCTGGCCGCGATGATTAAATAACATCGACACTATACAAAAATAATGGTCGTCGACAAAATAATCACGGCTATCTCCAACGAACAAAAGGCTACGGCCACCCCCACTGTATAGACAATTACGACCATCCTCTCATATGAACAGGCAGCTATGGCCATTCCTAACATATACGCGGCTACGGCCCTCTGCCAAGAGCGAACATTTAAGATCTTTGACAACATGCGACCTTCACGGCTAAGCCATTCACCATTGTAGGGCTATGGCCATCTCCAGTATGTAAACGGCTAAGGCCGTCCACAGTATTGAGGCCTGTGGCCATCTCCAGTATGTAAACGGCTAAGGTCGTCCACAATGTTAAGGCATATGGCCATCTCCAGTATGTAAACGGCTAAGGTCGTCCACAATGTTAAGGCCATCTCTAGTATGTAAACGGCTAAGGCCGTCCACAATGTTAAGGCCTATGGCCATCTCCAGTATGTAAACGGCTAAGGCCGTCCACAGTGTTGAGGCTATGGCCAACTCCAGTATGTAAACGGCTAAGGCCGTCCACAGTATTAAGGTTATGACCATTCCCAATGAATAGGTGGCTACGGCCATCCTCAAAATGTATGCAAGCAACTCGACTACGATAGAAGTTACTCACATGGTCAAGGTTATCAACACAAAATGACTAAGGCCATTCACTTCAACGGCATAATCTCCCACATAAAAATGGCTAGGGCCATTATTGAGCTCGACCGAAACTGCTTCCAGAGAAGTCCGCTCATCGAGCTCGGTCAAGGCACGACCTCGATAAGCAAAGGGACTAACTGTATGGGTCAAAATATGACCTCGAGATAATTAACGAGATTAACTATGTCCTAGGCTAATTCAAAGTTAATAAATGGTATGACCACTTATTAACTATGATACCCGATCATCAGCCAACTCGATCATTAAGGCTATGGCCTTTCCGCCATCGTAAGGACGGAACCTTAGCATAGTCATGGCCGTCAGTGCCAGCTCACGCATCTTATGTCCATAAATACTAAGAGAAGGAACCCTAGAAAGGGGGCTCCTTCTTCTTCTTCACCACTACTCCCAAGAAAGGGAGAACACACAACAATACTCCCCATATTACGGGAAAAAAGAACATCATTGTAAGGCTCTGAACCTCTCTATGGAGAGACGGACCAAACCAATATCATCAATAAAATATCTCTACACATTTCTTTCTAATGAATAACACTTGTCTCTTGTATTTTTCATTTGATCTCTTGATTATTACGATCTGCTATGATTGACCCTCAATCAATTTTCATTGTTTTATGCTTGCAAAGTATGTGATAACTTTGAGTTAAACACTCACTGTTCACGGGAGATTTGCTGAGCAGTATCGTTTCTAGAGTTATCAGAGTTATTGAGGTAGCTGCTTGACGTTCGCAGGACCTGGCTTCTCTTCTTATTTCAATTTTTATTTATATACACATTATTCAGACTTGAATATTTCATTCAGATATTGTTATTCGATTTTGTTTAGAGCCTTTAGACTCGTGACCCCTAGTCTTTAGGAGATTATATAATTTAGCTTCTATCTATCAGTTAAGCATTTATACTTGGTTTGAACTTCATACTCAGGATGAGAGTATAAATGATCGGACTTGCCTAACAATTGTGTTGGGCACCATCACGATCGGAATTGGGATCGTGACACCAAATACGTTAAATGAAGATAATTCCGAATGGTTTTATTTCTGTGGAACACTTTTTTTTTTCCTTTGGGGAGGGTTTTGGGGGGAGGATGGAGAAGGGGGATAGTAATATCATTCATTTTTCAGTACGCTATAAGACCTGGATTTCATGTAAAAGCTCAAATAAGACATCAGCTAAACACCTTCTAGAAAAGACCTCAAAGGACAAACCATATTTACATTCAAAACAAATGGAAACTCCTAAGCAATAAAGTAAACTATTTTATGCTACACTAACAAAAAATGCGTTGATAACATCCCACAAATTTAGCCACATTGGCCAAGATAACACCATTCAACTCCATTTCTTGACCTTATTACTTGGTTCACTAAAGCTCCAAAAGCCAGCTTTTAATGGATTCCATGTTCAGTAATCAAGTGCAGACGAGTACCAAACAGGATGTGTTCCTTTGGCTCTGAGAAGTCTAGTGAAGGGTGAATCTGGCATTCTAGCCTTCTCCTCTTCTTCAAGCTCTTCTCTTGTCTTTGGTAATCCATCAGGGACAGGGCAATGTCTTGCCACTTTTTCCTCAAGATTCGCGATCTTGGCTGATTCTTTGCTTCCCCTTTTAGCTTTGTGCATGTCCGAAACTCCGTGTAAACAGCCAATGAGAGTTTTCACTCCACCTGCTTGAAGTATTAGCCTCTCTACCTCCTCCTTAGATGCTTCTTTCTGGAAAGAATCAAAACCAAAAACAAGTGTGAAGGTGCTATACAATATATATCTTAAAGCAACGAAAACTTTTGGCCAATTGTTCTATTTCGATTTACAAAAAGCTCAAGTAATTCGCTTGATGGATATCTCTAATGGAAATTACAAGTATCTCTGTAGTATGGGGCTACTTTCATTCATCTGATCAGTATTTAGCACAGCTTAAGAATCCTATTTGGATGTAATTATTTGCTTACTTTATCTGGTAGTCACATGCACAGAACAACAACAACTTCAACTCCAACCAAGTTAGAGTCGATCACATAAATCCTCACTGCCCAACCTGCTTCATTTAAGCTGTCTCAGTTCAATATTATACAAAATAAAATGTCTGCACTACAGTCTCCTTCCACAAATTTATACGCACACAACGCCATATAAATTTGTCAAGTCCCATTCGACCAAAAAGCCTAAACCAGATAAGCAGCTAAAACAATCTCCTCAGTCCTCCCAAGAATGATATTCTTTAAAAACACTCAACAATTAATTTGTAAATATACACCCACAATTACTACAAAGCAAATCTCATTTTTATTACCCCCTAAGAACCAACCCTCTGGACAGGAATTACGTAATCTGTGGAAACAAAATCCTACTATCAGACAACATATAGTGTACAGTAGCAAGACTCCATCGAATAAAAAGGCTGCAACATTATATTTCAAGAACCTATAACAGTGTGCTGATTGAGAACTTACTTCAAGATCTTTGAGTTCAAAATAAGCCTGCCAGCAGCTATAGGAATCATCCCCTTCTAGAACAGAACAATAATCTATAAATAAACATGCACGGAGTACTCCATTAGTAATTTAACAAGTAGTTCAAATATTAACAACCAAAACTGCTTGATATGAACAAAAAGCTACTTAACCCCAAATAATAATAACAATAGTACGTAAAGAAAGTTAGCTACAACTTATAGTAACAGAGCTCCTTCCAAACATTAGCTGGGTGTGGCGTGGTGGTCAATAAAGTGGACGTAGAATAATAACTTGAAGTATCTAGTTCAAATATCAACGGAGACAAAAACACTAATGATTTTTTCCTCTGTTAAAGACTTGGCGGCAGGGGCGGATCTAGAGGTTATACGTAAATCCTGATAACTTTTGCGTAGACCCTATATTTATATTAAAAATATCACTAAATATTTATAAATATCTAACTGTAAAACCAGTTATTATTTGGTATTAATCTAAAAATACGGTAAGAACCCATAAGATTCAAATCTCCTGGATCTTGGCGGTAGCATGGTATCCCCAAGACTTATTAGTAGACGTGCGTGCAAGCTAACTCGGAAAACAACACTATGCAAGGGTATGACGTGGAGTTGGGATGGACCATGCAGGTCCAAACATAAGTTAAAAACCTAGGTAATTTCTTAGATCCATTATAGGCTCTACTTGCTTAAAAGAACTACTATGAATTAGTGAAAGTGCGTGCATGTTGGCTGGTATACTAACTTCTTAAAAGAAAACCAGAAATTTCCCTGCAAGCACTTTTTTTGGTACAAAGCACGTCTTTTGTTTTTTTTCATCAAACATTCAGGAAGGACAGATTTTGAAGAAACTATTATAACATTAAACGAGCAATCTAATCAATAAATTACAACAAACAAAGGAAACGTACAAATCAAGAAAATACAAGTACAGAAAATTAAGATCTGGACAATACCTGCAAGTTCGTTTTCAGATTTTTCAATCAAAGGAGGGTCTTTTACAACCCTATCGAACTTAGTTCTGCTAAAAGGCTCCAGCTTTGGTATATAAGCATGGCTTCTTGAACAACAACGTATTGTCGACGAATTAATTACATCAAATCTTGAAGAAGATGATCTTTTTGAAAAATATTGAAGCTCATTAGCTCCAATAAGAGAAGAAGATAAGGAATTTAAAGTCACTGCTTGTAACACCATTGCTATTTTTAGAAACCAGATAAAGAAGATATCATCAAAATGCTTAATAATTGTTGAAGAATAATAGGATATAAATAGAGGATCAATTAGATATATCAAGAGAAAGGAGGAGTCAGAAGGAATTGGAAATGGATAAGGATGAGATATTTTTTAATACTTTTCCACTAAAAGAGAGATAATATTCCTATCACTTGTTGGTGTTGATTAGATTTGTGACAATAAAATCATGGCCGTTGATTTGTGCCTGCATTTGATTGTGATCAATCTGCGATCATATAACTGGAAACGTAGGATGCGGCGGCCTGTTATACAGTGGCACTTTTTTCCCTGGGATATTTTAATGAAAATACTGTATGTGGAAAATTTAAAGATATTTTTTTCAGCCCACAGTTTTTCCTCTGCTTTGTATTTTTGCTTCTTCAACTTTGTAATTTGTCTTGAAGCAAAAGAAACAATTTTGTTATTGCCAGTCTTTTGCATTTGGTCCCTTGGAAGTTTGTCTATGCTAAAAGCATATTTGGCCAAAAAAAAAATTTGGTCAAAAATATTTTGTTCAATAATTAAAGTATTTGGCCAAGTTATTAGAAAGAAAAAAAGTATTTTTGAGTATAAGCATAAATAGTTTTTGAGAAGAAAAAGAATTAGTTTTTCTTAAAAATACTTTTCTAAAAAGTACTTTTGATAAAAATATACTTATAACATTTTTTAAAAACTTTGTTAAGTATTAATTGCTGCTCAAATTTATTTTTTAAATTAATTAGTTAAATACAAAAAATTTCATCAAAAAAAAATTAAAACACAAAATAACTCAATTTTAGAAGCTTGGCTCAATAGACTATAATTAAGCGTTTGAACATAAAAATATTTTTCTTAGAAGTAATTTTTAGAGTTGTATGGGGCTAAATATGGCTTGACCGAAGGGGGTCGAGCGCAGCTCTCCCCACGCTCACAAAACGGCAATGGTACGACCCCTCCGTTACGTTTCTTACAGCGAGGGCGCAATATAGACGTAAGGGCACAAACGACGACGTATGTCCGTCCCCTCTGTAAGGACGTCAACGATTCCTCGACGGATTATAATTTTAGTAAGGAAGCCCCACCTCTATATAAAGGGAGGCTTCCCTGTTGTATTATCTAATAATACAATTTCTATCATTCTCTCTCTCTATCATTCTCCTTCAATTGTGATCAACAATTATCTTTACAAGTTATTTATCCTTGCAAACATTTCTATACTATAATCATACTGATTTCATTTTTAGGTTTATTATATTTGATTACGATTTACTCCTCTCATATTTTTTGATTGTTAATAGCTCATAAATTAACCGATAAATCAAACAATTTGGCGCCGTCTGTGGGGATTTCGAGAATCAAAATCATAATATCCACCTAAAGATCAGCCAACCATCTCATCTATATCACATAAAAACCCAGAAATGACCGAAAATAATACCAGATCCAAAGCCATAATGGGGGGTCACAACCAATCTCCTTAGCTCTCTCAATGAGGTCGGCAACGATGATGTCACCAACACAACCCCCGGCACCGCATCAGAAGCAGAAACCTTACCATCCCCCTCCGAAGATCTAGCGACCTTGCATGACAAAGGAAGCAAAAGAGGCACCCTCGGTGGTCAGGAAATTGCTGGAAGAGTGGCTAACAAGCACCTTGACTGGCTTAGTCGAAAAATCACCACAAGGCAATGTCAAAACAATACCAACGATGAGTATCGCCACTACCGCGGACGAGTAAGAAGAGATGCGATCAAATAACCAACTCGTCGAAACACAGACTTATGGCGAGACGCTAACCGCCATCCTAAGAAAGATGGAAGAAATGAAGAGCAAAAATAAGGCTCTCCGCGACCAGATGAAGGAACACCAAGAAAGGGTCGACAAAATATCCGGAGCCCCGAAATTGTTACCAAAATGCGACGTGGGAGGTTCGTGGAGCAACTATACTCCGAAGAAGCTACCTCCTACTCCATCCCAAAAACTTTCAAAATGCCCCCTTAGTTAAGGGTATGCGATTGGACCACCGATTCCGAAGACCATCTCATTTACTATGTTACCGCCGTAAAATGTAACGACCTATCAAAAGAGCAGGTACCATCAGTGATGCTGAAAAATTTCGGCGAGACGCTAACAGGAGGGGCCCTGACATGGTACTCCCAACTGCCTACCAAGGCAATATCAACCTTCAAAGAAATGGCGGATAAGTTCTTCATTGCCCATGAGGGTGTGAAGAAGGTAGAGGCAAGGGTGAACGGCATCTTCGCCATCAGGCAAGCCACAGTCGAAGGGCTCAGGGACTTCTTCGCCAGATTCAACAAGGTAAGAATGAGCATGCCAAACATGTCGGAAGGGATGGCGGTCGCTACCTTCCAGAACGGACTAAGCAGGGACAGTTCCAGAGCGACTAAGAAGCTGTTGAACCGCCACATGAAGTACCCCCCTACGACATGGGAGGAAATCCACAACGCTTACTGCGCCGAAGTACGAGCGGACGAAGATGATCTCAATGGGTCAACCTAACGGTTAACAGCTATATAATCGGAAACAAGGAAAGACCGACGCCATGAGGGACGTCAGGAACATTCCCTTCATTCCAACAGAGAATGACATCATCCATACACGAGATCTTCCCATTCACCTCCCCGACATATGGACGCACTACAACGGCATATCGCCCCACTCCGAAATAAAAGAGGTATGCCTCCTTTATTATTATCACATAATTTTTGTGTCTCTCTTTCAGAAATAGTGTACGCACTGGAGAAGCTTGGCACCAAGGTGCAATGGCCTCAGAAGATGAAGTCGGATCCCGTCACAACGAAGTCAAATGTCCTGTGCGAATTTCATCAGGAACGGGAACACAGGACCGAAAATTGCATAGGCCTATGACAGGAGGTCGTCAGAATGTTAAACCAAGGATACCTGTAAGAGCTGCTCAGTGATAAAGAAAGTCCAACTTCGCACACGGGCGAGAACAACCCCGCTGGCCACCAAATCTGCCTTCCCTGATGCGGACAGTAAATATGATCGTTGGTGATGGAAACGACTCTACAATCAACCACGTCAAATTTTCCAACACGCATAGGCTGAAACAGACTATCTCCCATGAATGGTATGACGACTTCGAAGGAAGTATCACCTTCGATAAGTCTGATGCCGACGGTTTGTATTTTCCTCATTACGATGCTTTAGCTATTACTTTATGTATTATTAATACGGATGTCAAGAGAGTCATGATCGATGATGAAAGCGGCGCCTGTATCATCCACCCGAGAGTCATTTCACATATAGGACTCGAGGACAGGATAGTACCCCGCTGCATAACACTAACCGGTTTCAAAAATGCAGTAGAATGTACGTCCGGAGAAGTGACTGTGCCCGTACTCGCGGGAGGGGTCACGTTGGAAACAACTTTTCACATGATGGATCAGGAGACAACATACAATGTCATCATAGGGTGCACATGGATACATGCCATGCAAGCAGTCCCCTCGAGCCTATACTAAGTGGTCAAGTTCCCTACCCCATGGGGAATATTCAGCATCAAAGGGGAACCACGTACCGTGCAAGAGTGTTACAAAATAATCCAAGACTGCTCCCACACCCGACAATTGAGGGGAGCAAGCATGGAAGCATAGAAATTAGCCGTGTCGGGGACTAAAACTGACCCGGCGGCAGACACCATCAAAGAGCTCGACATTGTGGAAGCTTGTAAAGCAACAATCGAAGATCTCGATCCAATCCAACTAGATAGAACAATCCCGCAAAGAAAGCCTACATCGAATACGGACTCACTAACCCAAGTAAGTATCGTAAATTCTTAACTAACCATGCAGACCTATTCGCCTTTTCCCATGCAGATATGCCAGGGATTTTGCCAGATATTGCTACCCATAAGTTAAATGTCGACCCGCTGCATCCGCCGGGATGGCAAATCAGAAAAAAGTTCAACGCCGCAATCAATGAAGCAGTCCGTGAGGAAGTAGATAAGTTACTCACCAACGGCTCTATCAGGGAGTCAAATATCCTCAGTGGATCGCCAACGTCGTAATGGTCAAAAAGAAAAACGGGAAGTGGAGAATGTGCGTGGACTTCACCGACCTGAATAAAGCGTGCCCTAAGGACTCCTTCTCCCTCCCACACATCGACCAGTTGATCGATGCCACCGGCGGACACGAGCTGAATTTTTTAGACGTATATTCTGGTTACTATATGATCCTGGTGACCGAGGAAGACCAAGAGAAAACGACATTCATCACGTACCATGGAACCTACTGCTACAAAGTAATGCTCTTTGGGCTCAAAAATGCAGGGGCCACATATCAAAGACTGGTCACCAAGATGTTCAAAGGACAACTCGGTAAATCCATGGAAGTTTACATCGACGGAATGCTAGTGAAATCCGCAAAAAAGGATGATCACATCGACCACTTACAAGAGGCCTTCGAAATACTAATAAAGTATGGATGAAGATGAATCCCGAGAAATGTGTTTTCGGTGTGGCGTCGGGAAAGTTTCTGTGGGTTTTTGTATCCCAACGAGGCATCAAAGTCAACCCCAACCAAATTAAGGCAATCGCCTTTATACCCGAGGTGCTAAACAACAAAAAGAAGGTTTAGAAATTGACACACCGAATAGCCGCCCTTTCCAGATTCATCTCGCGATCCTCCGATAGATGCCACAAATTTTTCAATGTACTAAGAAAGGACAACGGATTCTAGTTTAACGAGGAATGCGTCAAAGCCTTACGAGAACTGAAAATGTATCTGTCATCACCATCATTGCTGGCCAAAGTGGACCCGGGCAAGCTCCTACTGATATATCTGGCCGTATCGGAAGTCACCATCAGCGCAATGTTGGTTCGTGAAATGAAAGGTACGCAATCCCCTATCTATTATAATAGCAAAACCCTGGTGGACGCCGAAATACAGTATCCACACCTCGAAAAATTAGCTCTAGCACTGGTCACAACTTCAAGAAAGCTCAGACCCTATTTCCAATGCCACCCTATTAAAGTGGTGACCACATTCCCCTTGAGAAGCATTCTACATAAGCCCAAGGTATCGGGCCGACTCGCCGGATGGGCCATAGAGCTCAACGAGCATGATATCTCATTTATCCCAAGGACCACCATCAAGTCACAAGTCCTCGCCGACTTCATGGCCGGCTTTAGCGCAAATATACTACCAGAGGCAGAAAAGGAAGCCCTACACTCCACCTCAAATATCAACCTCTGGGCTCTCAACACGGATAGAGCCACTAATGCCTCGAGATTGGGACTAGGACTCATCCTCGAAGTCCCCAGGGCAAAATCATTCGCCAATCCATATGATGCCCCGAGATGACTAACAACAAGGCAGAATATGAAGCAGTCATTGCAGGTATAAAGTTGGCCATCAAATACGGGGCCCGTTGACTCGTCCTTCATTGCGACTCTCAGCTCGTGATAAATCAAGTCACTGGGACTTACCAAAACAAGGAACAAAGATTGCAGAAGTACCGGGCCGAAATCCATAGGTTGATTACCCAACTCAACGAGTGCCGCTACAAGCAAGTTCCCAAAACATAGAATGCGAAATAGATGGTCTAGCAAAACTAGTTGCAGCCACCACAAACCTCGACAAAGAAAGCGTCGTCACTCTCATCCACTCGGCAATCGATCATGCAAAGGTACTCTCCTTAAACTTAACTTGGGACTGGCGCAACCAATTTTTATCATACTTGCAGGAAGGAACTCTCCCGCCCGATAAAAAAGAGGCAAAGAAGCTCCGTGTACAAGCTGCCAAATATTGCATGATAAACCGCGAGCTCTACAAAAGGACCTTTAGAGGACCCCTGGCCAAGTGCCTAGGCCCTAATCAAATGACGCCAGTACTGGAAGATGTACACAAAGACCATTGCGGCGCCCATACAGGCAACCGAGCACTCATACACAGCCTAATACAAGTCGAATATTAATGGCCTATAATGAAAAAAGATGTCGCAGAGTACGTCCTCCGATGCGAAAGATGCCAAAATTTCGCCCCCATGATACACTAACCGGGAGAACCCATCCAATCGGTCACTTCCCCTTGGCCCTTCATCAAATGAGGAATGGACATAGTCGGCCCGTTACCTGCCGGACGAGGAAAGGTATGCTTTTTATTAGTTTTAACTGATTATTTCTCCAAGTGGGTGGAAGCAGGTGCATACGCCCAAATACGCGAACAAGAGGTCATCACCTTCATATGGAAGAACATCATCTTCCGCTTCGGCACCCCCAAAGAAATCACCTGTGACAACGGGCGACAGTTCACCTGTCAGAAAATGACCAAATTCTTCGACAAATGGCACATCAAAAGGATACTCTCCACACCGTATCATCCTGCCGCCAATGGTCAAGCAGAGTCATCCAACAAGATCATATTGAATATATTGAAAAGGAAGCTTGAAGACGCCAAAGGGCTATGCCATAAACTACTACTAGAGGTGCTATGGGAACACAGGACCACCCCTAAATCTTCCACGGGAGAAACACCTTACTCGCTCATTTAGGGAATTGATAATGTCATACAGGTTGAAGTAGGCGAACCAAGTTTGAGGTACATACATACGAGCGGAGTAGAAAATGATTCGAACCGACTCTACGACCTTGATGAAACTGAGGAAAGAAGGGAAATGGCCCACATCAGGATGGCGGCCCAAAAATTGCAAATCGAAAGATACTACAACAAGAGGGCAAAAATCCGACCACTCAAAGTAGGCGACTACGTCCTCAAATCCAAGACCTTGGAATCCAAGGATCCAAGCGAAGGAAAACTCGATACCAATTGGGATGGACCATATAAAATTACTGCGACAGCAGATAAAAGGTCGTTTCAACTAGAGACCATGGAAGGGAAGACGCTCCAAAACAACTGGAACATCTCTCACCTTAAGTATTTCCATTTCTGAAGAGCGCCCCCCAAGTCATACTTTTTCCCTTATTCGAGTTTTATCCCAATCGTGTTTTCTCGGAAAGGTTTTTAACGAGGCTACGAAGGAGATGCTCGGAAATGCTCACGAGGCAAGTTTGACATGCCAGTTACTCCGCAAGCCGGCACAACAGGCGTGCCAAAGGGACTGAGCTAATGGTCATCTCCAATGTATGAAAGGCTATGCCATCTCCAATGTATGAAAGGCTATGGCCATCTCCAATGTATGAAAGGCTAAAACCATCTCCAATATATGAAAGGCTACGGCCATCTCCAATATATGAAAGGCTACGGCCATCTCCAATGTATGAAATACTACGGACATCTCCAACGTATGAAAGGCTACGGCCATCTCCAATGTATGAAAGGCTACGACCATCTCCAATGTATGAAAGACTACAACCATATCCAATGTATGAAAGGCTATGGCCATCTCTAATGTATAAAAGGCTAAGGCCGCCTATAAAAAATAAAAGGAAAAGGCCAGTATCAAGGTAATCAACTCAGTTCGATTACGATACATCGACTTGACATGGTCGAGATCATTAAATGGTCACAACTACCTCAAAACGAACAAACGGCTAAGGCCAGTATCAAAGTAATCGATTTGGCTCGACTACGACAAATCAATTCGAAACGATCGAAATTGCTAAATCATTCTAGGATAAGCAAATGGCTGAAGTCATCATCATACGAAGTCGACCCAGCTTGACTACGACAAATCAACTTGACAACGATCGATACTACGCATAATGCTACAACAAGCGCTCAAAACAAAAGGTACAGAAAGTATATATGAATACCAAAAGAATGAATTCCATTTCCTCCAAAAAGAAAAGTATATATTTACAAAAGATCATATTCACACGGCTACAAAATTACAACAAGAAAATAAACACACATCCTAGCCGCCGCCACCCTGTTCATCGTCGCCAGCCGGCTCGTGGCCTTGCTCATTGCCGCCCTCAGCCTGAAATAATGTAGAAATCCATGACCCAATAGCCAGTTGGTTCACATCTGCAAAGGTATAGCCCTTCAGGCCCGGGGAATCAGGGTTATACCCGCAAGCTTCTCGAGAAACCCAAACCAGACAGAGTTGGTCCTCAACCTCTACCTCAGTAGCCTGACTAGCGGCATGTAAATCTTTAAAAACTGCTAACTTGGATTTGGCGTACATCCATATGTCGTGTGTCTTGCTAGACACGTCGTCAGCCAACTCGGTCATTGCGGCCTAATTAAGAGCGTCAACTTCAGCCGCCTTGGCAATAAGCTCGGCGATTAGGGCATCAACTTTGGCATGCAATTCAGCAGCCTCCGCCATTGCCCCACGGCCAATCTCTAGCTCATCCTCATTCGACCGAATGAGGTTCTCCAACTCCGTGTTTTGAGCCATGATAGTCATTAAGTTTGCATCTGCTTGCTCCAACTGAGTCACACGCTCCCGCAGTTGAGCTTCCGATTGCTCCAAGCCCTCGCGAAATACATGAAACTGCGGGTCCTGGCAATATATGTCCGCCAACTTCTGATGCTTAGCTCGGCAGTCTTTATACTTCCTTACTACCCTCCTAAAAAGTATAGCAACACTCACGTTCTACACTCCTGCACTCTACGGCCTCGACTCGGGATGGCGTATATTCGCCCTCATGTACTCTACGGCTATTCCCTTGCTAAGAAGCAATCGACGCCTCTTCTGCTCTGGCGACTCTTCGCCTTCGGAAGCCTCCTCTTCAGTGCGAGGAGATGGAGGCGACGGAGTCGTCTCATTTGTGGATTCGACTACTGGCACAACCTCAGGTCGAGTAGACTCAGGAATGTCCTTACTAGAGGGTTCCTGGGTCGTATATCTACCCTAGGGCCGAGCAGCTTTGGGAGCATCATCTCTAAAGGTCTGTAAAGTCGCATACTTTCCCTCAGGCTGAGAAATCTCAGGAACATCCTCATCCGAAGGCTTCTGAAGCACATACTCATCCTCGAAATCAGTCCTCAGTGCCGAGGGGGCTGTGGCATTCTATCTTCTCCTCCTTCGAGGGGCGCTCTGAACTGCCAAAATAAAGTAAGTCAAGTGACGACACTTGAAAATAAAATTTCCAAATTAGGAGTCAGTGCAATACCTAAAGGGCCGTATCGTGTGATGAATGTCGCCCACATCCGGCATTCCCCCGCAAAAGGGATCACTCTCCCCACCCACGACCTTATATCTGGTACAAGTCGGGGCAGAGAAACCCTAGCTGGAAAAAGGGGAAAGCAAGGAAGTCACAAAGACTGAACATGCGTAAGTGATAAAAAGTATAGCAATACTCACGTTCTGGATTCCACATTTCTGGGACCCCTTCTGGGGTTGCCACCAAGTCCATTGTTCGGACATAGAAAAATTTAAATCAAAAGCGGCGATTGGACATTATCCACAGTGATAGAAACAAGGGGTCTTTGAGTCTTTTCCCACCACCTGAAGATGGTGGAACCCTAGAGGAAGACTCGTCTTTATCTCCTCTACTTTGTTGGCCTCGTCTTGCCATAATCAGAGTTTGTCTACGAATAAACGCGTCATTAACTAGGGAAACTAACTTTGAAGGAGACTCAAAGGATTCAACACAAAAGTTACTAGAAGCCCTAACAAAAGATGAAATTAGGAAGAGAGAGTCTGAGAAGTTCGAAAGATAGTAGAAATCAAACCCATCCCCCCTTATTTATAGAGCCCTGATACACGGAAATCGAAGGGGCAGGCGTCAGAAAAGGGGCGGGAAATAAAAATGTCAAATCTCCCCCTGATCTGTCTTGGGAGCAGTTATAATCATGACGCATGCCGGCAGTGACATCAAATCGAAAGTAGACCACCTTTCAATGCATTAACGACGCCACGGCGGATCGACTTTTCCACTCATAGCAGATATACGTCGAGTATGCTTCCAATGGGCGAAGGGACTAACTATATGGGGCTAAATATGGCTTGACCATAGGGGTCTGAGCGCGACTCTCCCCACGCCCACAAAAGGGTAAGGGTACGACCCCTCCCTTACTTTTCTTACAGCGAGGGCGCAATATAGGCGTGAGGGCACGAACGACGACGTATGTATTTAGAAGTCCCCTCTAAAAGGACGTCAATGATTCCTCGACGAATTATAATTGTAGTAAGGAAGCCCCACCTCTATATAAAAGGAGACTTCCCTGTTGTAAAAGGACCACGTGTTATTATCTAATAATACAATTTCTATCATTCTCTCTCTCTCTCTATCATACACTCTCTATCATTCTCCTTCAATTGTGATCAGCAATTATCTTTACAAGTTCTTTATCCTTGCAAACATTTTTATACTATAATCATACTGATTCTATTTTTAGGTTTATTATATTTGATTACCCCTCTCATATTTTTTGATTGTTAATAGCTCAGAAAGTAACCGATAACTTCTGAGTCAAACAATAGTCAAAGTTAAGACAAAGGTATTTGAATACTGAAAGCTTTTTACTTGAAAAATATTACTATAATTTTATGAGAATAAACGAAACTTTACATGAAAAAGTGATTAAACTCACATTTTCAAACATGGAAACTTATCTTCAGAAAAAAAAAAAAATGAAGTCCAGCGTACAACGAAACAAGTTTGGGAAGAAAAGAATCGAAAAAAGTACGTAATAATTTTGTATGCACAAAAAGCTTAATTCTACCGTATGAAAAATAGCATGTTCGTTACTTGAAAAATATTCATAATAACCTTACAAGTAATTTCATTGTGAAATCTTTCTTTACATTGTCATTGTTTCTCTTTAGTAAAACATTAAAAACAACTTTTTCAGACATATTGTAATTTGCAACACACTATATGACCAACTAATGGAATGGCTTATAACAAGTCATAAAAAAAAACACCACTAGGGATTGACTTATTAGAAGATAGAATGTGGAATTATATGTCATGCCCCAACCTCGCGAGGTACGACCAGCGCCCAATAACCCAACTGAATAAGCCTTATCAAACACTTTTTACCCGACTCAATGTGATTAAGGAATCCGAATTTCGTTTAATTAGACAATAGGAGGGGTTGTACATCTAACATTGATAGTTCATTTTATATCACAACCTTAAACCGTAGGTAAGTTCCAAGATTTCCATACAGTTACAATTTAGAGAAAACAAGAGTTGAGAGTTACAACATAGTTCATAGATCCATCCATCACCCATACGAAACACACATAAACGTCTACGGAGCCTCTATAGATACAAAAGATAAGTTATGACAATGCCAGCAACAAGGTCCCGGCTATACCTCAAAGTGAGAGTCTACAACAAAGATGTACACCATAACCCCTTGAAGGAGAAAGGGGGCTCACCAAGACTTCAAAAGGAGAACACTCTGCTATGCGCGATCGGTATTGTCCGTGGTGGAGCCACCTACATTCATTTAAAAATATAGTGCCCCGACAAAAGGGACGTAGTATCATGGAATAGTACTAGTATACATAAATAAGCACCATCTAGTTAGAAAGAACTTTCATACAAGAATAAGGACCTCACAAGTATAACTCAAGCAAAACTTTAAATGACCAAAACATTGTCAAATAACAGAATCACACAATTTTTCACATCGTGTTTCTATAGCTTCTATCTTGGTGCATTTCACACTGTTCAACATTGTCCACATTACCACCGCTATCTTGAGTGGAGTCTGATCTCGACCCAATCGTCTAGGTTGCCTCATTTAAGATATTCACTTCAATCACAAACACATTACCACCATGTGTGTGGCATGGCATCCGACCTCGGCCCGATCAGCTAGATCGCCTTACCAAGGCGTTTCCCTTTTCTATCAATCATCCCATTTCAATCTCTGCTTCACATATGTCATTTCATAGGCACTTGGGGCCACAACTATCAAGTCACACTTTTGGCACTAGGACACATTTCACATAATTCCCAATTTCAATGTTAGCTTCTAATTTAGAAAAATAGGTGCACACAAGAATCCTTTAAATTGTAAGCATAAATGAGACTTCACATAGATGGCACAACATACGCAACTTCAATCTTAATTTAAGATATAAGCATTCCAATACATGATTCATGTTCTTTGTCCCTTTCAAGTTATCAAGATAGCACATTGATCATATTGAGTCACATATTTCATGCATAGAATGTTATGGCGTCTGATCTCGGCCCGATCGGCTAGGCCTCCTTACCAAGGCATTTTCCTTTTCCATCAATCATCTCATTTCAATCTTTGTTTCACATATATAATTCCATAGGCACTTGGGGCCACAACTATCACGTCATACTTTTGGCACTAGGCCACATTTCACATCATTCCCAATTTCAATGTTAGCTTCTAATTAAGGAAAATAGGTGCACACAAGAGTCATTTAAATTGTAAGCATAAATTAGACTTCACATAGATGGCACAACATACGCTACTTCAATCTTAATTTAAGGTATAAGTATTTTAGTACATGATTCATATTCTTTGCCCCTTTCAAGTTATCAAGATCACACATTGATCATATTAAGACACATCTTTCACGCATACAAGGTTTCAACACCTATTCATGTGAAATAACAATCAATACGAGAACCCAAACATTAATCTTACCGCATTTACACAAGCACCAATGGAGCTCAATTCTAAAAGACGGGGTTTTAGTCATACATACCTCAATAGAGCTTTCCTTTAAATTCTTACAAGGTCCCGAGACTCTTAGAAACTTCAATCTATTTTATAGGAATCGCAAATCGAACCAATAATTAGAGACATGGTTAGGATTCTAGCTCATTTAGGTATACTGTCAAGCCCCAAGTGTGCATTGTGATCTTAGATCCCTTTTGTGAGAGATTTCTTCAATGTTATACTGCAATTGTTATCTATTTAGTTCACATCCTCCCCATACCCTATTATCTTTTATGCATGTAAGATTATCAACTCTTATATCCATGAACTCAATTGCTAATCCATTATTTTAAAAAATCAATTTCGAAATTATAGATTATGGCACAAGTTCTTACCTCTTAGGGTGAAGACCTAGTAATTTCTCTTGACAATCTTCAAGGATTTAGGGCAAGAGTTGAGAGAGGAATTGATGAAGATCACTCCCTCTCTCTCTAGAACTTCATCTCTCACTCTATTTTCAGTAAAATCACATAGAAAAAGTCGGATGGGGTGTTTTTAATGGGATGGTGTTGGGTTTTAAAAGTTAGAAAATAGAAGCCCCGACTCAGACCTGCGATCCCATGTGTGATCGTAAAATTGGCATGCGGCCTACAGAATGGACCGCAAAAATGCTCTTAAAACCTGAACAATCTGCCTGGGTATGCAACAAGAATACAGTCTATATACCTATTCTTTGGTCGTATAATGCACCATAGAACTGATCCTTACAATAATTCCAAGGGAATTATGCGATGTCTATGCGGCCCGCATATCGACTATGCGATCACATAATTGGCCGCGTAGTTGACCTCATAATTAACCATCACACTGCTTAATTATGCGGTCCGCATATCTGTAATGCGACCACATACTGGACCGCAAAGTTGCACTTTTCTGGAAAAACATTATTCCTTGACTTTTTAATGCTCAGATAAGTCCAAAGCGTCCGAACCACGAAGAATTTTACAAATTTCTAACACATATTCCTACTTTCGAGTTTTGAGTAGAAGTTTTCATGGGGGCTTACATCCTCCCCCACTTAAGATCATCCGTCCTTGAATGAGGATTAAGGTTCACTCATGAGCAATATTTATGTAATCTCAGCTTTTCACAACACGAATAGCCCCAAATTTTGGTTAACTCCCTAAGTTTCCAAATATTTTGCCAGAGTTTCCTTGTATGTGGGCCTATCCACCAGCCAGAGAGCCCCAGAAACATATCCTAACAGCATATACATATCTCATAGACATAACATAACTCGTACAATACTAACTATGGTCGGCTAGGCAATCATATACCCAAAATGAAATAGAACAGTTTTACATAGATCAAATCAGTGGCAGAAAGTTCATAGGAACTAAATGCATAAAGGCTACTACATGGCTATACAAACAAATGTGGGTACTTCCTTCTCATTTCCTCCTCGGCTTCCCAAGTGGCTTCCTCGACCTGCTAGTTCCGCCACAGCACTTTTATGGAGGCAATTTAGTTATTTCTCAATTTATGGACCTGCCTATCAAGAATGGCAACTGGAACTTCTTCAAAATGACAATTCTTCATTAACCTCAATAGTTTCAACTGGAACAATAGTGGAAGGATCTCCCACTACTTTCTTCAACATAGACACATGGAAGACTTGGTGTACCAGTGACATCTCGGGTGGCAGCGCGAGCTTGTATGCCACCTGACCAATCTGCTAAATGATTATGTACAGTCCGACATATCTTGGACTCAATTCTCCTTTCTTCCCAAACTGCATGATACCCTTCATGGGGGAACCTTCAAGAATACCTAAACATCTTTCTTGAATTCCAGATCCATGCGATGAACCTTCGAATAAGACTTTTGGCGACTTTGAGCAGTTTTCAACCTTTCCTTAATAATTTTTACTTTCTCCATGGCCTGGTGCACAAGGTCCGACCCTATCAATTCAGCTTCTCCAACCTTGAACCACCCAATGGGAGACCTACATCTTCTACCTTATATGCCTCAAATGGTGCCATCCGGATACTAGCATGGAAGCTATTGTTGTAAGCAAACTCTATGAGTGGAAAATGATCATCCCAACTACCTTTGAAATCAAGAGAACAAGTACACAACATGTCCATAAGCGTCTGAATAGTCCACTCTGCTTACTCGTCGGTCTAGGGGTGAAAAGTTGCGCTAAGATTTACCTGCGTACCCAAACCTTGCTGAAATTTCTTCCGAAAGTCGACCGTAAATTGAGCCCATCAATCTAAAATGATTGAGACTAGAGTACCATGCAACCTGGCTATTTTCTTGATATATAATTGAGTATACTGTTTCACTCTGTTGATAAATTTGACTGGCAAGAAGTGTGTTGATTTTGTGAGTTGACCCACAATCACCTAAATTGAGTCGAACTTGCACGGAGTGCACGGTAACCCCACCACAAAATCCATGTTAATCATTTCCCATTTCCACATTGGGATTTCTATGCTTTTAGCCAATCCACCTGGACTTTGATGTTCGGCCTTCACTTGTTGACAATTCGGACACCTTGCCACAAAGTCTGCCACCTCTTTTTTCATGATACATTTTTGTAGAACCTGGATGTACTGAATACCTGGAAGTGTAAGCTTCTACCATGGTCCTTTCCCGAAGACCGTCAATATTCGGAACACACAGGCGACCTTGGTACTGTAGGGTACCATCATCCATGCCAAAGGAAAAAGTTGTGGTCTTATGTTTATGAATCCCCTCCTTTAGATGTGCTAATAATGGATCGTTGAATTGTTTCTCTTTCACCTCTGCCACAAGCAACGATTCAGCCATATTCTAC
Source organism: Nicotiana noctiflora (assembly GCA_032618575.1). NCBI lineage: Eukaryota > Viridiplantae > Streptophyta > Magnoliopsida > Solanales > Solanaceae > Nicotiana > Nicotiana noctiflora. The sequence continues at coordinate 299,505 of JASVEL010012014.1, read as the reverse complement.
ATAATTATCCCTCATTCACTAGAGTCCACCGGACAAACTCCCAAACTAGCCAACTGATGAAGCTCCCGGGCCAATGGGCTCTGATATGCCTTTAAATGAGCCAAATTTCCCATGGACTTTTGACTAAGAGCATATGCCACAAAATTAGCCTTTTCTGGGTGATAGAGAATATCAATGTCATAGTCCTTGAGTAACTCTAGCCATCTCCTTTGCCACAGATTCAACTCCTTCTGCTTGAAAATATATTGAAGGATCTTGTGGTCCATGAATACGTCCACGTGGACCCTATATAGATAATATTGCCAAATCTTTAGCACAAACACCACTACTGCAAGCTCTAAGTCATGGGTCAGATAGTTCTTTTCATGATTCTTGAATTGCCTAGAAGCATAGGCTATTACCTTGATGTATTTCATTAACACACACACACAAGCCTGATCATCGAAACATCGTAGTACACCGTAAACCCCTATGTACCCTCTGTTAGGGTTAATACTGGTGTTTAGTCAATTTTGATTTCAATTCTTGGAAGCTCCTTTCACAAGCATCAGACCGCTGGAACTTAACTGCTTTCTAGGTCAATTTAATCAATAGAGAGGCAAGAGTAGAAAATCCCTCCACAAATCTTCTGTAGTACCCGGCCAAACCCGTGAAACTACGAATCTCTATTGGAGTGGTAGGTCTAGGCCAATTCTTCACTACTGCAACCTTTTGAGGATCTACCATAATTCCTTCCCTGGAGACGACATGACCCAAGAACGCAACAGATTCAAGCCAAAATTCACATTTCAAAAATTTTGCATACAATTGGTGCTGCTTAAGAGTCTCCAAAACAGCCCTGAGATGGTTAACATGATTCTCTCGACTCCGGGAACACACAAGAGTATCGTGAATGAACACTATCACAAAGAAGTCTAGAAAAGTCTTGAAGACTCGATTCATAAGATCTATAAGAGTTGTCGAGGCATTTGTTAGCCCAAAAGACATCAATAGAAATTTAAAGTGCCCATACCGAGTCCCGAAAGCTATCTTTGGAATATCCTGCTCCCTTATCTTCAATTGGTGATACCCGGACCGCAATTAATCTTTGAAAAACACATAGCACGTTGCAATTGATCAAACAAGTCATCTATTCTAGGTAGAGGGTATTTATTTTTATGGTGACTTTTTACAGCTGCTGGTAGTCAATACACATCCGAAGCGACCCATCTTTCTTTCTTATAAACAAAACAGGTGTGCCCTATAGTGATACACTTGGTCGGATGAAACCCTTTTCTAACAAATCCTTCAATTTCTCATTTAGCTCTTTCAATTCTGCTGGTGCCATTTTGTAAGCTGGAATTGATATAGGTTGCGTGCCTGGTATCACATCGATCCTAAAATCAATCTCCTTGTCTGGTGGGATCGCAGGAAGCTCATCTGGAATGACATTCATAAATTCATCCACAACAGGAACAGACTCAAGGCTAAGTGCATCGGTATCAGTGTCCGTAACCTGAACTAAATGGTAGATACACCCCTTATTGATCATCTTTGCAGCCTTAAGGTAAGAAATAAATTGACCTTTAGGCACTACATTATCCCCATTCCATTCAACAATGGGCTCATAAGTAAACTCAAGCCTCATAGTTCTAGTCTGATAATCAAGCTTCGAAAAACATGAATAAAGTCAATCCATTCCCATTATTACATCAAAATCGACCATCCACAATTTAACAAGGCCGTCAATGGTGTCCTTACCACGTACCGTAACAACACAGCCTCTATAAACTCGAGCAGCGGCAATTAACCCACCAATAAGAGTAGACACCAAAAATGGCTCATGAAGCTAATTCGGTTCTCTCCCAAATTCAATCTTAACAAAAGGGGTAATATAGGACAAGGTGGAACCGGGGTCAATAAGTGCACCTGTAACAACATCTAGAGAATCCTCTACAGTCTGGCGACCACTCATAGCATAGAACCGGCTGGGTCCACCCAAACTCTGCACACCACCCCTAGCTGCACCACTCCTCATAGGTTTTGGGGTAACTCGAGCTGGACAGGGGGCTGAATATATAGCAATTGGTGGGCTGGCTGGCTGTATTGTGCCCCTGCCTGCTCCCTGGCGAGATAAACAACAATGCCTCTAAATATTCCCCCTCATCCCACACCCATAGCATTTGGGTAACTCCAAGTAGCAAACCCCTAAGTGCATCCTCCTGCACTTGGGGCATGGGGACGTCTGTTACCGTTGGGACCTCTCTCCTAACTGAACTCGCTGGTGGGATCCCCTATCACCCTGACTGGGCCTGAAATGACTCTACTGTTGTTGCTGGCTAGGCCCTGATGGTGGTGCACTGGATGAATATTGTGCAATAGAATGGGACAACCGTGATGATCCTTCCCGGAAAGCTGATATTCCCCCACCTAGTGACTCACCCATATTGCTCATAGATCGGGTTTTTTTGCTACCCTTTCTCTCCATTTTCTTCTTTCGTTTGTGGTTCTCTGTATCCTGGGTAAATTCTGTCATCTTCCTATAATTCATGTCAAAATACAATGCAGTTGTATAAGCCTCATTAATAGTCAAAGGATTAAGGCCCTGATCAAATCGGTGCACCCTAGCCTCCATTGTGGGTAACATGTGAATAGCATGTTTGGACAGGCGAGAAAACTCCATATGGTACTCCCATACACTTCTACTACCTTGCTTCAGATTCTCAAACTTTGTTTCTAGGCTGCACTTGTCCCGGCAGGCAGGAAATGATCTATAAATGCATCGTCAAACTCGCTCCACCTCGCTGAAAAACTCCCCTCCTCACGGGAATCTTCCCACAACTCTATCCATGAATAGGCAACCCATTTCAGATGGAAGGCAGATAACTCTATTCCCTCTATCTCAGTTGCATGCATAACCTTGAGGGTCTTGTACATCTCATCAATAAAATTCTAGGGTCTTCTTTCGGATTGGCACTCATAAACACTGAAAGGTCTAACTAAAGATATTTGTTCACCCTGGAACTGGTGGAATCCCCTTGCTAGATAGATGAATTTGGTGCAGCACCTGACCTCTAGGCCTGAGAGGCCACTAGCTGAGTTAATATCTAAATAGCTCCCCTAAGATCCCCTTCAAAAATACCAGAACTGGAAGTTGGGGCTGGAGGCGGGACATGAGTATCAATGGATTGGATAGTGGTACCCATGTAGATGCAGGAACCGAAGTAGTCTACTCCGGAATAGAAGAATCAGGAAGGGTGATAGCATGTCAATTATCCTCACTCGCAGTATCAAGTAGTGTATCATCGGCCACTCCTGGGGTGGGACTAGCTCCTTCTAGCTTACTTCTTAGGTACCATGTACTGAAAATTAAAGGGATGCACTAGTTAGAGGAGGAATAGTTTCACAATTACCACACGATCCAGAATACCAAAGAAAAGTGTTATTTCTAATGCCCAAGTAGCCTCCAACTTATAGATGTGGTCGACTTCACACCGATAAGAAGGATTGTACTAGACATGGCTCTGAGACGTCCTAGGACACTTTAATATCTTAGGCTTTGATACCAATTTTGTCATGCCCCAACCTCAGGAGGCTTGACGGGCGCTCAATCGAGTGAACCCAACTGAGCAAGTCTTATCAAACACTTTCGACCCAACTAAATATGATTAGGGAATTCGGTTTTTGTTTAGTTAGAAAATATGAGAGGTTGTATATTCAACATTGATAGTTTATTTTATATCACAACCTTAAACCGTAGTTAGGTTCCAAAATTTCCATATAGTTATAATATAGAGAAAACAGGAGTTCAGAGTAACACTATAGTTCATAGACCCATCCATCACCCAAATGAAACCCACACAAACACCTACAGAGCCTATACAGATACAAAACATAAGTTATGACAATGTCGGCAATAAGGCCCTCGCTATACCTCAAAAGTGGGAGTCTACGACAAAGATGTACAACATAACCCTTTGAAGGAAAAAGGGGCTCACCAAGACTTCGAAAGGAGAACGCGCCATTACGTGCGATCCGTATTGTCCGCTATGAAGCCACCTACATTTATTTAAAAATGTAATGCCCCCAGCAAAAGGGGAATTAGTACCATGGAATATTACTAGTATGTATAACTAAACATCATCTAGTTAGAAAGAACTTTCATACAATAATAAGGCACTCATGAGTATAACTCAAGGAAAACTTTAAATGACCACAACATTGTCAAATAAGAGAATCATACAAATTTTCACATTGTGTTTCCATAGCTTTTATCTTGGTGCATTTCATACTATTCAACATTGTCCACATTACCACCGCTATCTTTAGCAAAGTCCGATCTTGACCCGAACGACTAGGTTTTCTCATTTGACAAATTCACTTCAATCACAAATGTTACCATCATGTGTGCGACATGGCGTCCGATCTCTGCCCGATCAGCTAGGCCGCCTTACCAAGGCATTTTCCTTTTCCATCAGTTATCTCATTAAAATCTTTGTTTCACATATGTAATTCCATAGGCACTTGGGGCCACAGCTATCACGTCAAACTTTTGGCACTAGGCCACATTTCACATCATTTCCAATTTCAATGTTAGCTTGTAATTTAGAAAAATAGGTGCACACAAGAGTAATTTAAATTGTAAGCATAAATGAGGCTTCATATAAATGGAACAACATACGCATACACAACTTCAATATTAATTTAAGATATAAGCATTTCAATACATGATTCATATTCTTTGGCCCTTTCATGTTATCAAGATAACACATTGATCGTACTAAGACACATCTTTCATGCATACAAGGTTGCGACACAATTTCATGTGAAATAACAATCAACACGAGAGCCAAAACATTAATCTTACTGCATTTACACAAAGCAACAATGGAGCTCAATTTCTAAAAGACGGGGTCTTAGCCATACATACCTCAATAGAGTTTTCCCTTAAATTCTTAAAAGGTTCCCTAAATCTTAGCAACTTCAATCTATTTTATAGGAATCACAAATCTAACCAAAAATTAGAGATATGGTTAAGATTCTAGGTCATTTAGGTATACTATCAAGCACCAATTGTGCATTGTGATCTTAGGTCCCTTTTGTGAGAGATTTCTTCAATGTTATACTCCAATTGATATCTCTTTAGTTCACATCCTCCATGTACCCCATTATCTTTTATGCATGCAAGATTATCAGCACTTATACCCATGAACTCAATTGCTAATCCCTTATTTTAAAAAGAAATTTTGAAATTATAGATTATGGCACAAGTTCTTACCTCTTAGGGTGAAGACCTAGTAATTGCTCTTGACTTCAAGGATTTGGAGCAAGAGTTGAGTGGGGACTTGATGAAGATCACTCCCTCTTTCTATAAATTCCTCTCTCGCTCCATTTTCAGTAAATTCACATAGAAAGGGTCGGATGGGGTGTTTTTAATGGGATGGGGTCGGGTTTAAAAGTTAGAAAAATGGAGCCCCGACTTAGATCTACCATCGCGTATGCGATCACAAAATTGACATGCGTCCTGCAGAATGGACCACAAAAATGCTCCCAAAAACCTGAACAATCTGTCTGGGTATGCGACAAGAATACGGTCTGCATACCTATTCCGCGGTCGCATAATGCACAATAGAACTACTCCTTGCAAAACTTCCAAGGGGACTATGCGACAACTATGCGGCCCGCATATCGACTATGCAATCGCATAATTTGCCGCATAGTTGACCTCAAAATTAACCATCACACTGCTTGACTATGTGGTCCGCATAACTATTATGCAACCGTATACTGGACCGCAGAATCACACTTTTCTGAAAAAATTTATTCCTTTACTTTATAATGCATAGATCAGTCCAAAATGTCCGAACAGTGAAGAATTATACAAATTATAACACATATTCCTAATTTGGCACTACGAGCTTTCGAGTTTTGAGTAGAAGTTTTTATGGGTCCTTACATTATGGTGGTAAAATTGACCTTAAATGGTGTTACAGTGTACTCGTCAAGCATTAAGTCTTTATCCTTTATTATAAATTTGGCTGACTTTGTACGGACTTATGGGTTAGAACTTAGAAGTGTGAATGAGTCGGGATTTGCAGTCGCGGCCTATATTTGTGCCACCTTTTAACATGTACCATATTTTTAAAAATTATTGATTTGGTAACTAGTTGACAAAAAATCCGTAATAATATGACACTTACGCCCCTGATAAATTGTATGATTTGCAACCTCATTCATGAAAAAATATCTCATCCACTCCTCTCAGCAACTTTATCAAAAAACCAGAAACTTCATGTTAATTTAGCATGAAATTGTTTCATGTTAAAGCTAAAAATTGCATGCTAATATAGCATGAAACTATTTTACGTTGAAGCTAAAACTTCATGCTAATCAACTAATGCATGTTGAAGTTATTTATCCTGCAGTCTACAGTTTTATCATGAGTGTTGAAGTTATTTTGTTCATTTGCTAAAATTTCAGTTTAAATATGCTGAAGTTATTTAGTTCATTTGCGAAAACTTCAAACTAAATATGCTTATGTTTTTGTCTTGCAGTATATGATTTTCTAATGAGTTTTTGTTAATGCATGCTGAAGTTATCTAGTTCATTTTCTAAAACTTCATACTAGTAATGCTTAAATTATTTAGTTCGTTAGCTAAAACTTTAGACTAAACATGCTTACGTTATTTAGTACATTTGCTAAAACTTCATGCCAAAATATGCTGAAGTTTTATCTTGCGGTCTACAACTTTTTCAACAGTCTTGAAGGGTAAATTCATCTTTTTAAAATGCTTTTAAGAAAAAATGGGTGCGGATGCAAACGGAAAAATAAAATGGGTATAAGTTAAAAGGAAATTATCAAATAGAGCGCCTCGTGTAATTCTTATGAATGAGTCTGATCCAATTGAATTATCGAGCCTAGCAAAATGTTGAAGATTTTTATTTCAGATCCAGACCCAATTGGCAACTGGTTAAAAGGACCAAGATTAGAAAGTACGAGTTTATGCCAATATATTGAGAAAAATATTTGGATTCTCTCATCCTCGATTCAAAGTCTAGCTTCTCATTTCTTGTTCTCTCATATCTTTATTAGCTTCTAAATTTTGCAATTCCATTAATATTATTCTTATACTTCACCTACGTTGGATTCGTCGGGAAGGAATGGTGTATCGGGTAAAATCGTTTTGTATCAAATGCTCGAATGATAGCATGAACATGGAACCAGAGGTAGATGAAAGATGAAGCGAATGGAAACCAAGGCCGAGGACAACCTTCGGTTTGGACCAGGAAGATCCTGAAGGGAACACAGTCAAGATAAGAAAATGAATGTTTGTCACCAGAATCTAGATGTCATTTGATAAAGAATATTCCTTAGTATTAAATAACATGTCCATTGAAGAGAATTTTATCATTCATGGCCTGCTGTTACATATTCTTCAATGACCCACATTATTGTCATTTAAGATGGGCTTAATCCTAGGATCTTGTTCCCTATATATATATATATATATATATATATATATATATATATATATCTATAAATAGTATCTTCAACAACCATTGTAACACACAAAAATTCTGACAAACTTATGCTACATATTATTCCAAGCTAAATAATAATTTATTTTCTATCTAGCGTTATTCTTATTCCTGTCTTCGGAAGCCTTGCTCCCAGAACAAAGTTATATCGTATTCGATCTTGATTTCAGTGCTAAGTACTATATTTTATTTAATTTACTAGTCATTTTAGGATCAAATTCGGTTCGCTTGTCTATAAACCACACTATAATTTCTACTATACTATTTACGGGAAAAACGTTTGGCGCCTATCGTGGGTCTCAGACAGCTGCGTAATTGATTTGAACCTTGCATATGTTACTAATCTATTTGATTCTTTATTTCTTAGCTAAAATAGTAAAAGATAGCAGTTAAAGATGTCAATATCGCACAAAATGTTAAGGTACAAGAAAATATGCCCCAACACGAGGATTCGATTGGTGACACCCGCAACGAGGATGATGAAGTTATGTCGGTCCATGGTATTCGATATCCCCAAGATGTATGGGAGGCAACTCCTACAACGCTAAAGATGAGCACATTACGAAAATGGTGAAGATCTTGAGAAAACTATAAAAGACCATCATGGGCCATCTCTCACGGCAAGACCAGGCCATGACAAAACTAAGGCAAGCTATCAGGTGCTTCCAACAACGCGATGGGAGAGGCACTACCTCTCTCGGTGTTCCCACAATCAAATAGCACAAAAGGTTGATAACAACACCCCAAGAGGTGAGGTCAGCTTTGACAAGGTTGGGGGCATCGATAGTGGATTTGGTAACGATAGCAATAATGATCCCTTAAAAATCGAGCTTATCTAGTTCATGAGGGAAATGAATGAGAAAATAGACCAGAATGCAAAACAATTCTACGCTCGAATGGATTGTATTCTAGGCGCACCACTAATGATGAAGGGCAAGACTCGAAGAAATACATCTAGCTGCCGTTCAAACCTAGCACAACGCCAGAATAATTTCGTAACGGTCTAAAAAGCCAAAAGTATCTGCAGTATGATAGGACTTCGAATCCTTAGGAGCACATCACCACCTATATAAAATGCGGTGAAAGGAAACGACTTGGCTCAAGATGAGATTGAGTTGGTCATACTGAAGAAGTTCGGAGAAACCCTCATGAAAGAGACCCTGACATGTTACTCGCTCTTACCCGAACACTGAATACATTATTTTGAGATGCTTGAAGACTCTTTCATCAAAGCCCATATACGGGCCAAGAAGGTCCAGGCTCGAAAAGCATACATATTTAGAATGTTTGGAAGAAATGTCCGAGTTGCTGCATAAGTTCGTGATTAGGTTTCAAAAAGAAAGGATGTTGTTATCGGTCGTGCCAAATAAATGGGAAGCTAAGGCGTTTACTTAAAGGATGAATCCGAAGAGCTCTGACACCTCCCAAAAACTAAAACAAAGTTTTCTTGAGTTCCAAACAACTACATGGGTAGATATCCATAACTATTCCAAATGAAAGATAAGGATAGAAGATGATCAGCTCGGGTTCCAGCATCAAATAAGGATCGGGATTGAGAAAAATAGGGATAAATCGAAGAATGATTTAGATGTAGAGTGACGATCTTCTAAAGGCTATTTTTACCCTATGAAAGAGCTGAAGCATGCGACAACAAAGAGTTATGATTAGCAGATAGGTTCTCTCTCGATAGAAGAACTGATCACGGCCAGAATAAAAGGTAATTACAAGAGAAAGAGGTATTTAGTTCCCGAGATTCCACTTATCCCTTCGAGTACAATTTCAATGTCGGTGTAGTGGAGCTAGTATCAATGATGAGGAACATCGAGAAAACACAATTCTCGAGGCTGATGATATCTTATCCCAGCCAAAGGGATCCTAATTTATAGTGCGAGTAACGTGGGACTAACGGTCGTTGGACTATAGACTGCTGACATCTGCATGAGGAGGTGGCAACATTGTTAAATAATGGCCATCTTAGGGAATTCCCACGCAATCGGGATTAAAAAAAACTATGGCCATAGTCGAGACAACACAGAGCCTTTAAAGATAAGTGGAGACCCTCCTCGACTAACCATCAACATCATTTTCGGGGGGAACAAGATCAATGATGTAACCTTCTCGGCAACGAAAAAGACAAAGGTAATGATAACTCATAGAAAAAGACTGTGGGAAGCCACTGAGGATGACATCACCTTTATAGAAAAAGACGTCGATGGACTTCTACTGCCGCACAATGATGCCCTACTAATTTCTCTTAATGTTTTAGATTTCAGGAGTAAATGTGTTTTTCTTACTCAAGAAGTTCAGCCAACTTCATTCAATGGAGAGCGCTACAACATAATTCTTGGCAGACCATGGCTACATGAGATAACGGTCGTACAATCACCATATCACCAAATTCTGAAATTTCCAACTCTAAAGGGAATCAAACAATTAAGGGGAGATCATCAGCGGCAAGAGAGAGGAACGCGATCTCGATTTCTCGAGAGGAAGTTTCACTTGGCGACATGACTAAACCCAATATCAGGCTAGGATTTATCAAATTTCTTAAAACTAACATTGATTGTTTTGCATGGTCGCATGCGGATATAGTAGGCATCCCACTAGAGGTGGTTGTGCACAAGCTAAACCTGAATTCAAGCATCCCGCTGGTAAGGCAAAAAAGCGCCCAATTGCTGAGGTTAGAAATGGGGTTGTTAAATAAGAGGTAACTCGATTTCTTGACATCGGTTCAATTCGAGAAGTAAAATATTCCGGCTGGCTAGTTAATACAGTAGTAGTTTCGAAAAAGAATAACAAATTTTGTATGTGCATAGATTATAAGGATTTAAATAAGGCGTGCCCAAAAGATTTGTTTCCACTGCCAAACATTGACCAAATGATTGATGCAACAGCCGAGTACGAGTTGATGAGTTTACTTGATGCCTATTTCGGGTACAACCAAATTAAGATGAACCTGAAAGATTAGGAAACAACTTCGCTCATATCGAACTCTGGCACATATTATTACGATGTCATGCCTTTTGGACTTAAAAACACTAGAGCCATTTATTAGAGGCTCGTGAACAAATGTTCGAAAATCAAATAGGGAAAACAATAGAAGTTTACATAGAAGATATGCCGGTTATGTCTTTGAATGCAGGTGACCATTTGAAACACCTCGAGGAAACCTTCAATATCTTAAGCACAAAATGAAGCTCAACCCTGAAAAATATGCATTCGGAGTTAGCCCCAGTATGTTTTTGGGTTTTAGAATATCACAAAGGGGAATCAAAGTCAATAGCGATAAGATTAAATCCATAGAGGACATTCCAGACAAACTGGAAAACATGAAAGAAGCCCAGAGACTAACCAAAAGACCGATCGCTCTAAGAAGGTTCATTTCTCGATCTTAGAAAAAATGTCATCATTTATTCTCACTTCTGAAGAAGAAGAAGAAGAAGAAAAACTTCGAATGGGCTCCAGAATGCCAGTAGGATCTAAAAGACCTAAAATGATATCTATCAAACCCTCCATTACTATCAAAATTGGAGGAAGGCGAGCAGTTGCTAGTATACTTAGTGGTCTTAGAGGTAGCATTAAACGCAATTCTAATCTGGGAGGACGAAGGTACGCAATCTCCTATATATTATATTAGTAAAATTTTATCGGGAGCAAAAACTCATTATTTGCACCTCGAATAATTGGCCTTAACTCTCGTGATCACCGTTCAACTGCTTAGGCCTTATTTTCAGTGCCACCCATAGTTGTGATGACAAATTTTCCCGTGCGAAATGTTCTCCACAAACCTGAGTTTTGGGGCGATTGACCAAATGGGCAATTTGAAATTAGTGAATTTGATATTGAATATAAGATATGGAGTGCAATCAAATCACAAGTTTTGACCGAGTTCATGGCTAATTTTAGTCCCAGGCTACTGCATTTGGCCACAAAAAAAGCAGTGATGGCATTGAAAATGGCATTAAGAGTTTGGACCTTGTTCATGGATAGAGCTTCGAATGTGAAAGGGTCCGGGTTTCGGGTGGTCTTAATCACGCTCTTAGGAGAAGTCCTGAGGCAGGCCATAAAAATTATTCCCTATGACTAACAATAAAGCCGAGTATGAGGCTTTGATTGTAGGACTTGAATCGGCTCGGGGCCTAGACTCCAAGGTTATCGAAATCAAATGCGATTCCTAACTAGTGGTAAATCAAGTATACGACATCTTCGATACCAAAGAGGAATGCATGCAATAATATGCGGCAAAAGTTCAATCCTGCTCACACGGTTCAGAGAATGGTCGATCACCCATATCCTGAGACAAGAAAATGCAGAAGCGAATGCATTGGCCACTTGGGGATCGTCCATGAAAATGAAGGGTTCAGAAGAAAATTGCCATGAAAGGAATCTTTACCAACTTCTTGATGACACAAAGATGTGCCATCAGAAAGTATGTGGGCTATCTGTATAGGGTAAAATCGATTTATATTAAATGCTCGAATGATAGTGCGACACATGGAATTGGAGGTAGACGAAAGATGAAGCGAATGAAAATCAAGTCCAAGGACAACATTGGCATCGGGAAGATCCCGAAGGGAACACAATTAACGAAAACAAATGAATGTTTCTCACCTGATGACATTTAATAAAGGATATTCCTCAATATTATTTAAAACACCCATTGCATAGAATTTTGGCATTCATGGCCTGGCATTACATATTCATCAATGATCCCCCATTATTGTCACTTAAGAGAGGCTTGATCCTAGGATCTTGTTCCCTAGTTATAGCTATAAATAGTGGCTTCAACAACCATTTGCATGAAAATTCTAACAAACTTAATACTTTATTTTCTATATAACGTTATTTCTATTGCTGCCTTCGGAAGCTTTGCTTCTGGAACCAAGTTATCTACTATTCGATCTCGATTTCAATGATGTTCTACATTTTATTTAATTTAATTATTAATTTGGTATCAAATCGATTTGTTTATCTATAAATCACGCTATAAATTCTACTATATCATTTTAGAAGTAAATAGTATGGTGCCCTTCGTGGGCACCAAAATCGAATGTGAGCGTGCAAGTTGTTAGGACCGAAAAAATCGGGTGTCGTGTGGAAGCTAGCAAACAAACCTTGAATAATGATTAATCATACTACAAAGATAAATATACCAAAAAGAGACATAAATATTTAATGTGGTTCAATCAACTAACCTACGTCCACAATGGAGATGAGCGATCCACTATATAAAAAAGAGTACAATATATCGAGAGAACACTGACACACTAAGATTTGTCCCGTAAAGTTCTCCCCTAAACATGATTCTCAAGTCCCATATGGCTACATTGTGAATGCTACTGAATGAAAAGGACGAATCAATTTATAGAACTCCAGACCTTTTCCTACAAGAAAAGGACTAGCCAAATATGGAAGGCTTATATTTTTCTTCTAGGAAAAGAAAACTTTATTATGGTAAATATATTGTCATTTCATTCATGAGATAGAAAACCAATTATGGTAAAAAAAAATTTGGACAAACACCTATCAATTCTCCCTCTTGGACTGAATTTTCTAACAAAATAAAGTTGATCCACCTTCTTCACATAGACTTCAACACGTCGCATCTCCAAATATCCACCAAAAAGTTTGTCCCAACGTGAGTGTCACACCTCCTTTCGGTGCTACCCGCGAGGGCGCAAGGGAGTTTTTCCAATTAAAGGACAATCAAAACGGGATTTATTTAATTAACTCAGAGTCGCCACTTGGAAAATTTTATGGTGTTCCAAGTCACCGGTTTAATTCCGAATCGACGAAAATATTGACTCTGTTTAACAGTCCGTGCACCAGAAATCCGGATAAGAAATTCTGTTAACCCGGGAGAAGGTGTTAGGCATTCCCGAGTTCCGTGGTTCTAGCACGGTCGTTCAGTTGTTATATTCGGCTTAATTATCTGGTTTTTAACAATTATGAACTTATATGCAAATTTTAACTTTTGAAACGCTTTTATTATTATTATTATTATTATTATTATTATTTTACAGAGAATTGGAACGTTGTGAAAACGTATCTCGAACCACGTCACAGTCAATGTACCCGTGATTATCGACACGTTTTGACCCCATTGAGATTTGGATTTAGGTCACATAAATGTGCACCCGAGTTAGGGAGATAATATTATTAAAATAACGTGCCTAAAGCAACTACGTATTTGTAACTTTGTGAGGGCCATGAAAATTTGCTAAATGGCACGCCTCGAATTCTAAGGATCAAATTAATTAAGCGAGTGCCATGCATCTTGAGATTTTATTTAGTGCGGGATAACTCGAATTATTTTAAAAGATTGTACTCAACTAAAACAAACTACGAATGTTCATAAACTAAAACCATATTACTATTTTTATGTTCAATAATACTAATTCGTTCAATATATGGAAAAATCACTATACCCATTTGAATTTAGCCTAACTATTCCAAACCAATCTATTCACGTTAGGAAGCAAAATATTTTTTGAACACCCAAAGTTATGACTCTAGCTTTATAGTATTAAATTTAGAATAACTAAACCAGCCAATCAAGTAAATAATAAAAACCAACACAAAACATAAGGCATTCGTGTTTTCTGTACAGTTTCGTGCATACATATACCATTGAAAAATAAAAAAATAAAAAACACAAAAGAAAGATTGCAACACGTCAGATAGATTTATCATACAAAGAGCTTAAAGGTTCCGAATTATAATAAAAAAAGGTCAATCCTCAAATGATAGAGAAGAAAACTTTTACAATCTCAAGGAAAATGAGGTCAGCTAAGAAATACCATTCTAGGCATCTGCACAAACACTACAACAATAATCTAAATCGGGATTTCAGCGATCTACCAAAAATCCGACTAACACCATTTAAATGCTCGACATAAAAAATAAAAATTCTAGCACATCATAACACAGATAAATAAATCAACACTCACATGTAAACACAATAGGATACTGAAGCAACATGAAATTAAAAGTGAGAAATGGAACCTTTTGTAGCTATAATTCCTTCTGAACTTTTATTTAAAATAAGCCTTTGAATACACCCCGAAGTAATTCGAACAAGACCCGCGACAGAGCAAAATTACTGTTACTACGTAATTATAATAGTTGAATTCCCTGTTATTAGTTATGGACGGGAGACACAAATTCCAAACAGGACAACTTCATATTTCAGTTAACTTCCGATTTCGAATTCATACTACAGCATACAGGATACATTGATAGAGGTAAGAGAGTGTTATTCTAATAATTCAACCCATATGCTATCAACTATTAGTCTCATTATACAACTGATAAAAAAAGAACCCCAAGTAACTAACTAGGTATATATTAAACTGCCAGAGGCGACTGAATTCATGGTTCGATTTCACATGGTAGTTCTACATTCCTTCAAACAGAATTATATCAATATTCCACATCATACAGAAGATCAGAAGAAGTACCTAGATGTTGAAACACAGCAAGAAAGGGAAGGAAAAGGTCAGCAAAAGCAAGCAACAACAGTAAGGCAACAGAAAATCCCCAGCAATAATTATGGAACTCAGGACAGTTCCAAACCAGTTTTTAGCCAAAATAAATCTCAACCAACAGAAGCAAAGAAAACTGATCAAATTTTAACCAAAATTAATGTAATAATGCTCTTGGTATTTTTCAATGGACCAATATTAATTGAACTAAAATGACTGCCTAAAACTCCCTTTTAGTGTTTGTATTTTTCCAAGCTCTCTTCTCTCAGAATGTTCTCTATTTAAAGACCATGCCTACTCTTTTTTTATTCTAAACTTTCCTTCCCATGTGCATCCCTTTTAGCTTTTCATTATTACCCCCCATGTTATATTCCAACTCTTAAAATCATTAAGCAAAGTACCTTTTTTATTTTAAAACTATCAACTAGCTTAGTGCTTTTTTTTCTTAATCCTACCATGTGCTAGCACCTTCTTAAGTAGGTGAGATTCACTTTTTATTAATAATTCTTAGGATAATTCAACTAAAACTAAAAAAAGGTTTAGGTCTTATATAATCAATCCACATCCCTTCTAATACGATCCAACACATCAAGCATATACACATTAGCAACATATACGGTTTAACCAAATTGCACAAAAATACATCCACGATTCAAGTTTGAAATTATCAAACTTCTAGCTATGTCCTTCCATTTTATAGGCTTAAACCAATGAATCATAAGAAAAATTAGAAGCAATTGACACACGTATGTGTTTGACAATTCAAATATGAAGCTCTTTTGGAGTAGTGAGGTGAGTAGAACCTTAAGCGTTTTAAATCAATACCAAAAATAAAAGTAGAGAAGTATAATGTACGAAGTTGGATTGAATCAAAAGAAACGCCAAAATTGCTAAATCATGAGGCTAGTAACCAAGCAACCAACTGACAAAATTGACAATCACAAAATATAGGAATACAATAGAAGCTTGAAAATCAAACCATCTATTTTGCACGGACAGAATACTCAGCAACTGAAATCGAGCAAACAAATATGAAGGGTAAATCCACCTTAACCAAATAAAAATGAAGAAAATTAAAGTGATAATGAACCTGATAATCTAAAAATTTCAGTAGAGAAGGAAAATCAGGAGGTGCAGCAGATGGAAATGCGGCTATGAGTGAAACTCGAACATCGATTGAATTCGAACGACAACAGTAAAAGACTAGAGATCCACGTTTTCATTTCCAAAATCCCAGTAATGGAGATTGAACCCAAACCTAAACAAAGAACCAGGACTAACCTAACGTACTGAAATGTTGACGTACTCGAACTCGACAACAATCGGACCCAACTTCAACGACACCATGACCAAACAGTTGCTCGTACTTGAACGATTTGAGAGCTATTTACAAGTTGTGGTTGTTGTTGTGCGAAGAAGATGGGGGGTCATTGCACACTACTGAAAAATTCACCTATGGCTACGGATGCAAGACCGTTCCAATAGGTAAAAAAATCGTTGCCATAGATCTGTTGCTACGGTTCAGCACCCGTTCCACAAGCTGGCGTGGCTATAGAGCTTATGGAACGATTTTTGGAACAGTTCAGATCACCGTTGCTATAGCACAGTCTATCGCAATGGTTTTTCCTCTTCCTGTTGGAACGATTATTCTCATCATTTGCAACGGTTACTTTTCGTTACTATAAAAGCAACTGCAACGGTCCATAACCGTTACTATATCTATTAAGCTGTTACATGCATGACAGAAATTGCAACGGTTGAATTACCTATTGCAACGATTTTGAGAAAATTTTGGAACGGTTTATAGGTCCTATTGCAACAGTTTGTAGAATAATTTGGAACGATTACAGAAGTTATTGCAACGGTTGAACTATCTATTGCAATGGTTCTGTTAGCTGTAACAGTTTAATTGAATTGAAAATAGTGTCCCCTGTTGCAATAAACTATAAAACGCTAAAATTTGTATAAATAACAAAATAAAACTATTCATAATCCAAATTATCTAACAAGCCAATTAATAATAAATCCATACATAGTGATGAAACCAATAAGTATATACAATTGATCTTTCAAGTCCAAAATTTTAAAATGTTTTGATAACAAACATATATTCTTAGAAACGACCGCATGCAGCTACAACAATCAACAATTCAAAAATCTCTTAAGTAAGATCAAGATCTTAATCACTGCCTTCATCACTACCTCTACCTTCCATTGCTTCTTCTACTCCACCTACAAAAGAGTATAAATAAAATTGTAAATCTCGTTTCCTTGATATCAAAAACCTTATAAAGGGCTGCATTGCTAAGTTGCTACACCTATAACAATAACAACAACAACCCAGTATATTCCCACAAGGTGGGGTCTGGGGAGGATAATATGTAGACAGGCCTTACCTCTACCCGAGAGGGCAAAGAGGTTGTTTCCAATCGACCATCGGCGCATGGAAAAAAGGCAAACAAAAACAAAAAACAAAAACCGCATTAGTTACTCCAGCATACACTCATAAAAATTATCTAAACATAAGATGCATATGTACCATAAAGAAATAGGCATGCAATGATATCAAAACAGTAACTACCAGAAATGACTACCAAAAGAGAACACAAACTAATCATCTATGGGCGGCCCTACCACGCCTCACGCCTCGGGAAATGAGTATGAAAAATCTAGAAACCTCTATCCTACACCCCTGATACTAGACCTCCAGACTTTCCTATCAAGGGTCGTGTCCTCAAAAATCCGCATCCTGGCCATGTCCTGTCTAATTACCCCTCCCCAGTATCTTTTAGGCCTCCCTCTGCCTCGCCTCACACCGACCACCGCTAGCCGCTCACAACTCCTCACCGGGGCGTCGGGGCTTCTCCTCCGCACATGCTCGAACCACCGAAGTCTCGCCTCTCGCATCTTCTCATCCACTGGGGCCACACCCACCTTCTCCCGAATAACTTCGTTCCTAATCTTATCTAACCTGGTGAGCCCGCACATCCACCTAAGCATCCTCATCTCCTCCACCATCATCCTCTGAACGTGAGATTTCTTCACTGGTCAACACTCCATCCCATACAGCATGGTCGGTCTAACCACAACTCTATAAAACTTCCCCTTGAGTTTCTGTGGCACTTTCTTATCACACAAGACTCCTGATGCAAGCCTCCACTTCGACCACCCCGCCGCTATACGGTGAGTGACATCCCCGTCTATCTCCCCGTCCCCCTGGATCACCGATCCAAGGTATCCGAAACTATCCTTCTTGGCTATGGTGTGAGATTCAATCATCACACTCCCACCCACTTCGCTCGACTCAGAGCTAAACTTTGCACTCCAGGTATTCTGTCTTAGACCTGCTTAGTTTAAACCCCTTAGACTCGAGAGTCCGTCTCCATTCCTCTAGCCTCTCGTTAACACCGACCCTCGTCTCGTCTACCAGGACTATGTCATCAGCAAATAGCATATACCAAGGTACATCCCCTTGAATATGCCGTGTCAAAGCATCCATCACCAAGGCAAACAAGAGGGGGCTAAGCGCGGATCCTCGACGGAGCCCCATAACCACCGAAAAATGGTCTGAGTCGCCGCCCACTGTCCTGACCCTGGACTTAGCTCCATCGTACATGTCCTTGATTACTCTGTTCCACAGTAAAGTTAACCCTCCGGGCACCTCTATAGTACCTCCCTAGGGACCTTGTCATACGCCTTCTCCAAGTCGATAAACACCATGTGCAGGTCCTTCTTCATATCCCTGAACTGTTCCACCAATCTCCCGACAAGGTGGATAGCTTCTGTAGTGGATCGGCCCGGCATAAAATCAAACTGGTTCACAAAAATAGATGTCGACTCCCTCACCCTGGCCTCGATCACCCGCTCCCAGACCTTCATGGTGTGGCTTATTAATTTGATGCCCCTATAGTTGTTGCAACACTGGATATCCCCTTTGTTCTTATACAAGGGCACCACTGTACTCCACCTCCACTCCTCCGGCATCCTTTTGGTCCTGAAGATCGCATTGAACAACCTGGTGAGCCACTCCACTCCCGGCTTACCCATGCATTTCCAGAACTCCACCGGGATTTCGTCTGGCCCGGTCGCTCGACCTCTACTCATCCTACGCAAAGCCCACACGACCTCTTCCACCCTAATGCGCCTGCAGTACCCTAAGTCTCTATGACGCTCCGAATGCCCCAGCTCCCCTAGTTCTATGGTTTGGTCCCTCTCCTCGTTGAGAAGGTCTCGAAGGTACGCCTGCCATCTCTGTTTGACTTGAGACTCCCCCACTAGGACTCTACTATCTTCATCCTTGATGCACCTAACCTGGTCCAGGTCCCGCGCCTTCTTTTCCCTTACTTTGGCTAACCGGAATAACTTCTTGTCCCCGCCTTTCTCCCCCAATTCCTCGTACATGCGACCAAAAGCCGCGTTTTTAGCCTCCGTGACAACCAATTTCGCTTCCTTCCTTGCCACCTTATAGCTCTCTCTGTTCACCCGCCTTTCTTCCTCACTTGTGCTCCCTGCCAACTTCGCAAAAGCAGCTTTCTTCACCTCTACTTTTCCTCGCACTACGTCGTTCCACCACCAGTTGCCCTGATGTCCGCCTAGATAGCCTTTGGTTACCCCAAGCACATCCCACGCTGCCTCCCTAACCAGATTCGCCGTCTCTGACCACATTGCGTCTGCTACCCCAGAACTTCTCCAAGCTCCACCCTCGACTAACCTTCTCTCCAGCTCCTGGGCTTTCTCTTTTGTCAGAGCACCCCATCTAATTCGCTGTTGGCCCCGAGCACCCCTCTGCTTCTTCTTCACCCAGATTCCGACATCCATCACTAGGAGTCTATGAAGGGTTGAAAGGGATTCTCCCGGAATAACCTTGCAGTCCCTGCACGGACCTCTATCGCTCCTTCTAAGAAGAAGGTAATCGATTTGAGTCCTCGCCGTCGAACTTTTGAAGGTGACCAAATGCTCCTCCCTCTTCTGAAATGTCGAGTTAGCAATCAGAAGCTCGGAAGCCCTAGCGAACTCCAACAGCACAGAGCCTCCTCCGTTCCTAACCCCGAGGCCAAAGCCACCGTGCACCTCACCATAACCAGTAGCATCTGCCCCAATATGGCCATTAAAGTCCCCTCCAATGACCAACTTCTCAGATTGGGGAATACTACGCACCTGCTCATCCAAGTCGTCCCAAAAACGCCTTTTGACCTCCTCATCTAAGCCCGCATGCGTTGCATAGGCGTCGATGACGTTGAGGACGCAACCCCCGATAACCAACTTAATAGACATCAACCTATCGTTCGCTCGCCTAACCTCCACCACGGACTCTCTAAGGTCCTTATCCACCAGGATGCACACTCCATTCTTGCCCCTCACGACCCCAGAGTACCACAACTTAAACTCGTCAACATCCCGCACCTTCGTCCCTTTCCACCTAGTCTCCTGAACACAGGCTATGTTGATCCTCCTTTTCTGAAGAATCTTCGCCAACTCAACGGACTTACCCGTCAGAGTACATATGTTCCACGACCCGATCCTTAACCTATGTGCGTCTGCTACCCTCTTCCCACCCTTACATCCCGCCCTACCCGCAGAACCGCTCCCTGCCCCCCTACTCACCCCCGCCACCGCCCCCACCCCCCAAGAACATGACCTTGCACTTACATCCCCCGCTGCGGCCACTATCCCTCCAACTGACTATGGAGAATAATGACGCACCCACGCACAAAAGGGAGATACGAAAATGATGCACTAGATAGCAACAGAGTAAACCTCACAAGAAATGATAGCAAGAGTACGAAAAAGGTGTACAGGTTAAACGAGAGGCGGGAGGTACCAACTCCCGGTGAAAAAAACCTGAAGGTAGGCTTTGGTGCGCCCGGGGTCAAGTGTTGCTTCCCCTTGCACGTCTTGGCCGGTGTTGCTTAGCTTTTCACTCCCAACGCCGCAAAGTCGCCTTGTCGCCTGTCTTGAGATTTATCGGGACGGGTAATTTTGTTGCGTCCCGTCGAAAACCTGCACAAACATAAAGCCAACCACACAAAAAGACAGGGGAAGGGGGGGCTGCCGGCGACTCGCCGGAGTTAGGAAGAGGAATGGGGAGAAACAGAGGTTGGGGGGAGGGGGGCTGGGCGGGGGGGAGAGAAGACAGGTGGGGGGGAGAGAGAAGACAGGTGGGGGAGAGAAGAGAGGGAAAGAGATGAGAGATGAGGTGAGGAGGGGAGAGGGGACTGGGCAGGGGCTGGGGGCTAGGGGTGGGAGGGGAGGGTAAGAGAAAGAGAGAGAAGAGAGGTGGGGGTGGGGGTAGGGGTGACCTTACCTGGGTGGCTGGTCGCCGGAGGGGGGAGGGGGGAGAAAAGCCGCTGGGGAAATGACCGTTGCCGACAGAGTCTTCTTCGGAACCAGACAGAGACAGGCAAAAACCAAGTTGCTACAACTATGTGTTTATATATTTGAAAATGGAAATCAAAACCCAATTCTTTCACCCATCCAGTTAAATATATTATGTTTACATATACCAAGGCTGAGCCACGTGAGAGTAGCACTAACTATGCCCAAGGTGGTGTAAGTGTTGTGCTCTGCCCTTTGGATTCAGTGGAGAACCACATACAAGATACAATTGTGGCAGGTGCTTACCTCTGTGATAAGGAAACTATTGAAGTAAGTTCACATAGAAAATAGTCAGTTTAATTTGGAGACTATTTCCCCCTTTTGCTTTTACTATAAGTGTATCTCTCCTTTAATTTCTCCAGGTAGTGTGTACTGAAGGACCTGAGAGAATTAGAGAACTGATCGTTATAGGTGCTTCATTCGATCATGGGGAGGACGGAAAACTGGATTTAGCCAGGGAAGGAGGCCACTCCCATCATCGAATTGTCCATGCTGCTGATATGACTGGCAGAGAGATAGAAAGAGCCCTATTAGATGCAGTTTTTAAGAATCCTAACATATCAGAAGCGAAGCTAAGTTTTTGAGTTTATTGTTTCTCTTATCGTTGGATAACTAAAATGGATACTTTACTTCGTCACACTCAAATCTCGGCCTGTAACATTCGATCGATTGATCTACCTGCAAAAGAACCCAGTGGAAAGAGGATGTCCCTATACCCTCACAGCCATGTGTTTATAAATATACACATCTCACTTGGTTATGGTTACTTAGTACCATGTCTTCACCTAATAAAATTACTTAACCATGATAAATTGATACGGTATGGTACAAACACCCCATGCTTGTACTGATGGTAGACATTGAGTACCCAATGAAATAACCAGTCTGCGCAAGCTGGTTCGGACCACTGTCATCTAATATACATATATGCGCGCACACTCTTTTAGCATGGCCCAGCACAACATGATTTAATCAAATTTTTTTCAGGCTCGTCCGGAAAGAAGCATAAATCTGATTAAATCATAAAACTTAATATGTCAGAAGGCCTGACTTGTCTGTGGCCTCCAACAGGCCTGATTATAAACATGAGAGTGATATTACCTTTTCTGTTCCAGTAGAACTGCTTTTTCTGCAAGTGAACTTGCAGTAAGAGTTTTATGGATTTCAACCAGTTCACTTGAAATCCAGTGTGTGTTGCCACATGCTTTGAGAACACGTTGAGCTTTGGTCTTAATGCTTTTGCTGGCCCGCCATCAGCCCCAAATTCACTGAACCTATAACCAGCAAGCAGTAAATGAATGATGCAATTAGTACTACTGTCTATTGAACAAGAAAAGAATTTATGCAAACAACATAAAATATAACTCTTGAGAGGATGAATCCACTCAATGAAAATTGTAAGATGAGAGCAAATGCTCCAAATGTACTAGCGACTCCCATTGTTCTTCTAGCTGCTCCAATGAATAGATATAATGCTGATGCCATCTGGTGTACTAGTACGAGAAGAAAGAATTGTTTGAACAATCTGCAAAGCAATAGTCGATTCAATTAGTAATCACGGGATGAAAGAAATTACAAAGGCCACCTAATTATTATTAGTATGTTCTGTCTTTATTTTCCCTTACCTTGAAACATTCGGATCAAATCCCATGACATAATATATAAGGAAAGTCCAAATTGCAACTTCAACAATTGTTATAGGGATTTTGAGGATCCACGTGGGAAGAGCGTAAGCCCATGAAGGGAAAAATAGAAGGTCCCTTTGCTTGAAGTAAACTGGAAGCTTGAGAATGGTTAGGTTGATCTCAGCCATTCCATTGAACATAATCTGAACGACCACGAAAAAGAGAGCACCAGCATATATCCCTCCATCATCCATATCATCTCGAGGCATCTTAGTTCGGAAAAAGACTGTCATCGTTATAAGTGCCATTACCATGAGCTGAGAAGAAAAAAAACAGAAACAAAGAGATCGTTACAACTGAAAAACATGGTTATGAAAAGGCACAGACCATTACATCTCTAATAGACCAAGTATTCAGTACCTGAAAGAGCTTGAAGATGTAAACGAACGAGTTCCTCTTCATTAGCAGGAATTCTCGTTCAGCGCAGACTTTCAACAGTTGTTTTGTCACTATACCATACTTCTGAGTAGACAAAGCAGCAGGGTGGCTTTTGCTCTTGTCATATGGAGTTTCAAGCTCATCGCTAAGTTTCTTTCCAACATGGAAAGACTGATATGCATCGGCAAATTCTTTTGATGTGATAAACCTGTAAGGCTCATCCTTCTTGGCCCAATATTGCTGTTAATCCTTCTTTGATGTTACCTGCAAGAAGTAATTTAAACTTCCACCTTTTAGAACCTAAAATTCATTCTTATATGTGATGGAATAGGTTTTACCATTTGTTCCTACAAATATAAGAATACGCAGCAGCGAAATGGACAAAATTACGCCAGTGTGAGAGAAAAATAGGAATCCATGACAATTTAGAACTCTAGCAGATACCAATAAGTTATGCTAGTAAATGTCATCGATAAGAGATTACTCATTATGATGATGATCATGAGGGACTTTGATCAACATCCTACTGCAAAGGCCAATGTTGTCTTTCGGGAAGTCAATCCCAATATGTTTGTATAAAGAAAGGAAATACCATACCATGATCAATGTAAAATGAACTTGAAATCTAGATAAAACTCTTGCTGCCAGTGAACTGGTTTTTCTACAAGTGAACTTGCAGTAAGAGTTTTATGGATTTCAACCAGTTCACTTGAAATCCAGTGTGTGTTGCCACATGCTTTGAGAACACGTTGAGCTTTGGTCTTAATGCTTTTGCTGCTGGCCCACCATCAGCCCCAAATTCACTGAACCTATAACCAGCAAGCAGTAAATGAATGATGCAATTATTACTAATGTCCAAGACAGCCAATAGGTTCTCTTCCTAGGTTCTTCACCCAAAAACATCCAATGCATACATATCAATCAATGAACAAAACATCAAAATCCAGTAGTTAGGACTAGAGGACTATTATATGAACTGCCCTATCAAGTCCACTAAAATCAAAAACATTCGATGCATATCTTTCCAAAAATATGTAAGACAGTTAAATCGCAGAGGAAGATCATTTAAAGGTTGCTATCTTCCTTTCTAAGTATAAATGACTCTTGAAGAATGATGCTACTGCGGAAAGATAAAGACCACCTTTTGTTGCAGCTATAACTACATATTTGCACCGCAGTAAATGTTTCACAACATTTCAGTAGTTATTGCCCTCTAGCAGATTTCTTTTTGCAATCTTTTTGCCTTCATCTAACAACTCTTTGGTACCACAAGAGTTTCAGAAAGAGAAACAAGTCAAAAGTAGAATGTGTTTTCTTTATCTGACCCTCACCCTCTAAAGAGGATGAATTAGGGGTTTATATGTATTTGGTATTTTATCCAATGTCCCAAAAGAGCCTTAAACCTGCAAAAAAATCAAGAAGATTTACATGAAGAAACTAATGAAATTTCATGAACATAAATTCTAAGCTAATACATAAAAGAGTTAGCTGGTGTAGATCTGTTCAGGAGTGATCTCTAATGTTTTGTCCTTATTGGTGACTTCCTTCTGCCTTAGTAAGAGAAACAGCAAAGAAGTGTAGGACTGTGCAATTGAAAGTAGTACAGCTAGATAGTCAAGTTTGTAGCTGAATTGGATCTACTGTCAGTATGATACGAATATTATTGGCCAAGGGTGGAACCATTTGAATTTTAGTTGAGCTAAAGTGGCGGGAAAAGTAGTTAGCAATTTAATTTCAAATTCTGTAATTCCTTTTGTTGTATTCAAGTTCCAGCCCTTATAGCGTTTGTAATTCACACAATTATCATGTTATAAGAAAAACTAAAATTCCAGCCCTTATAGCGTTTGTAATTCACACAATTATCATGTTATAAGAAAATCTAAGTTCTTCTCACTCTCCTCTTTCTCTATCTCTGTTTCATTCTCTTCTCCTGTACCTCATTTCTCTTCTTTTTGTTACTGTTTCATTGGTTTATCCGCGGATACTCTACAATTGAGTATCACAGGATGATTGTGACCACCAAGTATCAGAAGACGAAAATCATTCAGACAAACTGGTGTAAGAATTTGTTTTAAGAATACATTATCTGTGCACTTGACCTTTACTTACTGTATCTACAGAGTAACCAAAGCTGAGACAAGATACCACCTCTAGGATCTAGAAGAACTTCACTAGGTCCAATAGCTCTTTAGAAGGAATACTATCATGAACAATACATGACAAACCGAAGAACCAAAAACCTAATCTACAAGCATTCAAGAAAAAAACAAAAACAACTGTGGAGAAACATAATGATTTAGCCTCTAGCAATGAGATATAAGCCAACAATAACTTTGAGCTCAAAGAAAAACAGACTAGAAACAACATATCAGTAAATTTGGTAAAACTCCCAAAAAGCTCTATTGGCTTATACTTTTGATGTATATATTAAACACCTCGGGCATCTCATCCTTGAAAGGCAGCACATATCTTTCTAAGAACTTCGACTTGGAACATATAACATCAGTATAAAGGTTCAGACTACACTTTGTCGGCTCCGTTTGGCTGAGTAGCTTCAAAATATTATGTCTAGGCATAACCCTTTTCTCCAAGCTACATGTCAAAACCGTGGGATGAGAAGCCAGGTAATGAGAATCATATCCAATTTCCTTCATTAAAAAGTTTAACGCATTTCTAATCTTAGCTTCGGATTTTGTCAAACAGAGAGGGCATGTTTGGACCAATGTAAAAATATCCGAGTCAGACCACCCGAAGCTCCTGAAGATTTCTAATCTCTTTTTCACCGTCGATTCGTCAAGCCATGCAAGTGCATAAACCCCATGTATGAACATGTTGCAATCGCGAGAAAGAAAGAAAGTTTTTTCTACTCGATCCACTAAGTCTTTGAGGCGCTCAGCCTTTTGAGTCAAAATTCTAGGATTCCAAAACATAAGCTTCTCTATATCAACACTTGAAAACCCAAGATTTTGCAGCAATGATATATTGGGTGGCACTACTTCATGAAATGCATAACTAAAAAATATATTAGGATGTCTCTTAATGATCTTAGCAACAAAACCATCATCAAATAATAGGGTGTGAAGATATTCAACATTTTGTCTGATAGCGCAACCTACCCTAGTGCTGAAGTAACATCCACTGTTTTTGATGATTTTGACAAGGTCCTCTGACCCACATAACCCAAATTCTTTAAGAGTTTCAATTTTGGGCTTAAGGTATTTATCTACATCGCAAAGCAGTAATGTAGGGACTGAAGAAATAACTGTTTTGATATGGTTCTTGTCTAAACCGATTTGTTCCAAGAAATTGAGCACAGAATTAGGGTTATATTTTCTAGGTCTCAAGCGACTTACCTTGGCACTTGTAGAAAGGGCTTCTTGTTGGGAGAAACCAAGTGAGTTCACCATCGTTTCTACTAAGAAATTGGTGTTGGAAGTTGCGGCAGCAGCTGTTGAGTAAACGACATGAAATCTGAAGCGATAAACGTGAAGGAGATGCTTAACGCCATTGTTGAGAAATGCAGACATCCCAACAACCAAAGTCTATGCTAGGGTTCTTGAAAGGAGAATGAATTTTGAGTATTTGAGCAAATAAAGAGGAACTGAAATTGAGAAATAAAATACTACTCCATAAAACTTACCGAGAACGACCGAGTCGGTAATGGCGCTACTGACTCTACTGTATGTTTGGGCAGGGTTGGAGTGGAAATTGGGGAGGGAGTGGAAATTGCAGAGGTAGTGAAAATCAGGGGAGATCGAAAGCACGGAGGAAGATGGTACCTAATTTTTAGGGGTATAAAAAATAAACAGTAAAAATTCAGATGGCGTGCCCCTTTTTATTTTAGCGGGTATAGAATTTGGGTGAAAAAATGAGGTGGGAACTAATGACGGTAACAATAGACATAGATTGATCTATTGTTACCGTTATAAAAAACGTTGCCATGTATAACTCTATCGGTACGGTTCTAAGCCTATTGTAACGGTTAAATTGCTAAGTGTTCCGATTGTTCCAATAATTATTTGTAACTGTTAAAACCGTAACAATAGATTACCTATAGTGACGGTTTTTTATCCGTAGCAATAAAAAGTGTTGCCATAGCTCTAAATTCTGGTAGTGTTGGGGTCGGGTGTGTTCGAAGTGGGCGACGTGGAGATGGGTGATGCTGGATCGTGTAGAGACGCGGTCGTTTGGGTGCCGGGTGGTCGAATGAGATGAAATTACGGGGGGTGGGGGAATGGGGGGTATTGGGCTGTGGCAGCTGGATTGGGTCTTAGGGTTTGGGGAATGAAAAAATGAAAGAGAGAAAATGAGGTGGTCGTTGGTTTAGGGGCCAACCGGGTCGGGTTGTGGGTTGGACTGACGGGCGGGTTTGTGGGTTTGTTTTGGGCTTGGGGGATTAAAATTAAGAAAGCCCAAATTGGGTCTTTTATTAAAAAGACCCTTTTCTTTTTTTTTTAATTTCCTTTATTTATTATTAGTTTTCAAATTAAAAATTACTATTCAAATAAAAATAACAACCTACCAAAATTAAGGTCTAATTAATAATTAATACACTTATTTAACTATCAATTAAAAATAAAATAACGCAATATGGACATTAAGTGCTAAAAATGCAAAGCACATTATTTTATTGTGATTTTTTTCTATTTTATAAAACACCTAATTATTCCTAATTATAGAATTAAATCCTAAATACCAAATGCATCACATTTTTGTATTTTTTATTAATTTAACAAATAAACACGCACATACAAACGCAAACAATAAGGGACAAATAACACAAAATCATAACAATTACAAACAACACAAAAACTATTTTATTTGAATTTTTTTTGGGGAGCAATTCTCATATTGGGCAAAATCACGTGCTCACAGTGCGTAGCACTCCGGTCAAATTTGTTAGACAAAAATCTTGATTATCGTCAAATAGATTGTGACTAGAACTGAACCCACCAAGATAAACCTGTCTTGAACCTTACTCTGATACCACTTGTTACGACCGAAAAAATTAGGTGTCATGCAGAAGCTACCAAATTAAATCTTGAACGACGATAAATCATACAACAAAGAAAAATTATACCAAAAAGAGATACAAATATTTAACGTTGTTTGCTCAACTGACCTATGTCCACAGCAGAGATGAGCAATCCACTATATAAAAAAAGAATACAAAATATTGAGAGAACAACCTCACGAGGAGGC
Source organism: Nicotiana noctiflora (assembly GCA_032618575.1). NCBI lineage: Eukaryota > Viridiplantae > Streptophyta > Magnoliopsida > Solanales > Solanaceae > Nicotiana > Nicotiana noctiflora. Next base: position 270,863 of record JASVEL010012014.1, on the reverse strand, counting down.
AAACACAAGTGATACATTAAAATTTATCCCGTAAAGTTCTCCTCCTAAACACAACTCTCAAGCCCCCTATGGCTACACTGTGAATGCTATTGAATGAGAAGGATAAATCTTTAATTTATAGAACTTCAAATCTTTTCCTGCAAGAAAAAGACTAGTCAAATATGGAAGGCTTATATTTTCCTTCTAGGAAAAGAAAAACCCTATTATGATAAAGATGTTGTCCTTAATTCATAAGATAGAAAAATCAATTATGGTAAGAAAATCTGGACAATCACCTATCATAAGTTGCTAAAATCGAATATCTATTTGATATTGCGTTTTGGATTAGCACACTTTTATGTTTGGTAAGTCTTTTGAAGAAATTTGTGGGGCCAAAAAAATAGAGCATTGTTTTACCCTGACTTTAGCTTACACAAAATGCAGTTGGGTTGATATTAGGCAAGGGTGAAATCTTTCTGGATTCTTATTGTCTCACTCGAGCGTGTGTTTTGGGAGAAAAAAATAGAGTGAGTTCTCTAGGAATTTGCTGAAAGTTAATCCGGGGAGCCACTAAATATTCGGGTTAATAGAGTTGTTACACTCTTGCTTGTTATGTTTGCTCTAATTTATAACACAATGTCTACTTCTTTGTCAATTGCATTTTTCCTGGCCCTTATCTTTATTATGGTATATGAGAAGTTGATCATGCTAAACTTCTATTATTCTTGCATCGTTTTTCACCTGTTAAAATCAAACTAAACTTATATTATCCAAACATGATTACAGATAACTTCAAGTAGATTCTTAGGATACCTGAGTGTCATATTGGTTCAATCTCCAATGATTAATGTATTTGAATCAATTCCCCTTTGATACTGGTGCCAATATGTTCATGATTTTTTCGTTATTGTCCTACATTCGTCACATTACTATAGATGTCACCAAGACTTTAAGCATCAAATTATTTTGGTAAATTTACATGCTCCTTCGTTAATTTATACAATAGGGGACATGCTACAACTCTGGGTAAGAAAGAACCAAATATTTCTTACATCTGCTCTTGATGTTTTAGAGTGGGAGAGCTTATATTTGCGGCAACAGAAAATACTATTTGTCACGACCCGGTCCGTTGTCACGTGAGTTACTACCCCGTTTTCCCTTCATTAAGTTGTTTCATGTTGCTATACCTGTGTTAGAGTCTATCGAGTAAATTCGGATTAATTCTGGCTGAAAATAAGGCATATAGCCTTTTAGAGTGAGGCTTGTTTATAAAAAGTCAACCTGAAGTTGACTATATGGTTAGAGGGCTCGAAATCGAATTCCGGTGATTCATTTAGCTTCGTGAGGTGATTTGTGACTTAGGGGAGCGATCAAAATTGAATTTGGAGTTCCGGTGTAGAAATAGGCTTGAATTGGCTAAGTTGGAATTTTGACGAAATTCGGCCGATAGGTGAGATTTTGATCCGGGAGTCAGAATGGAATTCCGACAGTTGCAATAGCTTCGTTAGGTGATTTTGGATATGTCTGCAAATTTTCAGGTCATTCGGACATCGTTTGGTCGGATTTTTGATTGAATGTTGGGGTTTTTGATTGAATGTTGGTTTCGGAAGTTATAGTTGAAACTTAGGCTTGAATCTGCCTTAATTCGATGATATTCGTGTTTAAGGATATGTCTTTATGATTGAAACGAGTTTGCATCGTGTTTTGGAGAAGGTTGGTTCTTTTGGTTGAGGTCCCGAGGGCCTCGGGTGAGTTTCGAGTGGTCAATCGGACTAATTTTGGCCCTTGAAAGTTATAGGTTTTCAGCCCTTCTGTTGCAGAAATTTTGGCCTTCGCGATTGCGGGGTGAGGTCGCGATCGCATAGGAGGAATTTTGGAGGCACGAAATTTGTCCAGTGCATTCGCGTGCGGGCAATTGCGATCGCATAAGGTTTGAAGGAGAAGCTTCGCGATCGCATGCATTCTTGCGCGATCGCGTACAAGGATTCCATTACTCTTCACATTCGTAGGGTGGCTCATGCGTTCGCATTTCACATTTTTTGGGATCTTGGGAAATTGCTCATCGCGATAGCGTGCCCAAGGCCGCGATCGCATAGAAGGAAAATTATACCAGGTCAGTCACTTTTAAACCAGTTTGTTCGCGAAGTTGGGTCTATTTTCACCCATGGCTGCTCGTTTTTGAAGCATTTTAAAGAGAGTTAAAGAGGAATTTGTTGGGGATCAATTGAAGGTAATTTTATGAGTTAAATACATGATTTCATCAAAGAATCTTTCATTAATCCTCTGAATTTGGGTAAGAAATCACGAAAATTAGGGCTTTGAGCAAAAATCTTAAAATGGAGATTTGAAGGACCATTTGTGGTCCGAATTGGGAGTTCTTTAAATGTATGGACTCGTGTTGAGATAAGGATTCTGAAAATGTAACTTTTGTAATTTTTTGAGAAGCAGGATCGGGGCTCGGATTTTGCTAGTTTCGAGATTTTTCATGTATTTTGATTGTTTTTGATTGGGTGTTGTTCTATTAGCCTATTTTGATATATTTGTACTGATTTTGGCTAGTTTTGACATGCGTGGAGGCCTGTTCGAGGAGCTACGGCGCCACGGGCTTGAGTTTTTGCCGGACCGAGGTGGGTAATACTTGTAAATGATGTCCTCAGGGTTAGTAAACCCTGAACTTGCACATCCTAGTGCTGTATTGAGGTGACTTGCACGCCGGATAACGGGCGTGGGGTAGAGCACCATTGGGGATTGTGACATGGTCCCGCTTAATAAATAATACCACCTAATTGCTTGAGATTGAATTGACATCCTAATAAAGATATTAATTATCAGGAATTGGACTGATTATCATGTTTTGGGCTTCGTGCCGATTATCTGAATCCTTCAGGGATTGATATTACTGTGTTGATAATACTGTGCATATTTTTATCTCAATATGAGGTTTTAAAATGGTATTATGCTACTCAGTATTTTTTATAAGTTTTGAAAAACTTGAACAAGGTCTTGATGACATTTTTAGCTGTGAGCTAATATGATACTATTGCCCGAGGGGCTTTTTGATTATTCGTTAGACTGATTGGGGCCGAGGGTCATATGTGAGGGCGTGACGATTTATGTGAGGAGGCTTTCAGGCCTCGATTGATATGTGAACATATGCATATACATGCATGGATCGGACTGCACGCCGCAGTAGCATGTTGCATGGATTGTACTGCACGCCGCAGTAGTATATGGATCGGGTTGCACGTCGCAGCAGAAGTAATATTGATATTGCGCTTGGGCTGTAGGAGCCCCTCCGGAGTCTGAACCCCCACAGTGAGCGCGGGCGCCTTTGCATGGATCGGGCTATACGCCACATCGTCATATGCATTGCATGGCATACATACATTGGTTACTTGTACTACATGGCATGACATTTAGCACTCATACATTACTGACGTACATGTATTATCTACCTTATTGACTAGATCCCCTGGTGAAAATTGTTAAGGAGTGCTGAGCCCAAGGGGCTAATTTGAGTGCAGACTTGCACGGTTTGAGGTTGTACCCAGGTATTGATATGTTATAATGAAAGAAAGAGAAGTTAAAAAGAGATTTCTAGATAATCTTCTCATATATGTTATAAAGGATTGCCCTGAAAATGTATTTCAAATTAATGGATAATTTGGTAAGTTTATAGCATGAGATAGTACTTTGTGTGGTTTTCTTTTCCTAAGCATTATTTACTTTTATTACCACTCAGTTGGAAGTACTCACTCGACTCCCTGCACCATGTGTGCAGATTCAGGTACCTGGAGGCTTAGTTGAGCTTGGTGCTGGTTTAGACTCAATTGGAATCGTCGAGGTAGCTGCTTGGTGTCCGTAGGACCCGACATTTTCCCCTTACTACTCTGTTATTGTTTATTCTGCGTACTCTTAGACTTGTATAGTTATTTACAATATTCACTAATGTTCTAATAGAGGCTCTTGGCTCGTGACCCCAGATCTTTGGGAAGTTACGTTGTTTTTAGAATGTTTTGGGATATTATTATATCTATCACTTTAATTTGGCATTCTTTCTTTGATAATGACTTAAAATAAGTGATTTTGAGCTCTAAGCTCGGGATGAGAGTGTATTTGGTCAGGCTGGCCTATCAAGGTGTTGGGCGCCATCACGACCGGGTTTTGGGGTCGTGACAAGTTGGTATTAGAGCCTAGGTTACTAGGCCTCATGAGTCCTGAGTCGGTTGGTAGAGTCCCGTGGATCGGTACGGGGACGCTTGTGCTTATCCTCGGGAGGCTACAGACTTTTAGGAAACATGTCACATTTCTTATAATTCTTATCGTGCCTACTTGATTCAGCTCGAGATATAATTTTGGAAATTCCTTTCGCACGTCAGTGTACGCATCGAGCGCTCAGTAATATAATTTCATTGATGGCTTGTGATTCCCCGATCGAGGGACGAGATATAATCTCCGCGAGTTCATGTTGGGCCAGTCGGGAGGACTTGCGGCCAGATCTTTGTCTATGACTTGAGCACCATGGTGCTGATTTTACGAGCTAGTATTATGAAATTTTGTGTGATCGGTATTTTTCCTAATTGTGGAAATGGCAGCTTGATAATGGATGAGCTGTTAGGTGTTATATTCTTATTGTAATCTGTTGTGTAGCCCCAAGCTATGGGCGTGGTGAAAGGTATTAGATATATGTTATGATTCGAGCAGGTGCAGCGCATGTCCATGTACCAATTTTGATAATATAACTCGTGTAGTATTGAGATTAATGTTGTTGATATACATTGTGATATCTTGTCGAGTTATGGACGTATTCTTAGGATGGTTTTGGTGATTCTCTGGCAGGTGGATAGGCCAAATTACAAAGGAAACTCTATCAAAAGTTTTGAAAAATTTGGGACTTAGAAAAGATTTATGTCACCTAAAGAGTAGGCTTAACTGTGGTGTGTGTATAAATGCAAGAATTGTAGAAGAGTTAAGGTCTCTAATGATTTGAGTCTCTGTCAAGGCTTGTAAATGACTTGAGTTTAATCTCATTATAACATTGCGACATCATTTGAGTAAGAATGCTATGAGTGGTTAAAGGTGTTTTGATATATGGCTTCGATCCAAGTTGGGAAGGTTGCTATTAATAAACTAATAGCACTGTTGTATGCTATGTTGGCTCTATCTTCAGGTATGTTGGAAAATTTTTGATGAGGGGAAGGTTGCTATTAATTAACTAATAGCACTGTTGTATGCTATGTTGGCTCTATCTTCAGGTATGTTGGAAAATTTTTGATGAGGGGTATATGGTGCTTCGTCAATAGGAAGAAATACTAGGATGTTTTGAACTGCTGTTGAAAGAGAATGCTCGGTGTATAGAAAGGAAAGATAGCTATATGTATCTATATGTAATCATGTTTTGCGGTGTCAGAGTACTAACAAAGCACGAGTGGTTTTGTTTAATAAGACAGTTGAATTATAGCTGAATAAGGGCGAATGACGCCCGAGAATGGTTTTGTGGTGTTCAAGATTTTGCTTGTAACAGTCAGGTGCCTTAAGATTGTGTATGTGGCTAAAGACTGTGGTTTTGTTAGAAGAAATCGAGACTTGTGGTATGTTATGTTAATTATGGGATTCTATGTATATGTATTGGAAAGTAATGATAACGAATTTCGAATCGCAGGAAGTTCTTCAAAATAAAGTATTGTAGAATATGGTACTTTTGGGAAATATCTGAGCAAGTATTCGGTGGCCTACGGGTCATAGACCGTGTGGTTTTATGTATGAGTCTTGTATGGTAACCTGTGTTGAGGTATTGTGGTGTTACAGTAAGGGCTAATAATAAATTAAAGATAAATCGGAAAGAAAATTGGGTAAATGAAATAGTTTGATAATAAACCGAGATAGTATGATAAAGATACGAGTAATTCCTGGTATGTGTTTGAAGTAATGGGTGTTGTAGGTATTGTGCAGCAAAGCTCTTGAATGTTGGCAGTTGCGTAGCTCGATGTGGGTAGAAAGATTCAGTCCTGGCGGTTTAGTTGGTGCACTGGAATTGGGAGAAAGAGTTCGTGATGTGTTTTACCGTGGTCTGAACATGAGTATATCTTCTGTTGGTATGCGAAGCTTGGAATGTGTAATGATTTTCTTCTATATGGGATTATGAAGGTCCGTGACTAGTTGAGTGCATCAATATTTGCGGCGTTGGAGTGGGATAGAAGTTTCCATGTATCATAGTGTGGTATGGTATTGCGATATTTTCTTGTTGGGTCGATTGTAATGATTGAGTTGTTGATGGCATAGTGAAATTTCTGAATGGCTTTCAAGGTATGTATGGAAGTTGGATGTGTGTTATGTACTCGTATGGTGGAGTGTGGAATCAGGCATAGTGATTCAGGTGCTATATATGTGTTGGAGACTAGGAGTTCTCAGAAATCTGCCTACGCAGTGGTTGTATATCGTGTGTATCGGTACCATTTAGCGGTTGTTGGAAATTGGAAGCACTAGTGGCTCTCTCTTTGCTTGATATGATGAATTTGGGCTAGGATATTTGTTTCCAGACTGGTTGTCATAAGTCGGTTTGTCTAGACTAATGTGGTATGGACTATGTCAGGAAAATGCCACAAATTGCGTAGCAGAGTGCATCAGATTATGTTCCAGCAGAGTAGTTGTATCCCAGGGCCAGCGGGCGGCTGGTAGGTATTGCTTTGTCGGTTGGGCCTTCGTGGCTGATGTCAGTGTAGAGGTATCTACCATTGATTCAGTTCTGGTATTGAGGAACTTTGTCGGATGCGTTTCTTATGGCCGAGCTTGAAGCTCTACATGTTTATTGTAATGAGCAACTTGACTCGATGTGCATTTCTTTTGCGAGGGTTTTATGTGGATCGGGTGGCACGCTGCCACAAGTATGGTTATTTGGATCGGGTGGCACGCCGCCATAGGTATGGTATCTGGATCGGGTGGCATGCCGCCACGAGTATGTCATTGGAGCGGGTTGCACGCCACAACAATGTAATGTGAAAATAGACTTAGTTATATGTTACCTTGTATACAATACTTCCTGGCTTCTGAGGAAAAGCCCGTATTGGGTACCGCCCGGCGAATAGCACATTGGTTGTGTCCTTTTAGGATTTGATATATCTATTAATTGTATCACCCTGGGTGTGATTGATTGCTTGAGTTCAGACCTAAATATATGTGTGGCTGACCGTTTTGAGCATGGTGACTTGAGGTGCTTCATGGGTAATAGTGTTTGGACAACATCATAGAGTTGTGGCAAGGCCACGTGATGTTATGACCTCTCGAGGAGGATTCAGGTACTCTATGATGTGAGACGGGATCTCAGTTCTATGTTATGATGGTACAGAGGAATTGAATTACAGCTATTTTGTTGGAGTCAGTTGTCATGATTTGAGTATGTTCAGGCGTTTCTTATTGGAGCCTGTGTTGTGCTCGTCGTGGCTTAGGATGGTGTTGAGGTGTCATCACCAGTGCGGTGTGTTATAATCGAAATGATCGTTGGAGTCATTAATGAGTGCGGGCATATGTGATTTCAGTTGGTTAGAAAGGTAATATCGAGTTTGTCTCTGAAACTTGTAGTGGTATGAGTTAAAAGGGAAATGGATTCATGAATGGTTGACCTGAGACATGGATTTGATATATCGCGTGTTCGGTTGTCGTGGGCAGTATATGAAGGTGTTGGAATAAGACTTTAGCTAATGAGAGAGGTTTTCTGTTAGTATTTGGTTATTGTGGCAAATTATTGTGATCAGAGGCCATCGTCTCGAGTGATTGAGTTGTTTGATACATCATATGATCTTACCCTGAGTGGCGAGTATGGGTTATTGCAGTGGGTTCGGGTGTATTCTGAGTATAGACGTGGGGTTCTGATCTGGTGTGTGATTTCGGGAAGTGCAATGTGGCATATGGTTCAGATGGACTATGGAATTCCAGTTATATTGTGTTATCAGACTTATGATAGATAGGGTGACGTGGTATCACCCCGAGTATATGCTTGGTAAGATTATTCAACTATTGGATTGCTTCTAGTACAACTCTGGTACGCTCGAGGACGAGCGTTTGTTTAAGTTGGGGAGAATGTGACGACCCGGTCCATTGTCACGTGAGTTATCGCCCCGTTTTCCCTTTATTAAGTTGTTTCATGTTGCTATACTTGTGCTAGAGTCTATCGAGTGAATTTGGATTAATTCTGGTTGAAAATAAGGCATATAGCCTTTTAGAGTGAAGCTTGTTTATGAAAAGTCAACCTGAAGTTGACTATATGGTTAGAGGGCTTGGAATCAAATTCCGGTGATTCGGTTAGCTTCAGGAGGTGATTTGTGACTTAGGGCAGCGATCAGAATTGAATTTGGAGTTCCGGTGTAGAAATAGGCTTAAATTGGCTAAGTTGGAATTTTAGCGAAATTCGACCGATAGGTAAGATTTTGATCTGGTATCCGGAATAGAATTCTGACAATTGCAGTAGCTTCGTTAGGTGATTTTGGATATGTCTGCAAATTTTCAGGTCATTCGGATATCGTTTGGTCGGGTTTTTGATTGAATGTTGGTTTCGGAAGTTATAGTTGAAACTTAGGCTTGAATCCGCCTTAATTCGATGATGTCCGTGTTTATGAATATGTTTTTATGATTGGAACGAGTTCGTATCGTGTTTTGGAGTAGGTTCGTTCTTTTGGTTGAGGTCTCGGGGGCCTCGGGTGAGTTTCGGGTGGTCAATCGGACCAATTTTGGCCCTTGAAAGTTGCAGGTTTTCAGCCCTTCTGTTGCAGAACTTTTGGCCTTAGCGATCGCTGGGGTGAGGCCATGATCGCATAGGAGGAATTTTGGAGGCACGAAATTTGTTCAGTGCGTTCGTGCGGGCAGTTACGATCGCATAAGGTCTGAAGGTGAAACTTTGTGATCGCATGCATTCTTGCGCGATCGCGTACAAGAATTTCGTTACTCTTCGCGTTCGCAGGGTGGCTCACGCGTTTGCATTTCACATTTTTTGGGAGCCTGGGAAATTGCTCATCGCGATCGCGGTCCCAAGGCCGCGATCGCATAGAAGGAAAATTATACCAGGTCAGTTGCTTTTAAACCAGTTTATTCGCGAAGTTGGGTCTATTTTCACCCATGGCTGCTCGTTTTTGAAGCTTTTTAAAGAGAGTTAAAGAGGAATTCGTTGGGGATCAACTGAAGGTAATTTTATGAGTTAAATACATGATTTCATCAAAGAATCTTTCATTTATCCTCTGAATTTGGGTAAGAAATCACGAAAATTAGGGCTTTGAGCAAAAACCTTAAAATGGAGATTTGAAGGACCATTTGTGGTCCGAATTGGGAGTTCTTTATATGTATGGACTCATGTTGAGATAAGGATTCTGAAAATGTAACTTTTGTAATTTTTTGAGAAGTAGGATCGGGGCTCGGGTTTTGCTAGTTTCGAGATTTTTCATGTATTTTGATTGTTTTTGATTGGGTGTTGTTTCATTAGCCTATTTTGATATATTTGTACTGATTTTGGCTAGTTTTGACATGTGTGGAGGCTTTTTCGAGGAGCTAAGGCATCGCGGACTTGAGTTTTCGCCGGACCGAGGTAGATAATACTTGTAAATGATGTCCTGAGGGTTAGTAAACCCTGGACTTACACATCCTAGTATTGTATTGAGGTGACTTGCACGCCGGATAACGGGTGTGGGGTAGAGCACCGTTGGGGATTGTGACTTGGTCCGTCCCGCTTAATAAATAATAACACCTAATTGCTTGAGATTGAGTTGACACCCTAATAAAGATATTAATTATCAGGAATTGGACTGATTATCATGTTTTGGGCTTCGTGCCGATTATCTGAATCCTTTAGGGATTGGTATTACTGTCTTGATAATATTGTGCATATTTTTATCTTAATTTAAGGTTTTAAAATGGTATTTTTTGTACTCAGTATTTTTTTTATAAGATTTGAAAAACTTGAACAAGGTCTTGATGACATTTTTAGCTGTGAGCTAATATGATATTGTTGCCTTAGGGGCTTTTTGATTATTCGTTAGACTGATTGGGTCGAGGACCATATGTGAGTGCATGGAGATTTATGTGAGGAGGCTTTCGAGCCTTGAGTGATATGTGAGCATATGCATATACATGCATGGATCGGACTGCACGCCGCAGTAGCATGTTGCATGGATCGAACTGCACGCCGCAGTAGTATATGGATCAGGCTGCACGCAGCCGCATGAGTGATATTGATAATGCGCTTGGGCTGTAGGAGCTTCTCCAGAGTCTGAACCCCCATAATGAGCGTGGGCGCCTTTGCATGGTTCGGGTTATACGCCACAACGTCATATGCATTGCATGGCATACATACATTGGTTTACTTTTACTACATGGTATAACATTTAGGACTCATACAATACTGACAAACATACATTATCTGCCTTATTGACCAGATCCCCTGGTGGAAATTGTTAAGAAGTGCTAAGCCCAAGGGGCTGATTTGAGTGTAGACTAGCACTATTTGAGGTTGTACCCAGGTGTGATATGTTATAATGAAAGAAAGAGAAGTTAAAAAGAGATTTCTACATAATCTTCTCGTATATGTTATAAAGGATTACCGTGAAAGTGTATTTCAAATTAATGGATAATTTGGTAAGTTTATAGCATGAGATAGTGCTTTGTGTGGTTTTCTTTTCCTCAGCATATTTACTTTTATTACCGCTGAGTTGGAAGTACTTACTCGACTCCCTGCACCATGTGTGCAGATTCGAGTACCTGGATGCTTAGTTGAGCTTGGTGCTAGTTTAGACTCAGTTGGGATCGTCGAGGTAGCTGCTTGGCATCCGCAGGACCCGACATTTTCCCCTTACTACTCTGTTATTGTTTATTCTACGTACTCTTAGACTTGTATAGTTATTTACAGTACTGATTGATGTTCTGATAGAGGCTCTTGGATCGTGACCCAGATCTTTGGGAAGTTATGTTGTTTTTAGAAGCTTTTGGGATATTATTATATATATCACTTTAATTTGGCTTTCTTTCTCTGATAATGACTTAAAATAAGTGATTTTGAGCTCTAAGCTCGGGATGAGAGAGTATTTGATTGTGATGGCCTAGCAAGGTGCTGGGCGCTATCACGACCGGGTTTTGGGGTCGTGACACTATTGCTATTGCCATTTGTTCTGATGGTTTTTTCATTGCAGGAAAGAATATTAAAATATAAAATAGTTAAGGAGATCACTGTGACTAATGTTGTTTTAATTGAATTTGGTCTTGGCTCTTTAGTTCTAGTAATAGAATTTTCTTTGACTTTATATTATTTGGCCACTCAATGAACATGCTACTTATGCATTTAATTAGAAGGCTTTGGCCTATTTTCGACTTAGCAAGCTTATATTACTGTGCTTTGTATAAGTTGAGTGAAGATCAAACTCTTTTTGACTGGATGAGTCGTTGCTGTAGTGGAACTGCAAAAAATATGTCTTGATACGAACAAGACCCCCTTTCCCTAACTCATCTATTTCTCCTGGTAGAAATATTATGTTTCCGCATCAAAGAACAACTCATTATTATATACTGGCTCAACAATATGAGATAAATCTTTGCGTGAGATTCAGGAATAAATTCCAAGTCCATGGCTCTAACATGTTATATAGTAACATTGAGGCAATATTATTATTGGGATCTACTGGCAAGTTTTACTTTATCACATATTCTAACTATATGGCTAAGGTGTAGAACCATATATTAATGGTATATGTATTTTTACATTTTGCAATTTGATTTGACACGGGCAATATTTGTTCTCCAACTTTTCGTTACTACTATAATGTTGAATATTTGCATGATAAATATAAAATTTTGGTGGCACAATTCAAACACAGATTAGTTGGAATTCGATTTTATTAATGCTCTTGAATAATCAGTCCAGACTATGACTGCATCAGATCTGCTTAGTTATTCATTAAATATGAAAGAAATAGAGCATCCACCTCTTAGAGTGATTGCAAATCCACAATCTATCCAGAAAGAATTTTTCAATAGAATAATTGTAGTTCATGTTGCTTTCAAGAATTTTTTCTTTGGTAAAACCTGTGAAGTATTTACTAAAACCAACCAAAATAACAAATTTAAAACCTAAGAGGATCCAAGGGAGAGCGAATCAGCTATTGAACCTTTGGCAGAGTCTTTAGCCCTACCTCTATAGTTACAAAACTTTTGAACAAGATATTGACATTTCATAGTATTTTTGGATTTTCTGTGTTTCTCAAGTCTCACCTTAATGTCTCTTTGTATCTACTCTATTATAAACTCTATATTATTATTATTTATTTTCCTAAATACTTCGCAATTCCTAGCTTGCCATGTATAGTATACCATGCCTCCCCATATTGCAATAATAACTTCTTTTTTGAATTGTTTCCATCTTCTGCTTTTATCCATTGTAAACTCTGTATTGCATCCGCTTGCATTATCTGTACACCAGCCTAGTTTTCCAGCTCCCTTCGTAGTTCAGTTATCTATTTTTCATTTGCAAACAAATGCTGGCTTGTTTCCTTGTCCCCTCATCGCATAGGCAACATTCTTCACTGTCTACAAGTATGTTTATTCTTTGCATTCTCCTTTGTGAGTAGCCGATCTTAATAGGCTTATTCTCTGCAGGGTTACAATATTTGAGCTCCAAATTAAGTCTACTTCTTCCTATTTAGTAAGAGGCCCCAACATAATAATGTAGCTGCATGTCACATAGTATTTTCCTGATGGTGTCAATCGATACTACCCCCTTAATACCAATTCTCCATCCTTTCTTTTGGTAAATTCAATTGTTTCCAATACAACTACAATACTTCATTGGCGCATGCTTTTATATATTATTTGTCCATCTCACATACATTGTATGTACCCATAGTACATCTTTTGTGGTTACCAATTGCCACATTAACTTCCAAAAGAAGCCATATTCCATAGCTTACATCCTCTTATATTCAGCCCACTATATTGTTTTGGAGTATACATTTTTTTACAAGGTACCGGTGCCACCTTCCTCTTCCTCCCATCACTTCCCCATAGATAATTTCTACATTTCTGATCAATTTATTTTAACACACTCTGAGGTAGTATAAAAACTTTCACCCGAGAAATTATATACAGAAAATAAGACTGCATTGATAATTTGTAACCTTGCCGCATATATGAGAGCTGTCTTTAGTATGAGTGATTTATTTTCTTTGTGATCTTCTCTATCAACTAATGATGCTCCATATTAGACCATTATTTTGAAGAGAGGCAATCCCATATACCTTATGGGTAGAGTCCTCTAGTGAAATTTGTATATTCTATGATTCTGTCTTGTTCATCTTCAAGTATTCCAGCCATAAATGTATTTGATTTATCTAGGTTTGCCTCTAACCTGCCACTCTACTAAAATGGTTGATTTCTTCCATTATTCTAGTTATAGAAGCCAAGTTTCCCTTACAAAACACCATCAAATCATCTGTAAAAATCAGATGGTTTAGTCTTGCGGCCTTTTTACATTGGATGAAACCTGAAATCGGGTAAATCTCCTAGTCTTTTTAGGATTCTCATCAAGTATTCCATCGCTAACACAAACATTAACGGTGACATAGGATCACCCTGCCCCAGGCCTCTCCTTTCTTCGAAGAACCCATATCCATCCCCATTTACTTTTATTGTGAATTTAGTTGATGTTACATAGGTCATTAACAATCTCACATAAAATAGCAACAACAACAATCCAGTAAAATCTCATGAGTGGGGTCTGGGGACGGTAATTTGTATGCAGACCTTACCTCTACCCCGAATGGGTAGAGAGGCTATTTTTGAAAAGCCCGCGACTCAAGATAATAAAAAGATGACAAAAGGAAAGGACATTAGATTCATCACGGAGATCATAGGAAAAATAGGAACATAAAATATAGAAGAAAAATGCAAAGCAAAATGATGGTTAGTAAATGGATCCAATGTCGAGAAAGAAAATAATAAGACACGAGCTCTCTTAGACAAAACCATACCAGACTAGGCTTACACGGTATAAAGTAACATAAGACTCAACTATCTCCTAGCCTACAATCGTAATACTCGATCTCCACAACGTCCTATCAAGTATCATGTCCTCGAAAATTTGAAGTCTTGCCATATTCTACCTGATCACCTCTCTTCAATACTTTTTAGGCCTCACTCTACCTCTTATCGTGCCTTCCATAACCAGCCACTCACCCCTCCTTTCAGGACCATCTGGGCTTCTCCTTTGTACATGCCCGAACCATACGAGCCTTACTTCCTGCATCTTGTCCTTAATGGGAGCCACGTGCACCTTCTCCGGAATATCATCATTCCTAATCTTATCCATCCTAGTGTACCCGCACATCCACCTTAACATTCTCATCAGCAGTACTTGTTTCAAACTTGCACATATCATCTTGGAAATACACTTATATATATCATATTGTAACAAGATATAGGTCTAAACTCCCTAGCATTCAGTGCTGCAATCTTTGGGATCAAAGTAATCATTGTAGAGTTTATTGCTGCAAAATTTTTCCATTGGCAAAGAATCCTAAGACAGCTTATGTGATATCCTTTCCTATAATGCACCATGCCCTCTTGTAAAAACCACTTGCATAACTACCAGGGCCTCAACTTTTATTTGCATCATTACTGAACATGGCATGTTTTACTTCCTTTTCTATATATGGCCTCAGAAATTGTAGTTGATCATTTGTATTCAGTACATATCCATTCTTTAGGAAATTATTGAAAGCTTTGGTTCTATTTTTCTCCTTCCTCCCTAACATATCATAGTAGTATCCACCAGTACGTTAGTAATATCATTTTGATTTTTTGCATGTTGCCCCACTTGTCCTCAATTGAATGATTGCATGTTGTAATTGTCTATGCTTAATCACAAAAAAGAAATACTTTGTTCACACATCCCTCAATTTGATCCACATTGCCTTACTTTTTTATTGCAAAAATATTTCTGCTAGGCATGATGTCCTCTTGAATTTTATGTATTGTTCCCTTTGTTCTTGTTGTAGTGTTGTATCTCCAGGTCTTGCGTGTAGGGCTATTTGGAGTTGAATTAACATACTCCCGTCCTCTTTTACTTTAACTAGAATATTTCTAAAATGTTATCCATTTAGTGCTCTCAAACTCCTTTTAAAATTTTTAGTTTCTTTATAACTCTCCACATACTACATCCATATATTTGTTGCTCCTAGACTTCTTGTACTTTTTTCATAAATATTGGTTGGCTTGTCCATACATTGCAGAATTTGAATGGTCTTCTTTTTGTTCTAGGCATGCTCAACTGGCTTAGTTTCATAGGACAAATATCATTTATTCCTTCTGGTAGGAAGTTTGCAATGAAAGCAGACATTTTACATAACCATGCATTATTGACAAAGACCCAGTCAATATTTAATAAGGCCCTAATCCTCCCCTGTTTATCATCCCAAGTATAATGACTACCCTATTGAGGTAATTCCAGCATGTTATATTTTTTCACACAGGAGAGAAAATCTACCACCTCAGCCATACTCACTTGGTTCCCCCTAATTCTATCCTCCAAGTTCAATACATAATTGTGTAGTAGAGGGGAATACAGACAAGACTAGAGAAAGGGAGAAACAACAACCTAGTGAAAGGGTGAATGTTGGATGGGTTAAATACAACTAAAGGTGGCAGAGTGCAGAAACAAGAGGATGAACTCAAAAACACCTTTCAAGTATTGACAAAGGTGGAATCAGAAGTTCAGATACCTAGGAGTCCACCTAGAAATAGGGTAAGCAATGCAATGCAACCCCAAGAGCATGTATAATATTTTATGTTGGGATATCAGGGGCCTCGGGCCTTATTTCTTTGCACTTAATGGATGTTTGAGTCATAATCATTAATATCTCAGACGTTAAGTATGTTTATTTTTAAAGTCTGAATCTTAATTATTTAGATATTAATCATTAAGTATTTTTTTAATTCACAACCACTTAATTGATGTGAATAGGTATATATGGTTAAGATCCATAATAAAGGCTTAATTTTACTAAGATGATATCATCCATATTCATTATTAATTGGCGCCACTGCTAACCATTATCAACTACCATCATGATGATGTCCCTACTACCATACTCAACCACCATCACCATCATCCTCAGTCATAGCCACCACCATAATCGGGTACCATCATCTACCATTATTCTCAATCACAAACAACACTCATCTACTTCAACTACTACAACTAACTACCCCAGCACCATCAACAACCATAAAGGAAATTTGCATCATTAATTAGTGTTTCATTTGAATTTTTTATCTATAAATTTTCAAATAAATATAAAATTTATATACCTTCAGATGTTAAAAATTAAACAGTCTTAATCATTTAGTATCCACAACTTAATACATATCTTAATATTCATATGTGTGTTCAAATTCAGATGTCTTAATCTTAATACACATCTTGATATTCAGATTCAGACGTCTTAATCTAATAAAAAACAAATAAGACCTCAATGCCCCTAACAAATAAAGGGAGGTTAAACTCCTATGTATGAGAGAAAATACAGGACTTATGGGGTTTTTGGAAACAAAAATAAAATCCAATAAGACGGGGAAGGTGGAAAATACAATGTTTGGAGGATGGGGTATATGACAATTTTGGAGCATCATCCAAATGGTAGAGTTCGGGTGACCTGGATGTTGACGTGCTTTTTCTTATGGAGGGTAAGACCTATTCAAATAAAGTAGCTCTCCCATGTGGCTTTTTTGTGGATGATACCAGTATATCATATTCAAGGCAACTAAAATCATGAGCCACCTTGATGTGAAATCCAAGCATTGCAGTAAATACAATTGGAATCTTGAGCAAAAATGGGTCTATTAATTCAATCAACCAACTGCTCCGATGGACTATGTTAGTTTATATGAATCTACCAAACTATAGAGTACCTGGTACTTTATGATTTTTTATTAAGTATACTAACTAAAACTGTAGATAAATGAGACACATGATCTTTTACGTGAAAAAATCCGAACTCAAGGGGAGAAAAACCGCAACCTACACTGGTAGGATTTCAACTTCACTAACTTGTAAACATACTTTTACAAGCCACTTTGTAATGACTCTATTACAAAGACTTCAATCACTCAAACTTGTAATATACTAATCACAAGCCACTTTGTCACTCACTAGTTACAAAGACTTCAATCACTCTAACTTGTAATGCACTCACTACTGACAAAGACTTCAATTACTCGAACTTGTAATACACTTATCACAAGTCACTTTGTCACTCACTAGTTACATAGAGTTCAACCTATGACTAAGTCTAGTCATAACTCAAACTCAGATGATTTATGACTTTGAGTTTCCTAGAACAAAGCTTCTAATAAAGCAGGATAGGAGTTACAATGAAGAACAAATGACAAAGACTCAACAAACCTAAGGACTTAAGATATCTTCAATGTTTGGATCCGGTCCTTGAGGTTGCAACAGCTTTGTTCTTGAGAGAGGTTGTGGCTTGCACTTCAAAAAAGTATTACTGAATGCTCAAAATGAATATCTTATGACTTGCACCTATGTTGTTATACTAACAATGACCTACCAAGGATGGTGTCAATTCTTAGTTAGTACACGCCTTTTCCCAATTGGAAGTGACTACTGCATTGTCTGCTGAATTGTTGCATGTATAGTTGCAGGTAGTTACTTTCTGCAGTTACTTTCTAGTTGTATGGTTGACTTGTATTTCTATCAGAGAAATACCAGGGGATCATCTGCCTGTCTTGTTCCTCAATTCTTTATACTTGCAGTAATTCACATTAGTTGGAATTCGTTCACTTGCAATGTGTGCCAAGTGTGTCATGTTTCATATATGGTTCTTGACAATAAGTTTGTTAGATCATCAAAACATAAGGCGAGACATTAAAAACCCATCAATTTCCCCCTTTTTATGATGACAACTAGACATTAATAACATATACTTAGAGCATAAACAACTAGATAACGTAACAGGAACTACACAAGTTCCCCCTAACTTTATGCTTCGCCCTTAATAAGATCCCTGATTCAATTACACAAGTCCCCCCCCCCCTGACTTTATGCTTCACCCTTAATCAGATCCCCGATTCAATTATAATTCCCCATTTTGGCATCATTAAAAATTCACAAGCATGAAATTAGCATAAAGAATTATAACATAGCCAACTCATACCATATATGTGCACACAACATGACAGAAAAGAGAAGCAAAAAGGAATACATCATTGTACAAGTAAAAAGAAGAATGTCTCATTAATATGAAAATGGACTGATTAAACATGAGTAGTAACAGTAAAATCCAACATGCCATCACAAAAAGATAAACAAAAACAACCATAAAACATATTAAACGAAGACAACTGATCTGACAGGATTCTAAAGGGGCACTAGAAGAGAGAGACTTGGAGAAGGAGGCAACAAAGGTTTTGAAAATCAGGTCCATACAAGCATTTGCAGATAGTTATTCTTCAAGCAAATATGCGCGAAGCTCGGCATTTTCCTTAGTCATGCGGGCAACTTCTTCATGGGAAGAATTAACAGAACCAGGTGCTACAAGAGCTAGACTAAGCTGAGTTTTCAGTATGTCATTTTGGGCCCTTAACCTCTTAATCTCTTCGGCAGCATCATTTTGTGCATTGATCAACTGAGGGATGATTGAGGTGCCTACACCAACCTTTTATACACACTCATACTCTTCCAGAGTGGTTTTGGAGAAGGTTTGCTTACGGGTTCCCACTTTAGGATTGGCCAAAGGAACCTTGTAGAGCTGAAACACTCGAGTTAGGAGAAAGCTATAAGGGAGCCCATGATTGCCACCTTTAAAGTTTGCTACCTTTTGCATGCGTTATATCATGATTACTGGCCGATTTATCTGGGCAAACTCATCAAGAGCCCCCATTAAGACAAGATCAAACTTAGAAGAAATAGACCGCCTCTCATCACGAGGTAAGAGCACCTTATTAGCTAGCTCAAAGAGAAGCTGATACTCGTGAAGTAATGCCTTCTTATGTACCTGTTCCCCCTGGTGAATAGCTTTCTCTTTCATAATAGATCTCTTGAAGTTAGCTCCGCAAGTACCCTTAATAGAGGAAATCCCTTCACATAGAACTTAAAATACTTTTCCCAAAGCTGAAGCACCAAGAACAATGTATATTCCATTTATAATCACACTGATGTGGTCCCCCTCAACAGTAAAGAGAGATGCGTAGAAGTTTTGTAACGCATCTTCATACACCTTAGGTACATCCTCTTGAAATAGATCCTCCCTCTGTTGAAATTATACCATCTCCAGGACTTGCCTCATACCTTCCATTTCTGATATGGTTGGGTCAAACATAAGACCCCACAAGACTTTCCGAGCTCTCAATTTCTCTGGCCAAATACCATTGTCCCTGAGTATGGTCCTAGTAGAACCATGCCCTCTACAACAACAACAACAACCCAGTATAATCCCACTTAGTGGGGTCTGGGGAGGGTAGTGTGTACGCAGACCTTACCCCTACCCTGGGGTAGAGAGGCTGTTTCCAAAGTAGAACCATGCCCTCTAGTTTCCTTTTTTCGTTTTCTAGATCGTTCAACAAATTTCTCCTTATGGCTTGCCACCCCACAATATCTCTTCCAGACACATCTTTCTCAACTACAATTTTCTTAGACTTACTACTAACCTTCATAGATGACCCCTCATTTCTTTTCAATAGCTTTATCAGAAGCTCCACTGGCAGACTTCTAGATTTTTGTAGATCATTTTACTAAGGACTCAAGAGTCACTGCTAATTTGTGAATCTTAAATTGCATGCTGAAACCATATCATCTCCATCGACAGGGACCTCACTAGGTGGAATGGATTCCAAGGGCTTAGGGTAAACAAGAGGTTCATGAGTTGTTTCAACTGGAAGATAATCAGGTTCTCCATTAGATTTTTCTATGACTTTTTCATGTACTGGAGACTTGAAGAGTACCAAAGTTATTCCATCCCTTAGAAAAGAAGTTTCTTCCCCTTGAGATTAGACACAAGGAAGGCTCCTTCATTCAGAAGACTCTCAACAACAATAGCCATGATATTGTGTGTTGCTTCCTTTTCCGGTGACTCCATGGGAGCCATTGAGTCTAAAATAGAGGAGTTCAAATATTGATCAGGATCATCCTCAGAGACTTCCTAAGTAATTCTTTGGTGAGAATAGAAGAATGGGAGAAATAAAGTTTTCAACACATGGAAGGGAGATAGAGTTTGATAGAGAAGGAAATGTGATAGAAGGTAAAGAGGAAACAAATGTAGGTGATGTAGTATTGTGGATAGTGGAGGAGTGGGTTTGTGGTGGTGTCGTTGAGGAAAATAGAGAGGTGGGAGTGGTGTTTATAGCAGGAGAAGGGGGAGATATTTTATTGGCCATTATAGGGGGATTTGGTAGAAATATTTTAGTGTGAGAGAAGGGAAGAGGGAATCACAGAGTATATAGGGAATGAAGGTTCAAGACTATCATGTGAGAGAGAGAAGGTTTTATGCGAAGAGGAAATAATAATGAGAGTGAAGCGGAATGGGTTCTGAAGGATTTTGAATGGCGGTGGGTCTGTGGGAATATGTAATGTGCAGAGGATATGAAAGGATTTGAAAGACATGACATCACATATAGACTCTGAAAAGGTCAGATGATGTGGAAATTGAATTACTTTTGTCATTTTTTTTGAAAAAGCATGTGAAAAGCACATTACTGCTAGCTAGTGGTACAGAAACCTGGTTCTTGACCAGTTTTTTTGTAGAAGATTTTTACATCTCTTTTTCATGGTTCAACACTGTACCTCTAGCTTCAATGATCGCCATGCGTGTTTACCTGCAACGGTATAAAAGTGAGTTAAACCTAGTTAGAAAACATTTTAGCCAGTTTTACCTGAATGAGACTTTCATGATCATGTGAGCAGAACCATGTTCTCTCGTAGGTTTAATTACCCCAAGCGCCATCCTATTTCTCTCAAGGTGTTTTCTACAATTTGATGTTCTGTGCAGCAAAATCTCATACAAATGAGTCCCTTTTTCCGCATGATTTCTTGAGACAGTGGTATCTGACATTAATGTGTTTGGTTCTCTTGTGCTGGATTGTGTTCTTTGCCATGTTAAGTGTCACGCCCCAACTCGAGGGACATGACCGGTGCCAGACCGGGTAGCCGCGGTCAAGCGGACCTGTGTGCGTTTCTATCCCATGTGTTACCCCTGTGTTGTTTATTACTCATGAACCAAAGATCCTACCAATTATAACTGATTTCACATTTTTCAAACATAACCACACTATTAACATTACTAACAAGTTACAATTTACAATGCCCGACATATACATATACATACATAGGCCATGGTCCCATAGTTTACTGTCTACGGAGCCTCTAGGATACAAAAGAGGATACAATACTTGCCGGTAACAAGGCTCCGGCTATACCTTACAAAATCAAAAATGAAGTCTAAAACAAAAATGGCATGAGCCACGCAGGGCCCCGCGGAAGAAAGGGGCTCACCAAAACGGGCAGTGGAAGATGAAGGATACTATTGCCGATGAGCTAAAGTACCTGCTACTGATCCACCTACAATCATAACACGAATGTAGCGTCCTCGGCAATGGACGCCAGTACACTGGAATTGTACTGGTATGTACGGACAAGCTTTGTCTCAAGTAAACTCAAGCCATTTAAATAAGTAAATCATGATGATAAGACAACAAATGAATTACACCAAGAATTAATAATGCCAGCCAACCATGTTTTCACATTTACTTTTTCTCAAGTAGTTCTCTACTCAAGCACAATTAAAGATCAACAATCAAGGCAACAACCAAACAAACACGGAAAAAGCACAATCAAGTCAAAAGAGGCAATCAGTGCCCCACAGGTTGCAAACTCTCCTGCTGTCTCCTTTAATAATTTCACATAAATGATTTTATATCAGTTTCAATGGCGATTTCGATCGATTTCCATCCGTATTACCTCGGCCACCCTTATTACCTCGACCACCCTTATCACCCCAACCCACACCTTATTTCTTCGTATTGCGGCGTGCAACCCGATCCCACCGTATAGTTTCAAATACAACAATCACAAACAGCAAACACGAGCACTACAAAAGATCACAACTAGGTGCAATAAGCAAATTACAAATTAGTTCATATTTCCAAATACTTTTCAATCTGATATTACAACAAAGTTACAATGTTTCCATATTCGAGAGTACCCATACTGTCATGTTCAGCAATTTATCATAATTCAAGTGTTTCATTTCTTTCTCACAAGAAACCATATATGCCATCACAATAATTATTCTTAATTATTAACCAATTTCAATTCCCTTTTTATCTTTCGATTCATATTCCATACCACACCACACATAGTTCAACATCAATTAGATACCCAACAACAAAAACTACGAATTACACACAATCTCTCAAATTACACATGCCAAACGAATCGCACACATAAGGGCGATTTCACAAGAATCAAAGTTATCCATACATACATGATGTTGGGTTTTCTTCCTTTAACCTCCTACTTTATGCTTACCCAAGTTATCCTATTTTGCCCACCTCATTCTTGCCCACCTCGTTCTTGCAGGCTCTTACTTCTACTCACTTCTTTTTACTAAAATTCAAGTTCAATAACATGTATGAGTATCACATTCTATTTCCAACACATTCTATTTCCAAAAGTTATTGTATGCAATTCTTTCTTTACCTTTGAAAAACTGAGAAATTAGAGAAAAATAACTATGGTTTTCACCTCTTAGAGATCTGGGGAAGATGAATTTTTGCCTTAGGATCTTCCGGACCAAACGATTGGAACAATCTTTGAAGAATTGGACTTCTCTCTCTAGAACCCCTCTTTCCTCTCTCTAAACTTTCTAAGAAGATATAAGAAAAATGAAGGTTGAGGGTGTTTTATTAAAGAAGGGGTCGGGTCAAATTTTATAAAAAATCTGGGCCGAGTCAATTCTGCGGTCGCATATGCGATCGCAGAATCAACATGCGGTCCGCAGAATTGCCTCAAAAATTGCACATGTTCTGTTACGACATACGACCAGAATGCGGTCCGCATTCATGTTCTGCGGTCGCAGAATGCACCGCAGATTTGACACTAAAAACTTCTTAAGAAATTATGCGATATATCTGCGGTCCGCATTTCCATTCTGCGATCCCATACTTGACCTCATTTTCAACATAATTTTGAAAAATATTCTGTTAAGCTCTGCGGTAGGAATGCAGTCCGCATAGCAGATCTGCGATTGCATTTCTGACCGTAGAATCGATATTTTCTGGAAAATCTTATTCTTTTAATTTTTGAAACTTAAATCACTACTAAGGGTCTGAACCGCGGCGAGCAAGCTCGCCCCGAAGATTTCTACGCATTCCTAACATATTATTCGGACCATGACACCACAACTACTAGGTTTTTAAGCACAACAATTTTACGGGGCCTTACATTAAGAGCATTTGTTTCAACTGTTGAGAGAACCACTAGGTTGTGTTTCCTTGTACCCCATGAGATTAAGCATGATCCAATAGAATTGTCCATTCCAGATGTGCTCTTCTTGACCATCAGATAACCTTGTTTCATTTAAATTTATGTAGTTCCTCTTGCATTGTTGTAATCGAGTCAACATTCTTCAAGTCTTCCTTGATATTCTTGGGTTCTATCGGGAATAAAAAAACCTAGAGGACTAGGGAATTTCTAGACTTTTTTGTCTAAATCCATCCTTAAGAGGGGTGATTATGTTATCAAATGGATGGGTCCTTTTGTGTTTCTATTTGAGGACTGAATTTTGATTAGTAGAGGAACTAGGTAAATTAAGTAGATTTCTCCTTGTTCTGCTACTTGTGGAGTACCGTGCGATGCATCTCCAACTATTTCTTCAACTTCAGTGGTAGTAATTGGAGTACCAGGTTCCTCTTGAGAAATGGAAGAGGATGTTGCATTGTCTTCACCTGTCTCCTTCATTCGACTCATTATATCAGCCTTGCCATTTGAAATATTAGATACTTCCCAAGGGAACCAAAAGTGGTTCATTATCTTAAACATCAATGTTTCCTCCTTTGTTAGAGGAAGAGTCTCGTTGAATAGCTCATGAACACTTTCTTCCACACATTGTTTCCTCCTGTTGTGGACCTTGTAAGCTTTGCTCTAAGAGGAATATCCTAGAAAGGTTCCTTCGTCGCTTTTTGCATCAAACTTTCCAAGTTGGTCCTTCCCGTTGCTGAGAACATAATGTTTATATACAAAGGTTCTCAGATGAGTAATATTTGGTTTCTTCCATTGAGCAGCTCATATGGGGTTTTGTTTATGGAATGACCTGATTATACACTTGTTCTCCAAGTAACAAACAATGTTCATTACTTATGCCCAGAGTTTTTTGGAGATTCTACTGTCAATGAGCTTGTCCGTTCCATGTCCTTTAGAGTTCTATTCTTTCTTTCAACAACACCATTTTGTTGTGGAGTCCTTGGTGCTTCTATTCCATCTTCACTTGGATCTTTCTTGACAAAGGCCACAATACCTCGAGAGCCTCATCCTTTGTTCTAAAAACCAGTGATCGAGTGAATCTTGAATTTTGGCATACCACGAACCAGATCCCTCTAAATCAGTTCATTTAGAGGTGAGAATATTACATGCCCCAATCTTCTTATGTCAAAGTTCCGCATCATCAACAGCTACCTCAAGCAACTCATATCACCCACTTTTAGAGATTCAATGTTAGGAACGTAGATGTTCTTGTATCTTTTGGCTATTAAACCACTTTTCTAATTACCAGATTGGTAATTGTGCACACTTTTAATACAAACTCTACTTTGTTCCCTTTATCGCAAATTTGAGAAACGCTCAAGAGACTGTGCTTCAGGCCCTTTATATAGTACACGTTCTTAATTGAGTATGAAGGAGACTTTCCAACTTTTCCAATACCAAGAATGTACCCTTTATCATTTCCATATGATACATTCCCCTCCGTGCATGGCTTTCAATAAGAGAAGATCCATGATTTTTCCAGTCATGGACTTTTAGCATCCACTGTCCATGAACCATTGCAGCCCGCTTTCTCTCATTGTTCCCTGCACTTATAGATTATGGGTTAGTCTTAGGAACAGAAACTAGCTTGTGTCCCTGGTTATTAGAAAAAAGGATGAATAAGAGATTTTCTAGTCCATGCAGATAATATTCGTTTCTTGCAAGTGGTACCTGGTCCCTCTTTAACAGTCCCTTTTTTCAAGAAATAATTTGTTTTTCTCAACAGATTGAACCCTGACCTGACAGTTTTCTTTGAAGTGCCTATTTTTCCAACAGTGGGTACAAAGCCAGTTACCAGGAACTGTGACATACTTGCTTAGAGAGTTGTACGAAGTTTTCTCCTTTTGAAATCTGATTCCCCGCCTATTTCCACTATTGTTGAAGTACATGGAAGTGACATCGTTCAAGGACCAGGTCATCATGAGGCATTTCTCAAGATCAATTCCCACTTTCTTCAATCCAGCTTGAAGCTGCCTATTTTTCTCGAGTTCACCACACAAACTAGTTTTAACATTATTTAATTTCTTTTCAAGCTTGATGTGTGATTTACTTGCTACTTCTTTCCCTTTCTCAATACTTGCAGGCCTAAGTCCTGAGTTGAGTCCCTCAATAGTTTCCTCTAGGTTAGTGATTATCACCAAAAAGTCATCCCTTTCATTTTCTATACTATTTATTTTTTCATTCAAAGCTTCCTTTTTTTTTTCAAGGTTAGCTCTAGTCTCTTTTAGATCAACTACACAGACCACCAGAGATCTCTAGATTGTTTAACATCTCCTAGATCTATGGTCAAGATGTCCTTATCATTAATAAGGCTATAACATGCATCAACTAGGACATTTGCTAATGACATTAATTTCCTATAAGAGTAAGACTTCAGATTTCTTTCATCATCGTCAGACTGAGCCATCAACGCAAACAGTGAGTCATATTTCGTTGCTTCAGTTTCCATTGCCATCATGGAGCTATTTTTTGAATCGTCGTTTTCAGTCTTGAGCACCAAGTTCTTCTCCTTATTCGTCTCTCTTCTTTCACTGTCTTTCTTTCTTTTCATTTTGTATGTCTTCAGATTTTCAATCAGCTTATCCTTAGTTAGGGTTTGTAAATCTTTAGTTTCAGTGATAGCATTCACCTTGCTCTCCCATGAGCCAGGTAAAACACTGAGAACCTTTCTTACAAACTTGTTTCTAGGAATAACATCTCCAAGTGAGTGAAGCTCTTTTATGATAGATGTCAATCTAGTGTGCATATATTGTATAGACTCATCATCCTTAATCCTAAAAAGCTCATACTCGATGGTGAGCATGTCAATATTAGACTGTTTAACCTGTTAGTTCCTTCATATGCCTTTTGCAATGCTTCCCATATTTCCTTGGCGGAATCACATGCTGAGATTCTATTATACTCATAAGGTCATATTCCATATACCAAGATTTTCTTGGTATGAAAATTCTTTTCTACAACTTTTATGTTAATATCACTGTACTATTTTCTATTTTTCGGTACCAATGGTCCAGTTTCCCCAAGTTTCTTCATAGGAACATGTGGACCATCACAAATGAAGTCCCATAACTCTGAGTCTTCTGCCATTATAAGATTATGTATATTCCACTAGCCGCGGTACTGAAAATTGAATTTAGGAGGTCTGTAGGTAGATTGTCCTTCCTCAAAGTTAAGTGGAACAACCATTGAGATCCTTTCCAAGTGTTAACCTTTTAGAAAGAACCTGCTCTGATACCAATTGTTAGTTTACATGAATACACCAAACTATAGAGTACCTGGTCCTTTATGAGTTTCCACTGAGAATACTAATTAAAACAGTAGGTAAATGAGATACATGATTTTTTACGTGGAAAATCCCAACTCAATAGGATAAAAAACACGGCCTACACTGGTAGGATTTCAACTTCGCTAACTTGTAAACACACTATGACATGCCACTTTTGTAATGACTCTATGACAAAGACTTCAATCACTCTAACTTGTAATACACTAATCACAAACTACTTGTTAGTCACTAGTTAGAAAGATGTTAATGACTCTAACTTGTAATACACTTATCACAAGCCACTTTGTCACTCACTAGTGATAAAGACTTCAATCACTGTAACATGTAATACACTTATCACAAGCCACTTTATCACTCACTAGTTACAAAGACTTCAACCTATGGCTAACTCTAGTCATAACACAAACTCAAATAGTTTATAATTTTGAGTTTCCTAAAACAAAGCTTCTAATAAAGCAAGATATGAGTTACAATGAAGAATAAATAACAAAAACTCAATAAACCTAAGGACTTACGATATCTTCAATCTTTGGATCGGGTCCCTGAGGTTGCAACAACTTTGTTCTTGAGAGAGGTTGTGGCTAGCACTTCAAGAAAAAATTACTGAATGCTCAAAATGAATATCTTGTGCCTTGCACAATGTTGTTATTCTAACAATGACCTACCAAGGATGATGTCAATTCTTAGTTGGTACACGCCTCTTCCCAATGGGAAGCGACTGCTGCACTGTCGCGTGTACAGTTACAGGTAGTTACTTTCTGCAGTTGCTTTCCAGCTATATTGTTGACTTGTATTTCTATTAGAGAAACACCAGGAGATCAGGTCCCTGTCTTGTTCCTCAATTCTCTATACTTGCACCAGTTCACATTAGCTGGAGTTCGGGTTGGAATTCATTTACTTGCAATGTATGCCAAGTGTGTCAGGTTCCCTATCTGGTTCTTGATAGTAAGTTTGTTAGATCATCAAAACATAAGGCAAGATATTGAAAACATCAAACTATAACTGAGAGATCTTCAAACCTACAGGACAAAATTGTGATGAGGATTAATGCAGATTTATCTAGCTTTCCTCTCGACCCTGGTGGAAATCTAATTTTTTTATTTCACAATATCAATATTAATTTACTCGAACTTTAAGGACAAAGTTCTTTTTGAGGAGCGAGAGTATTGTTGTGAATAAAGCTCACCTTGTAAGGACCTATGTGCTAGAAGTAGTGAATACGTCTCACCTAGTCGATATTGTTGGACCTAGCAAAATATACAAAATTTTAATTGGGATTCAACCCCAATTGGCAACCGGTTAAAAGGACGAGGAGTATTGTTGAGAAAAATACATGAATTATCTCATTCTTGATTGATCAATATAATACTACCAATGTGATATGTATGTTAGACTTGTTACAACCTCTTAAAATTTATAAAATAAAAATATAATACTCACGTGGAAATGTTAAAGCTTAAAATTTATAATATTTCATGAAACTAACATCGCGGACAGTCGTGGAATTAAGAATCCAGCATCAATAGGTTGGCCAGCTCAAAACGAAGGTTGGCTAACGTGTTTCTCCAACCGGGAACGACGATTTCATCTCTCCTTTCCCACGTTTTTTTCTCTCTCTTCCACCGCAGCGGACAGAGAAGAGGACCCAACCATCTACAGAACCGAAAACCATAGGATTCCAGAATCTTCTCCTCCTTCTTGGTCTCATAGCTTTGGGAAAAATTGACTAGGATCAGATTCTCGTGTCCTTATTAAATTAATCGATTTTGATGCGGTAGATTCCATTTTCTTTTTCTTTTCTAATCTTTAGGGATTTTATTGGGTTTCAACTTCTTGGAAGAATTCTAGGGTTTGAGACACAATGAAGGCCATGGAGACCTTGCAAGATCTGATTGAAGAAGTAAAAGTTCGGACGGTTTGGTGGGGTTTGTGTATATTTGGTGTCTGTTACTTTTTAACACGTAAGTTTATTTCAATTGTCTCTTTTTTCTTTACATGATGTGCCTTCTTAGTAGGAAAATACACTGCCCATTAGAGTCTTTCTGTGTACTCCGTTATTTTTAAATTTTTGCTCATCTAATTTATGATAATTTGTTGCCTGTGTAACTGTATGGGAATTACTTTCGCTGTTTTGATCACAGTAAGTTCATACGTTTTTGGCGTTCCTTTGATCAATGCCCGTGAAAATACTTTTTTCTAATTGAGTTTAAGTTGTATACACATAATCAATTTTTACACCATTAGGTCCTGTGGAAGCACCTAGTCTTATTTTTCAAGATTACGAATTCCACATTTTAACATTGTAGATATCCTTTGGATGACCTAATAGTGTAAATAATTGCTTACAATGACGGTGTATATAACTTAAACTCTCATTTATTATGTTCATTTTGTGGTGTTTCTCGAGTAGTGTTTTAGGATTGAAGATTAAAACATTGCTTACCAAGTTTCTTGGAGCTTTACGTTGGGTTGGTATGCCACTATAGCGAAAAATGCTTAAAAATGAACTCAATTCTGTGAGAGATTGAATTCAAAAGAAAAACTCTCAAATTATTGATTCTTTGTCCTTTTTGTTTTGATATGATATGTTTAGTCTTTTGGTGTGTGGTTCCATTGACCACTTCAGCTACTTCAAATTTGTTTTTATTTTTTCAACAAAGGAATTACATGTGGAACTTAAAAAAAAGTTATTTTATCTACCTGCTACTGAGTGAGTTACCTTTAGTGAGATGTTAGAAGGGAGAACTTGTATTGGCTTCTTGTGATCAGCCCGCCTCGCACTAAACCCTTATTATCACTTGAAGTCTACTCTATTTCGTGTCTGGTTTCATATATATTTGATCTTACTTCCTAGGCCAAAAGAGAGTTTTTCATGAGTACTTATAAAAAAAGGCCTAACAATCCTTACTTGATAAAAAAAGGGCTAACAAAGACAGTTATTCAAGGAAGACTGTTGCTTGTCTAGCAGATGACTCTGAAAACACAAAAAAATCTAGACTATATTGATGTTTGTTGTGACCATGGTTAAAAGTCTCATTCTAGTATCAAATCATAAGATTTAGAACATAGAGGTTGTCATAAAATGTGAACCCAATATTAGCTGCATAATTGGAGATGGCCAGATGGGTCATAGATTTGGTAGCTTTCATCAAATTTTTCATGAAAAAGGGGATAAGGAAAAGGGAAATAAGGTGGATGAATTTGCAAGTTTGTTACCAGTACCACCCTTTGTATGGCAAGAACCAATCTTTCTTTGAGTTTCTTTACCGAATTATCATACTTAATTCTGAGTTTCCGTGCAATGTTCCGGTAAATTTTTGCCACAACCATCAATTTGCTCTCTATTGTTGCATTGTGATTGTTTTTGGATTCAATTCTTGATCGCAGACACCAGTACATCGATGTGGATGAATCTACCTATAGCTGTACTGTTGGTTTTTGGATTACGGATATTGTTTAATGAAGTGGACTTCCGTTGGAAAGTTCGGAACGTGCGGCCACCAACATACTTGGCACAC
Source organism: Nicotiana noctiflora (assembly GCA_032618575.1). Classification (NCBI taxonomy): domain Eukaryota; kingdom Viridiplantae; phylum Streptophyta; class Magnoliopsida; order Solanales; family Solanaceae; genus Nicotiana; species Nicotiana noctiflora. The sequence goes on along the minus strand of JASVEL010012014.1, from coordinate 240,523 downwards.
TTAGAAAAGAAGCAGCTATCTGTGAATGATAGTCGACTTTCTACCTCTCCACCCACACTGAAATGGAAGAGGAAAATTGGTTCTCCACTTGTAGAGGCAGCAGCAGAGGAGTTCATTGACAAGGTTTTGCATGATTTTGTGATTGATTTGTGGTACTCGGATATTACACCTGACAGGGAGGCACCAGAGCTGATACATGAAATAATCATGGATGTCCTTGGTGAAATATCTGGAAGAGTGAAAGGAATTAACCTTGTAGAACTGTTGACAAGGTATTTATTACTGACTCAAATAGAGATGGCAATGGGGCAGGGAACACCTATCCCCATGACCGGCCCATCCTGTCTCTTCCTTAAAGGTTACTAGTTTTGGGAATGAGGAACTTTTTCTCAGATTTTAATTGCTGTTGTAACGCTTGAGAGAATTGAATTTAAAGAAGAATTTACAAAAGAAAATATGAAGTGGTTTATGAGATGCTTTTGCGCTAACTATTCTCACTATTCACTTGTTATCCTATTTGTGAACTATATTTTACATTGGCAATAACTTAGTCATGAAAGAATACAGTCCCTCATTTGTGCCCATTTTCCCACTTAATACCCACTCTCTTCCACTCCTCTACGAGCAGGGTGGGCCATTTCCTTGATTTATTGCTCCCATACATTCTTTAACATAATTCTTGCTTTATTCTATCTGTTGTTTCTCAAATTTGTGACTGCTGTACTGATTTTGTGTCACCGGCAATTGAACCAAGTATCTAATTCTTTAGGGATGTGGTGGACCTGATAGGAGATCACCTAGACCTTTTCCGCAGGAACCAGACAGCTATTGGCGTGGATGTCATGGGTACATTGTCTTCAGAAGAAAGGGATGATAGGTTGAAGCACCATCTGTTGGTCTCTAAAGAACTTCACCCTGCTTTGATATCAGCTGAGAGTGAGTACAAGGTGTGAGTGGAGTGTTCTGATGGAAAATTGTCTCTTTCTCAGTTGCATACTTGGCATGCTATCTAATGCTTCTTTTATAGGTACTTCAACGGCTCATTGGTGGAATCTTAGCTGTTGTGCTAAGACCTAGGGAAGCACAAAGCCCCTTAGTTCGATGTATTGCCAGAGAACTATTAACTTCTTTAGTGGTACAGCCTCTTCTGAATCTTGCAAGCCCCGGGTGAGTTAATCTCTTACGAATGTGTATCATCAAAATTCAATGTTCTCAGTAGAAGTGGCAAACAAGCGGGTCTGGTCGGATATGGTTCGGGTAAAAACGGGTAATGAAAAATGGATTAATTATCCGAACCGACCCATATTTAATAATTAATACAGATAAAAAACGGGCTAACCGGCGAATAATATGGGTGATCATATTATCGATGACTTTTTGAATATGATCATTTTTGGAGAATTCATAGTCTCTCAAACTTGAGGAACTCCCAATGTGAGGTTTTACAAATGTAAAAGTTAAACCCATTGGTTAACCATTTTCTAAATGGATAATATGGTTCTTATCCATATTTAACCTGTTTTTAAAAAGTTCATTATCCAACCCAATTTTAGTAGATAATATGGGTGGTAAACTGTTTTCTTTTAACCATTTTGCCACCGCTAGTTCTCAGTATACAAAACTTTGTCTAATGCATATTTGTTATGTTTTCAGTTGTCTAGGTTTATACCATGCAAAATAGAAGGTTATATGTATATTTTGCATTACTTAGAGGAGGAGGCTTATAGCTGCTAATTGGTTGTAAGATCTAAAGTTGTTGATTAGTCCATTGTACAATAAATGACTAAATGTTGCCGGTGAGAGGATGCATTGTGCTACCTCCACAATTAGGGGTATTGAGTATTTTTATGTTTTTCATGTGGAATATATTAGATACAGAGTGGTTGTTGGTCATTATATTAGGGTCTGCATAGCTATGAAATTTGAGTATTTATGTTTAGAATGTCATCAATGTATTACACTTGAACGACTAAGTCAGCTAGTCCAAAGGTTGGATTGTTCTTGGTCATTCTTTATGGTTAAGAAAGTTCTTGATGATTCTTTTTTGCTCTATTCTTGATTTGTCACGACCCCAAAACTCGGTCGTGATGGCGCCCAGCACATTGCTAGGCCAGCCTGACCAATCTCACACAATACCGAGCTAGCAGCTCTCACTTTACTTCAAAAGCATTAACAATGATACAAAAAATACGAAATTTAGCATAAGTTGCGAAAATAAGAAATTTGGGCAGCTCATTAGCCGCTTCAGCGGCTTCGCTTCCGCGACCAACTGACCACTTCTGCGGTCTTTCACTTAATCCCAAATCGCTTCTGTGGTTATAATTCCGCTTCTGCGACCTCGCTTACGCGGAAAATGTTCCGTTTCTGCGGAACCTCCCAAACCAACCCTTTTCGCTTCTGCAAACAACTTCCCACTTTTGCGGGCTTGCCTTTGCGACCTTGCTGAGCTGCCCAAATCTCGCACCTGCGGATGATTCCCCGCTTCTGCGGAGCCGCATCTGCGGTGTCCCTTCCGCAAAAGCGGATATAACTGCTGCAACACCAAACCAGCAGACTTCAACTCCAATTCCTCTCGTTCGACCACTCGAAATCACCTCGAGGCCCTCGGGACCTCAACCAAAAATACAAACCCACTCTAAATCATCTCACGAACTTGTTCCAATCATAAAAATATGCCCTTAAACACAAAAACCACCAAATTACCTCGGATTCAGGCCTAATTTTTCCTAAGAACTTCCGAAACCTATATCCAAACAAAAACCCGACCAAACGATGTCTGAATGACATGAAAATTTGCAGACATATCCAGAATCACCTAACGAAGCTACTGCAACTCTCGGAATTCCATTCCGACCCCCGGATCAAAATCTCACCTATCAATCGGATTCCGCCAAAATTCCAACTTCGCCAATGCAAGCCTATTTCTACTCTGGACCTCCAAATTCAATTCTGATCGCTCCCCTAAGTCACAAATCACATCCCGAAGCTAACCGAATTACCGGAATTCACATCCGAGCCCTCTAACGACATAGTCAACTTCAGGTTGACTTTTCTGAAACAAGCTTCATTCTAAGAGGCTATATGCCTTATTTTCAACCAGGTTCAATCCAAATTCTCCCGATAGACTCTAATACAGATATAGAAACATGAAACAACAAAATGAGGGAAAAACGGGGCGGTAACTCTCGTGACGACGGGCCGGATCGTCACATGATTCTATATATTATTTCTTTTTGAGTACTGAGATTATTGGGAAAAAACAAGAGAAAGGATCTTGATCCGCTCCACCGAACAACAACAATAACAACATACCCAGTGAAATCCCACAAGTGGTACCTGGGAGGGTAGTGTATATGCATACCTTACCCCTACCTCGTGGAGGTAGAGAGGATGTTTGCCGAACACACACAAAAGGAAAAAGGAAGAGGCTGGGAGAGAGATGAAAATGACTTCTTCTATAGATAGATGGATGCTTACACCAAGGAAAGTCGAATCTTTTCTTCTACTCACCTTTCACCCTCCTGCCTCAGCATATTTTTGGGTTTAGCTTCTGTTTTGTTTTGTTTTCTTTTTCCGTTTTTTGTTAGTGCATTGGTGTTTGAGGAGGAGGAAGATTTAGGTCAGAGGCACACAATATATGTTTTCAGCTTACATAGATAAGTTATTTGAATTGAAACAATCGGATGAAGCTCAAAGAACTAGTACAATTTACAGAGCATTCTTGTGTTATCCTCATGGAAACGAGAACTTGAAAGCTCTAGTGGTTGCTTAACCAGTAACTTTGTCTATCGATTTTCTAATCAATCTGAAAGACAAACTCCCTTTCAGATCTCAGGAACAAATGATACTTTTAGTTTATCCTTTATAACGCCACGTACTTGTTGAATATGTTCAATAAAAATTAAAAAGTTATGATCGCGTTGGTGTTCGATTCTCTTGATAATGTGAATCGAGGACATCTTATCCTAGCTGCATCTCCCCCTCTTAATATTAAACACTGCCTTGCTTTGTGTAACGGGAAGTTTCTTGCAGTTCATTAAGTTTCTTGTGTTTTGGTTGATCAATCTGGCTTGTTCCATTTCAATTACCTGTTCCTTATCAACTTATCACTGATTTGCTGTTGGACTTGATGTATTTTCTTGCAGGTATATTAATGAATTGATTGAATACATTTTCCTTGCATATAATGATGAGGGGTGTAAGCAGTCCGGCGATGGTAAATCGACTAAAGCAGAAAGCCACAATCGCAATCAGGGTGCTCCCTCAGACACTGTAAAATGTTCAGAAACTGATTATAAACGGAAAGAACCTACCAAGAATCCAGGGACTGATACCTCGATTTGCCAATATGACCATCGAAGAGAGCAATCATCAGCTAATGCAGGAAGTTCAATTTCTAGTTCGATTCAAGATGAGGCTAATCATCCAAGGCCTGCTGACTGGGCTCGTGTCCTTGAAGCAGCTACACAGAGAAGAACAGAAGTTCTGATGCCTGAAAATCTTGAAAACATGTGGGCAATCGGCAGAAATTATAAGAAAAAAATCGAGAAGTATTCTGCCTCGGGAGGAATTCAGGCTCCTGGAGTAAAGGTTACAGTAAGCAGTGGAAAAGATGCGGGGAAAGAATTACCAACTCAGAAGTCTGAAGTAGTCATGAAAATGGAAGATAAACAACACGATCCACATCAACAACATAATCAGAGAAGTCATGCCCTGCATTTGTCTCAAGAACTGAAAAAGGAAATGCCATCCAAGGGAGGAATTTCCTATGATGTTGACAATGCTTCTGCCATTGTTGCATATGAGGCTAAGACTAGGCTGAAGAGATCAAATAGTACATCTGATTTAGTTATCCAATCAAATACTGAAGATTTGCTTATGAGCAATGGTGGTGGATCCATTATATCAGAATTCTATAGTGCAGAATATAGGAGAAACAATGCAGTACCCAGCACTATGAGTGCTTCAGACATGGTGATTCGTGGTGAGGGACATCATCGTCCAAAGCTGAAGTGCAGGGTATGTGCATTCTCCTCAATCTTTTCCTCATACTCTAACATATGTCCCAAGAGGTCAAGCTGGCTAACTTGTGTGGTGTTGTATAATTAACTTCATGAGCTATGTCTCAAATCCTTTGACTTCTGCCTTTTACGATTCTTGTCGCTCACTACTGTTTCCTCCTCCCCTAGGTTTTGGGTGCATATTTTGAGAAGCTGGGCTCAAAATCTTTTGCTGTATATTCCATTGCGGTTACTGATGCCAATAATAACACTTGGTTCGTAAAGAGAAGGTATTGTTTCTATGGTCATACTTTAACTACTTAATGGTGCCTTGTCATCTAAAAACATCTTCAATTCATGTTATTGTATTAGGATTTTTATTGGATTTAAAGAAGTTCCTTTAAACACTGAACAAGTTCTTTTCTCAACTTTCGCTCTGGCTTTGTTTAGCTGATATCATCCTATTGGGGTGCCGTTTAAGCAGATATAGGAACTTCGAGAAATTGCATAGACACCTGAAGGATATTCCTAATTACACGTTACATTTGCCTCCTAAGAGGATATTTTCATCGAGTACAGAAGATGCGTTCGTTCATCATCGTTGCATTCAGCTTGACAAATATCTGCAAGTATGGTTCTGCACTGCTTTATATCGATTTGGAATATTTTGTGCCTTCTGGTTGCTTTAGATGTTCTTTTCTCCAACAGGATCTCTTGTCAATTGCCAATGTGGCTGAGCAACATGAAGTGTGGGATTTTCTCAGTGCCTCTTCCAAGGTATGTTTTCTTGGAGTTTGTTAGGTCTTTTACCATTATTTCCTACAGATCTAGGCTGTTTTAACCCAAACTAATACCTGATATGTGTCTATGAAGAACTACTCCTTTGGAAAATCTTCTTCAGTGATGAGAACACTGGCAGGTACTTCAGCTTTTCTCAACCAGCATTTTTGTGTTCTTTATTTATGTGATGATGAGTGGTGTTTCCATTTGGATATTTTGACATCTATATACTCGTAGACTTGGAGTGCTGTGGGTATTCCTGTTGATGATTGCAACAATAAATCTCCAGTGAAGGCCAGAATAACTTGTACCATGTTTCTTCACATAGGATGCAGAGTGGATGTCTGATTCCAACTGCAAAAAATGCAATATTCTTGTAATGAGTCGGGGAGTCCGTTTTGCTAAATTGTAAAGCTAGTTTGAACAGAGTGATGTACTAATTAAATCACAGTGGCAAAACATTGTGATACTTTTCTTCACATTTTAGCATCTCCAGTCGTGAACCTGAAGTAGTTGCTCATTGAATTTTGTTAGAGAAGAGTTAAGTTCTTAAGTTAGATATTGCCCCGTGTAGGACAAGTACACTTTGACACCTTTAAATAGGAATGTCTTCTATTCACTGAATTGTCAAGCTATCAATATATCTTTCTCTTTTATCATTCTCTCACATGATATTTGAGCATACCTTTGTAGGTCATTCTCACACTTGTAAGTCCACATTCAAATAGATGAGTGAACCTTAGAGCCGGTTACACATGTCGAGTATATGGTGAGATCCAATTAAGATTTTAAGGTCTTGTACAACTTCATTTATGTCTTAAGGTTTGGGTTGGATGCTCAATCTTTCACATGGTATCGGAACTGCTACAATCTTGATAGACCTCAGCAGGGCAGTCTTATGCCGTTTCTCGGCCAAAGTTTCTTCTCTTAATTTTCCTCTTCTTGGCCTTTCTTGGACCATTTTGGCTCCACCACTAAAGTGGATAAAATCATTTTCATGCATAAAAAATAAGGCGGAGGATGGATTATTTTCAAGGCTATTTATTAGGAAAGGTTTTTGGCTTTCTGTGTAGGGATTTAAGTGAGCAATTGTTAAATCACTAATGAAACCTTTGTGGTGTACCAATGCTTAAGAAGCTTTAATGTCTCACTCAATCCGTCAGCTAAGTGAATAACTACTAATGATGACTGTTCTTTTACCTTAATATATACTTCTTTCTCTTTCTCTGATTGCTTAAGCATGAATATAATGAGTGAGTTACCTTGCGTATGGTAGATACTTAATTTGTTAAAATCTGACTGAACTTATCCTTTGTGACAACAGTTAACGTGGATGATGCTGTGGATGATATTGTGCGTCAATTCAAAGGCGTTTCTGATGGTTTGATGCGTAAAGTTGTTGGTTCTCCTTCATCTTCTTCTTATGAACCTAATACCTCTACTTCAGACAGAAATTTGTCCTGGAATGTGGAGGAAATGAATAAACTGGCTTTAACACAAAGTACCTCCGAGTCACTTAATAGCTTTTCTGACAATGATGATGGTGATAAAGATGGAAACCATGGGCAGGAGGAAGTAGGGCCTAGTTCAGAAGCTAATGGGTGGCATTCGGACAATGAGTTGAATTCAAAAGAATTCCCCCCTCGGGTGGTTAAATGTGACGAAGAGCTGAGAAGCTCAGCGGCAGACTCGAAGTACGGTTCTGGAGGATTTCCAGACACAAGTTTGGCAGTAGTTCCCCGTCAACAAGAGGATCTAGCTGGAGTGCCACCAGAGGTATATCCATCTTCTTGTTCTTCTCAACCTTCTGATCAAATGATATCAACAGTATTTCATCTGATATATTTCTCCTTCCAGCGGAGGGGTGCTTCACATGCTTCAATTTTACTCACTCATTTTCATGGTTCTTTTTTTCTTTCAGTGGACACCGCCCAATTTAAGTGTACCCATCTTGAATTTGGTGGACAAGATTTTTCAGCTGAATAGACGAGGCTGGCTAAGGTGACAACAACATGTTTTGTACTTCTCTACTTCCTATTGCATTCCCTCCTGGTATCAAATTGTGAACTGTTTTCCTACATTTAACTTCTCTTTAATAGTTTAACTATTGAACCGATTTCATCATCCATCTTTAACATCTTCATGCTTAATTTGGTTCCTTAAAATGACTTAGAAGGGTCAAATATAACATTTGATTTGTAATTATGCCAAAACTAAAATCTTCCGTCCTGATAAGCTGAACTACTAAAGCATGCACAATATTTCCAATGGAATACATGAAGGAGAGAAGGAGATGATCCAGGACATCACAGATTTTGACATGGTTTTAATGAACATCTATACATTTTAATATTTATGTTTTCCTGACCTACGGCATGAAGGTAGTAGGTTCATGTAGCAGGTTAGCAATGTATCTATTTTTTTTTCTCCAAAATAAACCCTGCTTTTTATTAATACATCCCTGTCTGGCTGCCAGCACATTAAATATAGGGGTTTGTATGTCCGTCAACTACATTTCCCATTTTTCTTGTCTCTGCATTATTGCTTTGCTTGGTGTCAACTTTATTGCAAGTTTAAAACTGCTGACACTGCATGAAAGATATCTTGTATGCATATTAATTCCATGATATGCCATCATTAAAGAACATCTAACATTGCCATTATTGTTCTTGCAGAAGACAAGTATTTTGGATATCAAAGGAAATAATGCAGTTAATGATGGAGGACGCTATTGATGATTGGCTGTTAAGGCAAATCCATTGGCTACGGAGAGAGGATGTTATTGCTCAGGGAATCAGATGGATTAAAGATGTAAGCATTTAATTTTCTGATATATCTTTTCTGCCTTAATTACTTGCATCTGAAGCCAAATTCTTTTTGGCTTCTGCTTCTGAAGTTTCTTATTTACAGATTGCATTAACTAAATGACAAATGGAAAATATTGTTGATTGGTGAAGCGACATAGTTTGGAATTCCAAAAAGGACAATGTTGCAGAGTCCCTTTTTAGCAAACCTTAGTGCAGTTTCCCTTTAGGGAGTTTTGACATGTTATGCCTCAAATCTTTTTACACCCATGGATTTCCTCTTTGAGAGTTTTTATAAAATAAATGGATGTGGCAATTCGTCAATATTTGATAATTCGATCTTTGATCTTGATATCATAAAATTAGTTTTTTTTTTTTGAAAATGGTAATAGTATTGTTGTTATTATTTTAATGTATTTAATGTTGTATTAGAATCATTTAGCATGACACTTACAGCTAAGTCTTTTCCTTAATAGGTTTCAAAGTCTGCCATCTACAATTGCTGCAACTTCTGTAAAATAGTATGTCTTACTACAATACTTAATTTGAACTTGATGTTGCATATATGAAAATAGCTATCTGATGGAAAGAGAACAGCATTTGGAAATCAATGTCAGGGGAAAGAATTGTTAGTTTGTGCTGCAACATAAAATGTTGAGAAGCATGCACCTTTATATTTGTTTGTAAGCTATAATGTTTTTTGTAGATTAAGATTAATAATGTGGTTTAGTCAACTGAACTAATGGAGAGCATGCTATACTCATAATGTATGGAACTGCTTGTTGGCTTTTTTCTCGACTTTCACTAGTGTCATCATTGTGCTACTTTAAGATTATAAAATGAGGAAGTTATGTAGAAGGATCATTTGGTAGTGACTTTTTGGGTCTGTTGCTACCTAGGTTCTCTGGCCGAATGGCATTTTCTTCATAAAATTAAGAAATCCAGTTGAAATCAACAATCGCGAACCAAATCAAGGAACTACGGGACAACCTGTAGGAAGTAAGGTCTCTAAGGCAGGATCTTTTGAGGAACAGCTTGAGGCTACTCGTAGAGCAAGTGATGTGAAAAAGATGCTCTATGGTAAGTGTGCTCTCGATTGTGCATGAATTGCCAACATTACGTTTTTACCTATTGTAAAAATGCCATTTTCTGTTCTTTTATGTAATTGACTGTGCAGAAGTAAAAAACGTCTCCCATTGTTCCTTTTTTTTAAATTGTTTCAGCTAGCAAGTAGTAGATGTCTTGCTCAATATTGATTCACGCAATTCCTTACTTCCACTGGGTGGTTCATTTCACTTAGGTTGGGGTTATCTTTTCAATTTCACCAAAGCTGGCCCGACCTTGTTGCTGCAACCCCCCCCCCCCCCTCTCTATATATATGTTTTTCTTTTTGGGGGGGGGGGTTGGGGGTGCATGGGCTGCACAGACAGTTAGGATTTAGCTGCCCAGCCTTGAGAGGCCAGGGATGAAATTATTAACTAGTTGCTCTTTAAATTCTTAGATGGTGCTCCCGCCACGTTGGTCAGCTTAATTGGGCACAAGCAGTACAGACGTTGTGCTAGAGATTTGTATTATTTCCTTCAGGTAAAGACCTCACTGCAAGAACATTGATTTCCTATTTACATGTTTTCCGCTAAACTAACAATGACAAATGAATTGAATGTGCAGTCTACCATCTGTTTAAAGCAGCTTACATATGGTGTCCTTGAACTTGTACTCATATCGGTCTTCCCTGAGCTGAGGGATGTTGTGAAGGATATCCATGAAAAGGCACAAGCTCAACCTGTGCTGTGACACTTTTTCTTTCTAAGTAACTCCATTAATGCGCTACACGATTAAAGAAAAGTTAATGAGCTCGTTTAACTCGACTCTCTGGCTATGGATTCCAAATCCTCCTGTAAAGCTGGGAAGTAGAGCGGATCTAGGCAGGGGTATGGAAACTTAGTGACTTGATTTTGTCAAATTAATTTTTTTTTCCAGTCTAGGTTCTTGGACTGCGGGAAATTCTTTTATGGGATGCCAAAAGTAGGAGCAAATGCTCTACTTTTGCTTCTTACTGTACAAAGTGTGCATTAGAATCTGTACAGTAGTCGGTTTTGGTGTGCAGTCTTGTATATTCATTTGGAACGACCTCAATTGGATGATATAACTAGTCGGGCTGATGCTAGCCATATTTAATTCACTTCATGATAAATCCAAATTTTGCATTAATATCATCTCTTGTTTTTTTGCTGCTGGCTCCTTGACCTTTCCTTTGATCTAGTGGGACTAAACTCTGATTGTGACAGGAAAATTGTGAAAATGGTAATTTAAAAATAACTAGCATTTGCAAAGTCATTAAAAAATAGTCACTATAGATAAAATTTGGACAAAAATATCCTAGTTGAAACATGGAAATTTCAGCATAATATGTTGTATTATGGAACTCCTGTGTATAAACTCTTGTTATGTTGGAATTCAAGCACATTATGAAATTCAAGCATATTATGTTGGAATTTCATATGTTAAAAATTCTACCTCCATCATGTTTAGCTGTAATTTTTTTAGATTTTAAAGGTGTTTTTGTTCAGATTTATCTTCGGAAAAGGGTCATATATGCCCGTGAATTATGCGAATTAGGATAGATATGCCCGTTGTTAATAGTTTGGCATATATATATGACCAATTCGTCCAATACTTAGTTCATTCATGCCCTTGGTTTAGTGGCATTACTATTTTATCTTTCTTAAGTAATTAATAAATTGTATCATATTTTTTTATTTGAGTAACTTGATAGTCAGTTTTTTTTTATTATACATCATTTCGGAAAGTAATTCTACTAAAAGTAATAATTGATAATAATTTATTAATTTTATAATATAATATTCAAATTAGTTTGTGCTTTCTTCAAATATTTTACCATCTATTTTTATTTTTTTCACAATCTATTTATATTTTTCACCAATTTGTTTTTATTAATTAAATAACAAATTATAAATTCAACTTTATATCGTCCGACATGACTAACTTCTCCTCTTTTTTTGACTTAGTTTTTTTTAAATGTAAAAGCTTTTCTTATATTAGTAGCTTAAGAGCATGTTTGGAAAGCCACTTAGGAATTGGATTTGGGTGTAATTGAGTGTAATTACACAGTTTGGCATGTTTGTTTGGCCAAGTAATTACTTGGTCAGCATAGAATTGAGTGTAATTGGAGGGGTGTAATTACACTCTCCAATTCTCAAGGGGGAGGTGAGAATTGGTGGTAATTACACTGTGTAATTATAAGGCTATTTTTTATTTTCGTTCCTTTTTATTTTATTTTAATTTATTTTCTTTATAACTTTTTATTCAAATTATTTTAATTTTTTATTTTTATTTCTTTTAAAATTGTAAAATATATTTTTCTTTGTACGTTATTTCTCTTCCTTTATTTCTTATTATTTCATGTAATTGCTTATATTTTATTTTTATTTATATTATTCTATTTTTTGAAACTTCACCTCCTAATATTATAAATAATGAGTCATTTACAAACTTATCATATAACGAGTGATGTAATTAAAGTGAAATTTCATTGTTGAATGTGGTTATAAACTGATTATGTTTCATAATCTAAAATTATAGTGGAACTTACTATTATTATGTTTGGAATTTTACATATGCTAAATAATGTTTTTTAAATTATTTTTACTTGTGTTATATTCATGATTCTAATTTACTTGTTTTAGTAGTATTGGCTCACTTGCATGTTGTTCATTTTCTAGTTAAAATTGATAGATCGGTTTTGTCAAACATTTGAATAATGTTATGACATTATATTTATAAATTTTAATTTATTTTATTAAATATGAATTCCATAATGCTTACAAAATAACGTATATTTTTAATTTTTGTACGTATCTAAACTAAATATTATTAATTTAAAATATATAGATAAATTTTTACAATATTAGTTTATATATGATTACTTATTAATGTATATTCATTAAAAATATACATCTTAAATATCAAATATAATATTATTTATACTTATAAAAATTTATAGGCATATATTTAGTATATTAACTTTTAAGTTTTGATAAATATTTAATTTAAAATTTAATCTAATTGTGTAATTACACTTGTACAACCAAACAATAAACTTGTAATTATACTATAATTATACTATGACAAACAAACAGATCATCATAATTACACAACTGAGTAATTACTAGGCTGTGTAATTACTACCCTAGTAATTACACCAATTCCAATTACGTGGTGGCTTTCAAACAGATTCTAACTTCTTCCAAACATACATAACTCTCCATCTCAATTTTGATTTTGGATACTTCATGAGTTTGGGTTGCATTTTGATCCAAACTCAAATTTTATTACTGTCTGTTTAAAGCCAATCACAAGGTATAATAGTTAAATCCAGTAAATCCAAAAAGTTTATACTAGTTGCAGAAGCTATATGGCTTGCATGTGAACATCCTCTTTAGAATATAGCATGCCTTTGGCTCCTACTTCCACTCCCAATTATAAATGATAGCCCGGAGTGCTAAGCTTTTGCTACCCACGTGATCCCGGGAGGGGCCGGATTCCTTCAAACTATAAACGCCATAAAAGAAGTTGGTGTCAAACCATCACTTTGCTCTGTATAGTTCCTGAATCCTCCCATCCTCTCATGTATTGCAGACACTATTTTTAGCAACTTTCGTTGGGTGGTCCTACCCTCCAATTATGTGAATCAGATCACTATCAACAACCACTTCTGGTACTTTTTCTTTAATTTCCTTTTGGGAAAATTCGCCATACTTCTCTTGCTATTTGGTTTGCATCTTATCTTCATTCTTCATTGCTTAATGATAACTTAATAAGGAAATTGCACTCATTTAATTTCCTTTTGATATAAAGTTTCTAGGTCCTCTAATAAAACTCTAGTTGTTTTTAAAAGAACAGTGCAACTGCTTTTGTGATGATGGAACAAAACTCATTTAAAATAGATAGAAGAGCTATTTTCTTCAAGATTTTTAATCCTACAGTCAAGACTGAACTGGTAATATTCTTCTTTTCTTCATCATTTTACAACCATATATGTCTACTTTTCTCTTTGTTTTTCTGCTTGAATATGTTCTCTACCTTCTTTCTGCTCATCTTTGTATGAGCCGCTACCAGGGGCGGATTTAGGAGGGCGCAAAGGTGTTACACCCTTTGCCGAAAAATTACTGTGTACATATAAGGCAAAATCTGTTTTTTACCTCTATATATTAAGTTTTGAACACTCTTAACACAATCCAAAAGTATGGTTTAGTGGTCTAGGGGTTTAAAATCTACGTAAGGCCATGAGTTCAATTCTCACTATTTACAAAATATATTTTTTGAACTCCCTTTGTGGATATTCTAGAGTTTATAGTATGTCAAAAAGTCATTTTCAAACAATCTTCTTGAAAAATGTTTTTCACCGTTTCGCTAGAAAGTGAAAAAAATATTCTCCCGGGAAAACAATATACAACATTGATAATACTATTTGCAATTTTTATAGTATTGTGATAAAATTTTTTGAGTAAGAATTATTAATAATCAGTTTGGCCAATCTTCTCCAAATTCACAAGTAGCTTTTTTTTTTTAATAAAAAAGGTGTTTTTTTCAAAGTTGAAATATTTAGACAAGTTTTAGAAGAAAAAATAATGCTTTTGAGTAGAAGCAGAAGCAGTTTCGAAAAAGCAAAAAAAAAAAAAAATAGCTTCTGTTCGAAAATACTTTTAAAAAAAATACACTTAGAAGTTTTTTTTAAAAATTTGGTCAAATACTAATTAATACTCAAGAGTACTTTAATTTTTTCTTATAGCTTGGCCAAGCATGCTATATAAGTTTTGGTTAAAGCTATAATATAAAGTTAAAAGTTTGAGATAATTGTGAAGGAAAATGATTACCTCAAAAGTGAGCGAAACCATGTTCACTAAGAATGTATTTTAGAGAATAGTTTTATAAAGTATTTTCCGTTCGTACTAAACACCAGTGGTGGAGCCACCCTTATTCTAGGGGTGTCAACCGATACCCTTTGCCGGAAAATACTACTACGTAAATAAGTATTTTTTTTAAAAAAATTGAATATATACAAGGGGTTTACACTCCGACAAACTCTTAGTTTAATGATCAAGGGGTATCAAAACTTACATAATGTTGCTAGTTCCATTCCCAATAGCAGTAAATTTTTTTATTTTGACATCCTGTGTATAATTCCTGCCAAACATATGTAATGTTACTCTTTTGAATTTGCAGAGAATACCAGCCCATTTTCTAAGGCATATTTCAGAAGATTCACCTGATAAAGCAACATTGAAATGTCTTTCTGGAGACATTTGGAATGTAAAATTATACATTGATGAAGATGGATTGCTTATATACCAAGGTTGGGAGAAATTCCACGAAGATAACCATATAGAAGATGGGGAATTTCTCGTGTTTAGATACGACGGAGCTCTACAATTTACAGTAAGAATATTCAGTAAAAATGGACTGGAAAGAGAATCAAAATCAACAACCATGGACAAAAATAAAAAAGCTTCAATATTTGATACGTTCAAGAACCAGAAATACCCTTACAGCCCTAAACAGACTCATGTGGAGGTTGAAAATGGCACAGGTTTGGTGATTTAATTTGTAAATTTATGATTTATTACAGCCTATTAAGTTGAATTAACTCAATGTGCTATCTTGTGTTTTCTTCAGAACATGAAATTCCAAGAAAAAAAGTTGCAGTTGAGAAAGCTAAGGTCCTTCTCACTCCAGATATTCCTCAATTTGTGAAATGTTTGAAAAGCTACAATGTGAACAAGTCCTGTTTCATAGTAAGTACTTTTTAAAACTAATTTAAGTCCATGCTTTTTTGATTTTTGTGGCTAGTAAGCTATATGAAATGTATAACATATAACCTTGCCGTTCATCAAAGTTTTAAATATTGTTTAAATCTATCCACCGTTAAACTTTTTAATCCCATATACCCTTGCCGTCCATCAAAGTTTTAAATATATTCGTATTTTTACGGACATGACACGCAGCAGACTCTAATCAAAATTTCTAATTAAGATATAGTAAAAAAACCCAACCAGACTAAAAGGTTTTAAGAGGGAAATGGGGTGGAAATGACACCAGGTGGTCAATTTTAAGCATGTTGTTTAAAATATATTCACACTTTATAATATATTTAAAAATTAGTCAATTTCTTTCAAACTTCAGGACAAGATGTCCTATAGTTTAAACCTCAAAGTTCAAACTTCAAGACATTATATCCTAAAGTTCGAAAATTGTATCAAGAAGTTCAAATCTTATGTCTTGAATTTTAAATTACTAGTAGTTCAGAAATACAGGACACCTAGTCCTGAATTTCAAATTAGCAGCTCAAAAGTTCAGGACACTAAGTCCTGAATTTCCAAATTCAGGATACTTAGAAGTTTGGGTGAATTGGCTAATCTTTAAATATATTGTAAATTATGGATATATTTTAAAAGGCGGGCTTAAAGTGGCTATTGTTGCACTTCGCCCGGAAACGGGTCGGTCATTCATGGGTTTTAGTCTGTTTTTTTTGGGGGTTTGGGAAATTTTATTAGAAGTTACGACGTGTCATATCCGTATATTTCAAACGTTGCTGGATAGCAAGGGTATATGTGAACTGAGAGTATGACGAGGATAAATTTAAACAATATTTTGATAGTAGAGGGGTATATCGTATGTTTTAGTAACCAAGTTATTCTAATGCAGTATGTTCCCAAGTCCTTGAGTGAACAACTTTCAGAATCAGCCAATAACACAACAGTTATCCTCAGTAATTCAGAGGGAAAAAAGTGGAAAGTGAATTTTGTATTACAAAAAGGATACCATGCTTTCTGTGGAGGGTGGAAACAGTTTGTGAAAGATAACAAACTTAAGGAAGGAGATGTCTGTGTTTTTCAGCTTCTCAATACAAATGAACTGAAGGTCTCCGTTCTCGACAATTCTCCTGAATCTTTGTTGAAATTTGCTGCATAAAGATGTGCAAGAATGTAAATATTAGTAATTTGATGCAAATGTTTTGGAATCTGAACTATTCTGTAGCTGCTTAACATTGACTATCTTGTTCTCATTTCCTTTTTATGTATATGAGTTCTCAGACTTCTTTAACTTCTTAGAATTCAGTAATTTTGTATGTACAATCATCAGAGATCTAGTAATGTTGATTTTATTTCTGAATATGATGCATAAAATGTAAAAGAATTAACCTACATAGCTGTCCGCCCGACCACTTAAACTAAAAATAATCAGTACGTATATTATAATATACATATATATACATATATATATATATATATATATATATATATATATATATATATATATATATATATATATATATATATATATATATATATATATATATATATATATATATATATATATATATATATGCAAAAACCATTAATATATAACTACTGCCTCATATAGCCAGTAGTGGATGTTGCATATAGTCAGGGGTGGACCTACACTTGGGGGTGGGGGCAGGACCCCTATAAATATATTATGCTGCACCCTCAATCACAAAGATTGAATAGAAGAGTTGGTTTGTGGAGTAGTTGGCTTCTTCAAGACCTAAGTTTGAATATCAGGTACAACAATAAAAATAATATTTTTGATTGGTCTCATTTGATAATTTCAATGCCAACAGGCCTACTAGTAACCTTTTCTCTCTCTTTGAGAGAATTTCAACACGCCTACTATAGTATATTTGATATAGTTAAATCCCTACATCAAAAGCTTCTTCTACAATTATCTCTCTCCACACAAAAAACTTCTTCCTTAATTTTCAAATCCCATATGCAACCACTAGTTATTAGTCCGCCTATAAATATTGTTAAGGTACTGTTACAGTGCACCCGCTTACTTTAAATCCTGGGTCCGCCTCTGCATATAGTCATGGGTTCGACAAAATCCAGCATTTTATATACAAAGAGTAGATATGTGAATATGAAAATTACTATAGTTTGAAGAAATATTAAATTTTAAACCAAGCATTTAAAAAGTGTAATGGGTTCAAGGGTAAAACTTGAACGTTGAACTCATCAAATTTAAATGGCAAGCGATAAAGCCAAAAAAACTACTCTGGAACTGAGGCTTAGTTGATTGATCGAATAAGAATAAGAATGCAAACCATTTGCGTTATAATTTCACAAATAATGTACCAGCAACCATAAGAGAATAAAATGAGGAGGTTGAAAAAGCAATCCTGTCATTAAATGATGAAATCCAGAAAGCATATGTATGAAATCTGGACATAATCTGTCAAGTTAATTTCATTACTCTCTCCGGTCCATAATAAGTGATCTATTTGCTTCTTTATTTTGATCCAAAATAAATGTCCATTTATATAATCAAGAAAAAATTTAATTTATTTTTCCAAAATTACCCTTAATGGTAATTTAGTCACACTAATTAATAGCTGAGTCAAAAGTAAATTGGTCACTTATTATGTACTAGAGGGAGTACTAAGTAAGCAAATTTTATCAATCCCTATTGAAGCTATAGTCAAAGCTACAGAATCCCATTAAAAGGTGCATTTTAATCTTTGTCACCTTAAAGTTCATCCACCAGAATTAAAAACTGACAGAAGAAATGGTGAGAAAGAGTAGTAACACTAGAATTCCTAGAGATGATAGCCCTTGCTTTTACAAAGTTATTTTCGATCCTCACGTTGAAGAACTGGTAAAGTTGCTTTAATTAATACTACAGAGTACTTGCTATAAATCTTCTTTTTGTTTTACATATATCACTTCATTTTAAGAGATCTGGTTGCTTATTAAAATCTTGTTTAAGTTCAAAATCTCATAAATTTGAGAGATGAGAAGTGTTATTTATTTATTTCCGATCTATAAATCTTATTCGTAAACTTAAGCTGTTAGAGAGTAAATACTTTTCTTTATTTATGTTATCCATACAATGTGCTCCCCACGTGCTTGTTACGCATGTGGGAAATATCTTTGTTGACACGTGGAGGTGAAACTTGAATTAAATTTAAAGTGCTATGAGTAAACACATTTATTTATTGATTTTAGATTTAGCATGTCAATATATTAATTTAGATCTACTACGTGCAATTTGATTGTTTCTCTAGGATGGAGTGCGTGCAATTTTTTTTTATACGTGGCGATATATGAAACACAAACTCAAGATTAACTCAGTTTGATTTGATATAAATTAAATTTTATGAACTATTTCATTTAAGAACTTAAAATCTTGTTCAAATCTAAAACCTCATAAATTTGAGAGATAGAATACTTTTATTTATTTATTTGTTTATTTATTTCATATCTATAAAATTTATTCATAGATTTAAGTTGTTAGTGAGTAAACACTTTTGTTTATTTATTTTAGATCCATACGACGTGCTTCTCACGTGCTTGTTTGATCTTACTCATGGATTACACTTACACATGTAAAAATATCGTAGTTGAAGGATGGTGTTGGAACTTGAATTCAACTTAATTTGCTATGAGTAAACACTTCTATTGATAAATTAAAATGTACGAATCATTTCATCTGAAAACTTAAAAATGTCATAACATAAATTTTTTTTCTCTAATTTCCCATGTGTTGTAGAGAATTCCACCAGAATTTGTGAAGCATATACCAAAAGAAGCAACAGAAACAACAATTGTAAAAGGACCATCTGGCAAATATTGGAACATGAAATTAAGAGAGGATGAAGAAGGGATGTTCTTCAGTGCAGGTGGATGGAAGAAATTTGCAAGAGAGCAACAATTGGAGGAGGCTGATTTCCTACTTTTTCAATATGATGGGAACATCACATTCCATGTACGCATTTTCAATAAGAATGGATTAGAGAGATGATTCATAAATCCAAATTCCCTGATGGTGAAAGAAAGAAAAAAGATATTGTGGACTGAATTTATAAGGCTTTCTCCTAGTTTTCCCTTTTTATTTAATATTAATACTTAAGAATTACATGTTTGGATATGGTTTTTGAAGACATGTTTCTAGCAGCATTTGTGTTAATCAACATAAGCAATTCCCTTATATTTTTATTGAGTTGATGTAAATACATTGGCCGATTTATTGGGTGGTTTATGGGCACATGAACACATGATCTTTTAGCTAAATTTGATATTTTATGTATGTATGTTTGAGAAAGTAATTCAAGCTTCCCTTTCCCTTACGCTCTTCGAGCTTCTGTGTTACCACCTCCGATGACCAGCAGAGGCGCCGCCGACCCCATCCGCAGAAAGTAAGCAACCCCACCCCTCTCTCACGCTCTAACTCCCCCTCCCTTTTCCTCCCTTATCCTTACCTTACTTGTGGCGGCCTTCCGACGACCACGCCGTTGGTAACCACTTCCAGCGACCCTTTTCTTCTTCCTTTAGTTGTCAATTATTTTGTTTTGTCTTTTTCAAGTTTTTTCTTTTTGTGGAATTTAATTTCTCTTGTATATGCTTTGTTCTTTACAGTGTTGAATTTCAAAATTTTCCCTCTTTTTTTGGTATAAGTGCAATTTTACTTATCTCCTTCCGAGAAAAGTTTCACAATTTTATCTATTTTTCATATACCGTTTCAACTTTTGGATATGTATTCTATTTGGATATTAATTAGTGGCAATTAGGGTCAATTTCTAGATTAGGAGTTTTGCTTTTAATTACCATTTACGGTGCTTCAAGCATTTGGGTGTAGTTCTTTGGTTTATCCCTACATATTCCCTATTACTGTCAGGGCTACACCAGTGGTAGCGGTGATAACCTTTTTTGATTTATGGGTCGTGATATTTTCTATGTTTTCGTGGAAATTCTTGAAGTTGTTGGAGACAAGTTGGGCATACGAGCACTAGCAAAGGAGAGCAACCTGGATGAGCGTCAGCAGAGGGCGGTGGGAAGCGGTGCGTGAGCGTACAGTTGCATCTAGTACAACAAATCAATACAGGTTTGGTTCTCGAGAGTGTAACATCTCGTAAATTTTTGAGATTCATTTAAGATTTAAAAAAAAAAAAACTCTTGAGTTATTGCTTAATTAAATTTCGTATTGTATACGATTAGAGAATAAATAATTGTTTATTTTATATCTGAGTGTATAGATGCCTATTTATATTTTCTTGAAATTAATATTTATATAGTGAAGGATAGGAAAAAACGTCTCTTGAATTAGATAAGTGACTAGTGGGCCTCATTTATAAATGGTGCATATTAGTGAGCAAGAAAATTAATTTTAAATAATGAATAATAGTGAAGTGGTATAGGCCCATATCTTCTCTTTGAGTATGCGTTAATTGGTGAAGACCTAGGGCATACAATAAGGGTAAATAAAATCTTAATTCTTTAAGAGAGTATAGACACAAAGAAAAAAAAAATTGCTGCAAGACGACGTCTCATTTTGATCAAGGAAAAAGTTAAGAAAAGAAGACAAAAGAGAGCGAGTTAAGGACGTTCGGTTTTGCCCAGGTATTACTAAATTTTGGTATATGACTTTTGAATTGATTGTGGTCAGTGGCATATAATATGGGAATGAATGATTATGCCATAATTAGTAGACATTAGTTATATAATGATGATGGAGGTAATAACGATGTAACAATTGATGAATTCAATTAAATATAGGATTGGGTGTACAATGCTAAGGAAAAGCACTTTCTTTGCTCGTAAACAGTTTCGGCTTCTGCTACTATAATTTAGGGGACAAATGATTATGTGGTAATTGAGTAATTACAGAAAAAACTTATTGTTATGCTCAAGACTCCATAACATTGCATATTAGAGTCAAATAATGTGCACAGAAAATTCGTGGGATCTACACTCTATGTTAGATTAGTTACATCACCTATTCATGTAATTAGACTTTGAATCTTTCAACTTACGTATGGCTACAAGTGTAGTAACGAGATATAAAGTCCAGAATTACATATGTTAGCGATTAAGGAATTAATTGAATCGTTAATGTGTCAATTATTAGCCAGCTTTTGTGTAAACATTATGAGATAAATCCGATGAATATAATTTACATCATTAAGTAATATTTTGGATAGATTCAGAGCCTTTGGAGACCGAGTCGAGGGACGAGGACATCCCGGAGTAGGATTTTACGTTGTTGAGGTAAGTAACAATTTTAACTCTGGCTCTGAGGGTATAAACCTGGATAAATTAATATCATGTGATTGTTTGGTGGTGATATCCACGCTAGGTGACGGGCGTGTGGGTGTGCACTGCGAGGGATTGAGACTTGGTCCATCCCGTGAGGCCTTATGGCCATCATCTGTATTTACGTAGTTACTTGTTGTTGAACTTATCTGGCTTTATGTTAGAGATCATGCTTAGGCTTAATTATTTCATGCTCACTTTATTTGTATTCAGTCATAGAAATTATTGTACTTGTTTACCTCAGTATCTATTATTTGCTAATATGTTGTGATACTTGATGTGGACCGTGTTCCCTTATTTGTTGATGATGTTGAGACTAGTGAGGTAAATGACTGAGTGAGGCCGAGGGCTTGGTTTTGAGGATATTAATACCATAGCGCGTGAGTTGTTCGCGTAGCACGTGAGTTGATCGTGCGGGTACAGGTATTAATACCATAGCGCGTGAGTTGTCCGCGTAGCATGTGAGTTGACCGTGTGGATGCAGGTATTGATATGATGGCACGTGAGTTGTCCGTGCTTAGCGCTTGGGCTTTGGGAGCCCCTCCGGAGTCTGTACACACCCCAGTGAGCGCAGAGTGTTGAGTGTGAAGTGTTGAGTACGAGTGCTGAGTGATGGAGTGACATTGCTATGAGGTTGCATTTACTTTTGTTGTTGCTGCACTCACCTATTGATTTCTTTGTGATATTTGTTGGTTTTATGAAATTTACATATTTATTCATGTTTATTGTAAATTGTGAAAATAAATAATTGGACTACTTTTCTCAGCTCGTCAATACTGCTCAATTCCTTAGTTATTTTTGTTACTACTGAGCTGGTAGTACTCATAGTACTCCCTGCACTATTATGTGCAGATCCAGGTGAGTTAGAGCGCGACGATCGTTGAGTTCAGGTCGACTATCTTTGAAGACTGCAAGATAGCTGCTAGCATCCGTATGACCTTGTTAATCATCTTGTCATTTCTTATTTTAGACAATTATATTTCTTAGTTCCTAGTTGTAGACGCTCATGACTTAGTGACACCCCGATGTTTGGGACTCGTTTTCGTATTTTATATTAATTATATTTGGAGTTGATTAGTTTAGGAGAAATTCAAATATTGAAAATATTTTATTAAATTCTTATTATCGATTTAGTAGTAATATTTTGGGAATAGGCTTGCCTTGTAACACGATAGGCGCCATCACGACCGTGGTAGATTTTGGGTCGTGACAGAGAGTTGGTACCTCCCGTTTTACTATTTTCCTTTTAGCGCTAGATAAATTGATGTTACTTTAGTTCACAATAGTTCAGTCATTCATCTAGTGTACTTGTAGTAACTTTTTTCCTTCTAGTTTGATTCGTTGTCAGTTGTGCACTAGCGAGTCTTCTTTAGATTTGTCGTACGTGTAGTGGCTGCAGTCTGGAATGATAGAATAAGGTCCCGTCCTTGGGTAGGTCAGACAGTGGGGCAGAGTGTGGGGTAGAGTGTGGAGCCGGGGTCAGGGTGTGGGACAAGAGGCAGGGGAGGTAGAGGGGGCAAGGGAGCCCATAGGTTGAGAATTGGGTCATGAAACATAGGTTCGCTAACGAGTAAGTCTATAGAGTTGGCGAAGATCCTTCAAAAGAGGAAGATTAATATAACGTGTGTCCAGGAGACTAGGTGGGTCGGATCGAGGGAAAGAAACGTGGATGGGTATAAGTTGTGGTACTCTGGAGTCCTGAGGGGTAAGAATGGAGTGGGTATCCTGGTAGATAGCCATCTTAAAGAGCCGGTGATAGAGGTCAGGCGGGTGAATGATAGACTAATGACCATTAAATTGGTGGTAGGTGAGTGTACTTTAAATGTCATTAGCGCGTACACACTGTAAGTTGGCTTGGATGAGGAGATTAAAAGGCACTTTTGGGAGAGGTTGGATGACATCGTTCATAGTATACCGCCTTCGAGAGGTTATTCATATGAGGAGATTTCAATGGTCATATTAGGTCGTCTGTAGGTGGTTATACTGAGGTTCATGACGGCTTTGGTTTCGGGGAGCGGAACGGAGGGGGCACTTCGCTGTTAGACTTTGCCAGGGCATTCGGTCTAGTGATTGAGAACTCAAGTTTTCTGATGCAGGAGGATCATTTGGTTACTTACCAAAGCTCGATGGCGAAGACTCGGATTGACTATCTTCTCATAAGGAGATGCGATAGAAAGTTGTGCGATGATTGCAAAGTTATCCCAGGTAATACCCTTGCAATGCAACATAGTCTTTTGGTGAGGGACATTGGCATTATGATAAGGAGGAAGAAGAGGTCAATACGAGGCCGCCCGAGGATTAGGTGGGATGCCTTGACTGAGGATAAAGCTCAAGAGTTGGAAGAAAGGTTATCGGCAATGGGAACTTGGAAAAGTAAGGGGGACGCAAAAAATATGTGGTCGACTGTGGCGGACTTTATAAGGAAGGCGGCGAGAGAGGTGCTAGGGATATCTTTGGGCCACGCCGGTGGCCACAAAAGAGACTGGTGGTGGAATGTAGTTGTCCAAGGTAAAGTGGAAGCAAAGAAGGCAGCTTGTCTGCAGTTAGTAGGGAGCACTGGCAAGAAGGAGAAGAGAGCAAACAGTAAGAGATATAAGGTAGCTAGGAAGGAGGCGAAGATACTAGTAACAGAGGCCAAAACGACAGCTTTTGCTTGTCTGTATGAGGAACTAGGGAACAAAGTCGGGGAGAAGAAGTTATTGCGACTCGCTAAGGTAAGAGATAGGACTGCTCGGGATCTGGACCAAGTGAGGCGCATAAAATATGAGGAAGGAAAAGTTTGATGGGGAATGACCAGATTAGAAGGAGATGATATACCTACTTTCATAAACTTCTAAATAAAAAAGGGGATCAGAATATTATACTAGATGAATTAAGGAATGCTGACAACCCCATGCACTAAGTTATTTTAGGGACATTTGAGGTTGATGAATTCATGGAGGTAATGCGTAAGATGAGGAGGGGCAGAGCTACGGGCCAGATGAAAATTCCGATTGAACTTTGGAGGTATGTGGGTAGAGTAGGTGTCACGACCCGGATTTTCCCCCGTTATCGGGATCGTGATGGAGCCTACTCGTGGTAGCTAGGCAAGCCAATTCATTCAACATTATACTATTTATATCATTATTTTTATACTCATACTTAATAACAAGAAATAATTACTCAATTTGATAAATGCGGAAGTCTTTATAAAAAGAGATGAACGATAATAAGGTAAAACACTGATAAAATCCTCTACCCAAGATGTGGAGTCACCAACTCACGAACTACTAAAGAATACTACACATAATGGTCTGAAAGAAGATAATAAACATTTGTCTTTCTCAGAACAATGAGATCACATTAATAAACATAAACAAAATAGAAGAGACGCTAGGCCTGCGAATGCCTGCAAGCTACCTCGGTTTTGAAATGCTCAAAACTCCCACGAGTAACCTACTGCTGCTTTTTCTCCTGATCAAAACCTGGACCTGTGCAAAAACGCACAGAAGTGCAGTATCATCACAATCCGACCCCATGTGCTGGTAAGTGCCTGGCCTATCCCGGCGAAGTAGTGACAAGTCTAGGACCAGACACTCACATAAACCTGTGCAGTTCTATATATATACATACCACAAAATAACAGGATTATCAAGTAACAAAATTAACAAAAAAGTATCATTCTGGGGGAAACACAATCAGCAACATATACTAAATCAGTAAAGAAAATCAGAGTATAATAAAACATCTATCATCAAACAAGAAAATTTTAAATAGTTGCACGGCATCACCCTTCGTGCTTTTACTCTCCTCCTCACATCCATGGCACGACATGATCCTTCGTGCATGGTTCAAATCACAACAACACGGAATGTTCCTTCGTGCATAATCAATATCACAAGGCACGACATGATCCTTCGTGCATAATCAATAACAAGGCACGACATTACCCTTCGTGCATAATCAATAAAATAAGGCACGACATGATCCTTCGTGCATAATCAATAACAAGGCACGGCATTACCCTTTGTGCATAATCAATAAAATAAGGCACGACATTACCTTCGTGCATAATCAATAAACAAGGCACGGCATCACCATTCGTGCATTATCACTCTTTCCTCACCCAAATAACAATCACAGTTACGGGCAAAAGATTGAAAATAGTAATCATGAACCGTCCCGGCAAGGGGCACAATAATCATCACAGTAAGGTCCCGGCAAGGGCAACAATAATCAACTTCACAACAAAGTCCCGGCAAGGGAAACAATAAGCAACTTCACAACCCGGCAAGGGTTCAAGATTTTTGTCTTACAAGCATTCCACAATATATCAACAAACGACTCACAATCATGCTAGACACTAGTGTATGGATGCTCGTCACTACAGCCCATACACCGCACTCGATCACATAGCAATTAGCACATTAATCATATTCCCTCAAGTTAGGATAGATCAAACACTTACCTCTAAGCCTTGAAGTCCAAATTATCATTCAACTATAGCTTTACCTCGAATTTCAGCCTTCAACTTGCTCGAATCTAGTCACAATTGGTTCAATTACTTTAATATATACTATATAAATTGATTTGGATGCTTAAAATGGTGTTCTCAAAGTTTAGCCCAAAATTTCCCAAAACGCCTCTAGTCCCACGTGGTCGGAACTCAGGTTTGGATCAAAATCCGGTTACCCATTCCCTCACGAGTTCAATTATATGATTTGTTTCGAAATCGGACCTCAAATCGAGGTCCAATTCCCCAATTCATGAAAAAACCTAGGTTCTACCCAAAAACAAGAATTTCTACCATGAAAACCTTTGATTTCTCTTGAAAAACATGTTTACTGATATTATGAATTGAAAGGACTAAGTAAAAAATGACTTACAAGTGTTTTGGAGTGATTTTTCTCTTGGAGAATCGTGTGTGGTGTGTTGGGTTATGAAAAAATGAAGAAAAGAGGTGTAAAATTCATTTAAGTATCAGATTGCACAGCTGCGGTTATGGGAATTGCGAACAGTTGTTCACAATTGCGAATATAATAGGTTTTGGACTGTTTCCCTCGCATTTGCGAGAGAAAGTTCGCATTTGCGAACTAGGCTGATTACTAGGACCTTCGCATTTGCGATATTTTAGTCGCATTTGCGAACATAGGTTGTTCACTGAAGGCCTCGCATTTGCGAGGTCTAATTCGCATTTGCGAACCCATGCATTCCCCTACCATCTTCGCATTTGTGAAGATTGGTTCGCATTTGCGAACCAAGGCTAATCTGAGTCTTCTCTCAATTGCGAGTAATTCTTCGCAATTGCGAAGATACCAGCTGGGTGAAAATACCAGTTGTGTTATTTTTCAAAATTTGCTCCAACGGCCTATCAAATCTTTACCCAAGCCCTCGGGCTCCAAACCAAACATGCACACAACTTCAAAAACATATTACAAACTTGCTCGTGTGATCAAATCGCCAATATAATATCGTTTTCATCAAATCAAGCCTCAAGTTCATGATTATCTTCCTTTAACTTCATAAACTTTCAAATTTGGAACTCAAGGTTCAAAACACATCAAACGACATCCAAATGTCGTCAAACTTTGCAGAAAGCACTTATATAATATTTAAGACTTATACCGGGCGTCGGAACCAAAATACGAGCTCGATACCATGGTCGTTTAACATTTTTATTTAATATTTCATCAAAAACAATTTAACAGAAAAATTCATATCTTGGGCTCTAGGCCTCAGAATTCGACTCCGAACGCATGCCCGAGTCCCATATTTTTCTACGGACCTTCCAGGACAGTTCGATATTTAGGAATAATACTTATAAACACCGTAGTTTGCTTTAGTTGAATAAAATCCTTTAAAAATTATATTAGGGATATGGGAGTTAATTTGCAATATAAATTTAGGCTTTCGAGTTAGGTAGCGGGTTCAGTTAAGGGAGTCCTCCCTTTTGTTTGAATTCGGACCTGAACTTGAGGCCCAAATTTATAAATGTGAATTAATTGGCCTTTTAGAGACAAATAATGAATAGAAAATTTTAGTTTGCTTTAGGTTGACCTTCTAATACTAAAATGAGGCGAGCCTCGCCAAACCAAATATAAAATACGGGGCCATCATTAATCACTTAATAAAAAATACTTAGAATTTGGGGTGTGTCGTTTAGAAAAGTTCACGACCCTCTACAAAGTAAATAATACGTTAGTCACTTTAGGTGTGCTTTTAATAATTTTATCTCCCTAAACTCGGGTGCACATTTATGTGACCCAAATTCAAATCTCAACGGGATCGAAACGTGTCGACAACCACGCGTACATTGATGTGACGTGGTTCGAGATACGTTTTCACAACGTTGCAATTCTTTGTTAAAATAATAATAATAATAATAATAATAATAATAATAATAATAATAATAATAATAATAATAAAAGCGGTCAAGAGTAAAAATTTGCACATTAGTTCATAATTGTTAAAAATCAGATAATCAAGCCGAATATAACAGTTGAGCGACCTTGCTAGAACCACGGAACTCGGGAATGCCTAACACCTTCTCCCGGGTTAACAGAATTCCTTATCCAAATCTCTGATGTGCGGACTATTTAACAGAGTCAATCTTTTCCTCGATTTGGGATTCAACCGGTGACTTGGAACACCATAAATCTCCTAAGTAGCGACTCTAAATTAAATAAATAAATTTCGTTTCGATTGTCCTTTAATTGGAAAAACTCCCTTGTGCCCTCGCGGGTGCGAAAAAAAGGAGGTGTGACAGCGTCAACCCGATCCCACCATATTTACATTAAATATTCAATGAGTACAATCACATCAGTAACTCAAACCACAAGGACCTCTACAATTGATGATTATTAAGTTGAATCAGAAAGGAGACCTCGTACCAAATTGAGAATTAACATATATAATATCACAAGGCTCCCCAGACCCCACCTTGTGGGAATATACTGGGTTGTTGTTGTTGTTGTATCACAAGTCAAGACACGTCCAGTAGATAACATTTAAAAGGTGCGAGTAAGTCAATTAAGGCAAATAACACTTAGTCATGCAAACATATAAATGTCTAACATCATTAACACGAGAAAAAATGATTAGCAAGTAGCAAATAAGGCATGAGAGGAATTAAAAGCTTATAAAAGTTAAGGCATGGAAGGAAGTAATTAAGGGAAATCGGAAAGTCAGGGAAACAAGTAATTCGGCGGCATATAAGCACTCGTTACCTCGCATATACGTTGCAACACATGAAATTTACATAGCACATAGTATGAGGGTTTCTAATTCCCACAAATCAAGGTTAAACTCAACACTTACCTCGCTTAAAAATGGACTCAAAGCTCATTCATGGCTTTGGCTTTCGAACAAACCTTCGAACCAATCGAATCTAGCAATTTAACAACCAAATGATTCAAAATAAGATGAAAGTAATTCAATTTAGGTCATTATTTAAAAAGTGAAAAAAAGTCAACTCCTGGTCTCGTTTGGTCCAAACCCAAAATTTGGACCAAACCAAATTACCCGAGCTCGATTATGTAATTTATTTTGAAATTCGACCTCAATTTGACGTCCAAATTCTAATTTTACAAAAATTCATAATTCTACCCAATCCCCAATTTCTAACATTAAGATCCTAGACTTTTGGTTGAAATCTTATGAAATGGAGTGGGAAATTGAAAGAAAGCATGTTATAATCACTTACTAATGAATTGAGGAAGAAACGTTCTTGGAAAAATTGCCTCTAAGGTTTCTAGGGTCAAAAATTTGAAAGAATGAGGAAAATTCCGTCTAACTTAGCTTTTACCCAACTGCAGATATCGCAATTGCAATATCTTGTTCGCAATTGCGAGAAAGAGGACGCAATTGCGAACTCCTCTCAAAATCCTAGTAATCGCAATTACGACAAATTGATCGCAAATGCGAACCCTGATGCCCTCGCAAATGCGGACTTGTTCTTCACAAACGAAGATCATCAATAATATGCTGAGTCGCAATGCGACTCTGCCTTCGCAAAAGCGGAACTAGCAAGTTCACAAATGTGAACTTTACCTCGCAAATACGAGGACCCCCACACAAGCCTAGGCTCGCAAATACGAGCTAGATCTCGCAAATGCGAGATCTTCAACAAACACCATAAACACAATGCATCAGCTATGAATTCTAAGTTCAAATTCACTCTACAGCCTATCTGAAAATCACCCGAGGCCTAGTGGATCCAAACCAAATATGTACACAAGTCCAAAAAAATCACATGGACTCACTCGCGCGATAAAATCGCAAAAATAACACATAGAACCAAGAATTATACACCAAATCAAATGAAATTTGAAAATTAAGGATATCAATTATAATAACCAGACGGCCGAATTACGTCAAACTAACTCGTTTTTCACCAAATTTTGCAGACAAGTCATGAACATAGTAATGAACATATACTAAACTCTAAAATCAAAATCTGGACCCGTTAACAATAAAGTCAAGATTTGTTCAAATCATTAAATTATTTAAACCTTTAGGGTGTGTTTGGTATAAGGGAAAATATTTTTCGTGGAATATTTTCCAATAAAATGTTATGATTTCTCAAGAGTATTCATAAATAATTTAGATATAATAGACATGAAGCCGTAAACTTTCAAACCAACAACCTTCCGTACCCATAAAATTCATAAACTTTTGAACCGCTAAACTTTCAAAACCGCGGAATTTCGAACCCGTAAACTTTATAATTTTTAAACTCGTAACCTTTCAAACACATTAACTCCAAACTCATAATTTTGGAACTTGTAAAATTTTGAGCCTTTAAACCGATAAATAGTAAAATTAAAACTGAAAAATATATTTAAAATTATTTTTCGGAGAAGGGAGGGGTGGGGCTGGGCTGGGGAGGGGGGCAGACAAAAAAAGTAAAACCAAATTCTATCGGGGGGGGGGGGGGGGGGGGGGGGGGGGGGGGTGGGTGCTGCAGAAAAATGAAAAAATAGAAATTTAAAATTGCAAAAAAAATAAAAAATTTAAGGTAATTTTTTTTGGTGGGGAGGGGTAGTAGGGTGGGTGGTAACGGACAAACTGAAATTTAAAAAAAAAAACTTTTTTTGGAGAGGGGGTGGGGTGGGTTGGTGTGTTTGGAAAATGTTTTCCCTTCTTTTGATAAGGAAATATTTTCCTCCAATGAATTGATAAGGAAAATATTTTCCAAAATATTTAAACCAACCAAACATGGGAAAATTTCGTACCAAACACACCCTTAGACTTCAAATTTTTGACAAAATGCGTTACTCGAGCTAGGGACTTTCAAATTCAATTTCAGCATACGCTCAGGTCCCAAATTATGTTACTGGCCTATCGGAACTCAAAATATAGATCCGGATCCGTTTACTTAAAATTTTGACCGAAGTCAGCTCATATGGACTTCAAGGCACAAATTCACATTTACCGAAGTCAACTCATATGGACTTTAAGGCACAAATTCACATTTTAATCAGTTTTTTTTTTCACATAAAAACCTTCCAAAAGAATACCCGGACTGCGCATGCAAATTGACGAAGGCTTGAAGAAGCTATTGGAGGCTTCAAAATACCGAATTAAGGGTAAAACTCTAGATGATCTATCGGGTCATCATACATATAGTCGTAGTATATATTAAAAATTGAACCCAAATAGCTACACATTCAATCATTTAAATTAGAAATAATCGATGGATATATAATATATGCATAATTTATATATTATATGTAATTACCCCCACCCCACCCCACCCTCCATCCCCCGACCCGAAATTGTTTTACGAGTTGTACCCTTATATTTTGTGAGAGTCCGATGACCCCTGTATTTGTTAGAAATATGATAAGTACTTTCCTTGCTATCCTCAATTTCAAAAGAAGAATTGCGAATCATGCACCAATCTCTGCGTGCCATGTGTTAATTTATTTTGTTTTTAATTTTTAGGGCTTTCATGCGCATTCATTTCTAACAAATGCACCTGTGTACTTATGTATTAAATTTACATAACTGAAAGCATCATAATTCATAATACACAAACAGTTAAGCGTTATCTTAATTTTAAAGACTTGAAAAAAAAAAACTCTTAGTCCAGGAAAAATTATGTAAATAACATTATTAGTGTCATAAGTATTTAGAATAATATTTTGTTATTTATGGGAAATAGATTCTACGACGCCGAAAAATCTGCTACCCTACAATCAAGTTATAACATTGACACTTGCCTGCATGGTCAATGCTCTTTTCTCTGCCAATTTCTCAACCGGAAAAATCGTTAATTAGTGCAAACGCCGTGAGGATGGAACCCAGAACCTGCTCCTACTCGTCCGCCAGTTTCTACGTGATCGTTGAGCCTTCCGTCATTGATGACGGCCAACTTGTAAGTTCTCACTCAATTGTACTACTCCGCCCCTTTAATTTGCCATTCAGACCCTCAACTGATTCAGTCAAATAAACAAAAGGATTTAAGTTATATATATAGTGTAAGTTAATTTGTTGTAGTAGCAGGCTGGTTGAGCGTATTATTTTACTAGTTAAACATGTGGAGGTTGAGCGTTAGGGTGGCAGGCAGGGGTAGTCAAGAGTTCTTTTCTCTTTGTACCGGGTATTTGTTAGAGTTCCGTTAGGTTGGTTAGCGGTCTTTGTTATATTGTATTTTGCATAGTTTTGTGTTATTGTCCTTTCACTTATTTGTTGTGATTATATTCTTTCTCTTATCTTTTATTGTTACATGTCTTTTTTCTTTTTTCTTTTCCGATATTATTGCCTTTTCTGTTGAGCCGGGAGTCTCGTGGAAATTGTCTCTATGCCCTTTTCGAGATAGGGGTAAAGACTGCCTACACTATACTCTTCCCAGACCCCACTAGTGTGATTTTACTAGGTATATTATTGTTGTTGTATTAGTTTCATTTATCATGGACAATTACAAGTTGTTAAGGTGACCTAATCGTAGTAAAAATTCATGATTTTATTGCATAGAAGTTGAACTCATAAACTAATATATGAACAAAAGGACGTTTTTTGAAAACCCATGAACAATCTCGATCGATACGATTAACTTAGAATCTTGATGTCTTGTTTAGGTTGTGTGCAAAGGCGGAGCTAGCCCTTTGGATACGGGTTCGCTTGAACCTAATAACTTTTGTCCAAATTCTGTATTTGTCTTAAAAATTATGTACAAATTGTTAATTTAGAACTCAATCACTTGAAAAAAATTAGAATACTTTAAATCCTGGCTCCGCCTCTGGTTGTGTGTGTTGATCAGTAGAATCTTTAGACGATTTGAAACTACTATACTCCACATGCAAGCCAATGATTCTCAGAGGTGGATCCAAAATTTGAAAGTCAGAAGTTAGTGGGGGCACAATCAGTGGGAACAAAGCATAAATATATACTTCAACTATGTATGAGGTCGACCAAAAATCATAGGTTCATATGCATTGGCTGCACATACATTGCAATGATTCTAATTAGAAATAGCGAAATATTTTCAATTTGTGTACATAAGTGAAACAACGATCCTACATAAGAAAATTCATGGGCTGACAGATGGTTATACTATCATTATCATGGTGATTCATAAGACATTGTACTGTACATTTTAAATTCAATATGGCGATATTTACATGGGAGTACTAGGAGGACTAAGGTGGTGTTTGGCTCTGACAGTGTTATATAAAAGACCTTTAAACATTACATCTTCAGCATTTGCAGTGTATATATCCTGGTTCTTGAATTGATGTCCTGCACCTAAATGAGAATTGATGATGTTCAATTGGTCATCCCTTTTTGCCTTATTCAATACTGTAAATGAAGGCAAAAGTTCGGGAACGAGTGGAAACATGTCTGAACTCCTACATTTTGCTTGCAGAAAAGTTCCTTGATTTATATTTTTCCAATTTTTTCTTTTCTTATTTGCTTACTTGGTCGTAGTGAGATTAGTATTAGGTTGTGACAACTTAGAGTATGGTGATTGATGGAAATTTTGTAATTTTGTGCCGGAAAAAGCAAGCTGATTAGGCTATGCAGAGAATAACCCGAACATAATTTTTCTAGTTCTTTATGAACCCTAAGCAAACCTTTATCATGAAACCGTGGTTGAAGAAATTCTCTTTTATGATAGTTTGAGTCACTCATGTTATCACGTAGAAAGGTCAGACAACATGTATGAGCATGAGCACTGACCGCTCTGTATCATTGCTGTCATCTTTTCTCTAACATTGCCTCTGTAATGATCGTCTAGCATAGGTCATTGGAGGTTTTGAAATTTCCTCTTACATTTTAGCTTAACACTGAACAAAGATCTTTGTTTATTTTCGCAATGATGAAGACTAAGAAATTGATGAAGATTTTATGCACAAAATGTCATTCAAGCGACAGAATTTGATGCTGCACAAGTAACATTGTCAGTACTTCTTCAAGGAGTTGTTCGACCTTTCCTTAAGTTATATTGAATTGCGTACTACCTTTTTCAACAAAGAAAAGAATGGATAACCTGTAGTTCATAGAAAAACAGAAACTAGAGATACCATTTCATATATTGATACTTCAGTATATATAGCAAATCTGCTATTCTTTGGCTTTTCATTACACTATTGCACTCAAATTTTTATATCCCCGGGATTTTCAGTCATTGCTCTTGTAGTCTCTCGTCTCCTGTTTTCTGGTAAGAACGTTTTTCTGCTTGCTGGTGGATTTTCGTGTTAGGATTTGCCTTGAATTTCTAATCTATTAGGACTTTCTTTATTGAAGGAATGGAAAAAGACTCCTAAAAGAATTAAATTTCCTTAATATGTCTTATCCTTTTCTTGGAATACAAGTTTTGCACATCCATAAATTAAGGATCTCTTTTTCTCATGAGAGCACAAAAACAAAATATTCACAATGTAGTCATTAAAATGTTTTGTTTAGGGAGAGATTTTTCTCTCGATAGTTTGTCTTCTTTATTAGTTTTATCATATGTAGATCAATTGACCAAACCATTATAAAATATTATGCTTAGTTTAATATATTTTTCTTTCGTCTAATTATTCTCCACCAAGCATTGTATTGTTAGTTTCCGCATACACCATGTTATTTCGATCCCAACAAATCACTCCATTTGAAACTGAGAAAAATCTGATGTATGAGTTTTCTATTGCATATTTCTAATTAAGATTACAATTGCTACACCACCATTTTGTGCCATAAGTTGTTAGTACTTCATTCTTTTCTGATCTTATACAAATCTATGTTTGTTATATTTCTGGGTGCAGCGCATGCCAGATCCCTTTGTCCAGGAACATGGAGATGAACTCCTTGACACTGTCAAGCTTATTGTTCCGACTGATGATTATTGGTGTGTGAGTGTGAAGAAGGCTGGTAAAATGATTTGGCTTCATGATGGTTGGCGAGAATTTATGGAACATCATTCATTCGGGTGTTGGTACTTTTTACTCTTCAAATATGGGAAGAACTCACATTTCAATGTTCACATATTTGACCTCAACGCTACTGAGATTGATTATCAATGTAAGGATCATGGTAATGCTAACTTAGGTGCCATTAGTCAGAGCCTGTCTTACGGGAAGGAAATAATCTGCTGTGACGTTGGTGATGATAATGATGACAAAAGCTCTGTTGAAATTGTGGATCCCTTGGAAACTGAGCAAGGACCAGAGAGTTCAGCTAAGTCATCTAGAGCCAAAAGAATTTTACCTAGGAGTAAATTTTGGCATTTCTATGATACAAGAACCAGAACAAACAAATTGGATGACGAGGGACGGGTATTAGATGAAAAGAAGTTAAACATATCGGGCGGTAGCAATTTAACTAAGCCACTTGTGGGGAAATTAGTTCAGCAAAATATGGATACTCCTATATATTCTGCAGTGGTAACTGGAGGTGTGACTAATCAACATGATGCACAAGTGGGAAGTAAAAACGATATACTTCAGCTCAATGAAAGTAAGCATAAGATACACTTGGACCAGTATATTCAAATAGAACCAACTGCAGATACAAGGAAATCATTCACTGGCCAACAATGGGAGAAATCTGTAAGGCGTGGAAGGCCTCACAAACGAGGACGAGCAAAAGCAACAGAAACGAACAGGGCCATTAGTGCTGCCAAAATGTTCAAGCCGGAAAATCCTTACTTCATGCAGATTCTTTTAGAATATAACGTAGTACGGAACCGTATTCTGGTGAGCATTTGTAGCTATACCTTAAACTAAAGGTGTCATTTTATTCACTGTAAACTGCTTTGTATCTCAATATCTTCTAACTCATGTATATTAATCTCACATTCTTCTTGACACATACTTAGCAAGTTGTCATAATCTGCAGAATATACCAGCTAATTTTGTCCGAGAGTATATGACAAAGACTTCAGAACTAATTGAACTTCAAGATTCTGCTGGAAATAAATGGAAAGCTCGTTGCAGTAGGAGGAAAATGCATCTGTTTTTAAGCGAAGGATGGTTTAAATTTGTCAGGGATAATGGTTTATTGGTAGGAGATGCTTGTGTCTTTGAGTTGATCAAGGACCTTCAGACTGATGAACTTATGCTGAAGGTGCACATATTTCGCTCTAGGGTGGAAGAAAATTCAACAAACTTACAAACTTGTAGCGTATCTCAACCAACAGTTTCTATTGGAAAAAACTGTCTTCAGTTCAACGAAAGCAAGCATACGGAGACTTCAAATGCATTCGGACCTGTATCTTCAAATAGAAGCAATTGCAAGAACGGTTAGTTTGTTTTTCCAACAGAAAGTTGTAAGCTCGAAAACTTATCCGTATCACATTGAGAATTAATTTGTGAATTGCAGATACCAAGACATCATTCACCAGCCAGCAACAGGAGAAATCTATAGGGCGGGGAAGGCCTTATAATCCTCGCAAAAGAGGGCGACCAAGGGCTGCAGAAGCAAACATGGCCACTAATGCTGCCAAAATGTTAATGCCAGCAAATCCTTACTTCATGACGAACTCTTGGAGTATATAATGTAGTACGGAACTATATTCTGGTGAGCCTTTCTACGGTTCTACCTATACATTAAACTAAAGATCTCACTTTTTTCGCCGTATACTGCTTTTATATCTCAATATGTTCTTAGTTCTTACTTTGCAATTTGTCCTATTCTGCAATTTGAAGGGCCAGCTTGGCTCAGCGGTAAGCTTGCTTGCCGTGGTGTGTCAGGTCGCGAGTTCGAATCAGCCTCTCTGCAAAGCAGGGGGGAGGCTGCCTAAAGTATTCCCTTCCCCAGACACCCACGAAGTGGGTATTGAACTGGGTCGGCCCTTTTTGCAGTATATACCACCTGAATTTGTTCAAGATTATATGCCAAAGACTTCAGTACCAGTTGAACTTCAAGATTCTGATGGCAATAAGTGGAATACACATTGCGTTAGGAGGAAAACTATGATGTTTCTAAGCAAAGGATGGATGAAATTTGTTAGAGATAATGATTTACTGGTAGGAGATACTTGTATCTTTGAGTTGATCAACGACATTCAGGCTGATGAACTAATGTTGAAGGTGCATATATTTCGTGCTATACGTAAGAAAAATCAACAAATTGACACACTTTTAACTATCTGAACAAATACTCTCTATCGATCATTTCCTATTCTTCTGAATCATATGTGTCACACCTCCCTTTTTTACACACCTTATCCCGAAGGGTAAAATATATAAAAGGAGAGTTTTTCCAATTAAAGTGACATTATTCGAATTGGGATTATTTATTTATTTTTAGAGTCGCCACTCGGGAAAGGATTGGCTTTTGGTGTCCCGAGTCACCGGTTTAAATCCCAAATCGAGGAAAAATTATTCGACTTCTCAATTGGAGTCTGCGAACCAAAAATTTTGTGTAAGGAATTCTGTTGACCCGAGGGAAGGTGTTAGGCACCCCCGGATCCCGTGGTTCTAGCACGGTCGCTTAAATTATCATACTTGGCTAAAATTCTAATTTTTTTTATACATGCTCCAATATATAGTATAATTTTATAATTATTTTCCGCTTTTTAATTATTTTTACGAAAGTGAACGTCGCCTAAAAACATGTTTTCAGATCATGTAACATGAAATGCACCTGGATCTTCGACACATCTTTATTTGGCGTTTTCGGATTTGGATTTGGGTTGTATGAAATACACACCCGAATTTAGGAATGTAATTTATTAAGATCGCGCCTAAAAGGCTAACGTGTTATTATCTTTTGGGAAGGCCGTGAAATTTGCTAAACGGCCCATCCCGAGTCTCTAAGTATATTATATAGATGATTATTGAGGGCCCCGCAATTTTGGATTTTTGTTCGGCAGGGCTCATCTCATTTTTATTAAGGGCCAACCTAAAGCAACTACAATTTTTCTATTTATTATTTGTCTCTAAAAGGCTAATCAATTCACATTCATAAATTTGAGCCCCGAATTCAAGTCTGAATTCAAACAAAAGGGAAGACCCTTCTAGCTTGAACCCGCTACCTAATTCGAAATTCAATTTTATATTTGTGAATTAACTTTGCGAGGACCATGGAAAATTCTCTAAATCACACGTCCCGAATTCTAATTATTTTAATATAATTATTTAAAGAGGGCCGCACAATTTGATATTTTATTTGGCGCGGCGTACCTTGATTCTAATTTCAAAGGGTTGTACTCAACTAAAACAAGCTACAGATGTTCTTATTTACGAAGAATTAAAATATTGTTAAATGCCCACAAATATCAAACATCATTTATAGCTAAACGTGCTAACAAACTTTCACTTTTTTTTATTCTTTTTTTTAAAGCCTAACTCAAAACTTCAAAAAAAACAAATAACTTTAATTTGTCATATCGATAATCCAAACTGCCAAAGATTTTGTCTCCATTTTTACTTTATTTTAATTTGGAAAAAAACAAACAAACACCCTAGAATATACTCCGATGAACGCAAGAAAGCAAGGAGGTGAATTCAATAAATTACGGATGATGTGTTGAGAAATTACAAACCAAAAGTATATAACCAAAAATATGCTGGTAGCAAAGACACTAATATGCATTTTGTCTATCACAAAGGAAAAATAGAAATTCTGTATTTGCCCAGCATTGTGGAGTACTGCCAAACCAATACATCCCATTCATTTGAGATAAAATGATTAAAGAAATCAAAACCTCGGCTAATTCACGTTCTTGCTGACTCGCTGTATTAATTCAAATGACTTTCCTCAAACACAATTTAGTATGTACGCTCGCCTCTTTTTCTTTTTCTTCTTCTTCTACATCCTAGAACTCATTGGTTTTTATCTCGATTTGACCAGGTACACTACTACCTCTCAAGGATGTAACTGAAGTTCTTTGAAGAAATGAAATGCATATTAGTTTCCATTTGTACTTGTATTTCTATTTTTGTCACAAGTGTAGACACGTAGAGTTCATGTGATTCATTAGGATTTTGTTTGTAATATGGACTTGGACTGTATGAACTTAAATTAAGATTTATAGTAGTAGTTAGATAGTAATGTAGGGATTATATTAAATAGATTAGTTTAAAGATGATCACCTAGATCTAAAATTGAAACCAGCTAAAACTTAGTTGATTCATTTGTAGATCTAAAACTATTCTAAAATCAGAAGTATAATACAAAATTGGCAAAATATTTTGTTAATTGAACTCTGAATCAATAGCTATTAATTTGAAAAGTATGAATTAGTTAACATTTAAATCGCGTTAATGGCTTAGCATCATTTAAACTTGCTTAGTTATAAAAACTCGTGTTAAAACTTAGTGGTATAGTGTAAAATAGGAATTCAAGTATGAATGAAATTCAAATTGCAATTTGAATGTGTTTAATTGAAGATTTAGATTAATGTTTCCAGTTAAACAAAAAACAACAGGGTAACTCTGCATCTTATAAGTAATATCTCCACTGATAAATAATACGTAGATCAGACTTAGTTAATCTGAATGACTAAATAGTAGTATTCAAATATAAATTAGTGTTAAAATTTTAAATTAATTTTTGATACTGCAGTCATAATATCAGTTTAAATATATGATTAATGATAGCGTTTGAGCCTGTTTTGGATTTGTTAGTAACCTGGGCCTGATTACGTAAAAGTCCCAGGTCTGTTCGCGAAGGGCTTTAGTGTCTATGAGAGATGAATTTCGTGCATAGTTGTGCATTACCTTTGCTGGACCAATTTCCAGGCCCAAATCACATGAAGGCCCGGACATAAAAGATATTAATACAAATCATAATTAGATAGCATTAGTCATTATTTAAATAAGGTAAAAACAATGATAGAAAATATAGTACACCCTATGTTTGACCTTCTAAAAAATACAAATGAGATGAGCCTCGTTATAAGGCAAGAATGCACGGGGCCCTCAAATAATTATAATAAAATCTTTAGACCCGGAAGGAATCGTTTAGCTAATTCCACGATCTTTCTCGAAGTAACGTAGAATAGACACTATTAGGCACAATTCTAATATACATTCTCATGAACGGGTGCACATTTATGTGACCTAAATATTATTCCCAACGAAGTCGAAATATATCCAAAGCCACAGCGTACTGGTACGGTATGGTCAATTATGTATTTTCACGACGTTGCAATTCTTAAAATTCAAAAGCAGAATACTAATGCACATGATTAAAATATATAATTGAAATCAGATAAAATCAAAACAGTTGAGCGACCGTGCTAGAACCACAGAATCCGGGAGTGCCTAATACTTTCTCCCGGGTTAATAGAATTTCTTATCCGAATTTCTAGTTCGCAGAGTGTAACAGAGTCAAACTTTCCTCGGTTCAGGATTAAACCAGTGACTTGGGACACCATTATATTCTCAAGTGGCGACTCTTAATACTTAAATAATTAATCTCGTTCCGACTATCCTTAAACTGGAAAAATTTCTCTACGCCCTCGCGGGTATAGTAGTATATCAAATAAGAGGTGTGACAGCTCTGGCGACTCTGCTTGGGATAAGAAACCAAGAACTTTGGTTCAAGGTTTAAGAATTCGAGCTCAGTTAAATTGCTATTTTTATTTATATCCGATTTCATTATATGCTTTGATCAATGTGCTATATGTTTACCACTTTAATATTACGTGAATTGTATATAAGAAATGTGCCAAAAAAACCTTCTCTTCTTACCTTCGGGCATGTGCTTACTAGTTGAGACTCCCCTTTCTGTTAAGTCAATACCAAAATAAGAAATAGTGGCCGGAAAAGTTACGAAGCCGGACGATCCCGCGGGTCCCTGGTACGTAGCCCCCTCCTCGACTCGAGTTGTTCGCTCGGGTGCACAATCTAGAACCAATGAAAAATCAGGATATTGAGCCTAGAATTAGGACGATTATTTGCATCATATCTGACTTAGGGGACTCAATACATGGGTTGGGTCCGTCTAGGACAGGTAACCCGGATATGAAAAGACCGAGCATGATTGTATGTTGTATTTATTTGTCTTGGGTCATTATGCTGACCGGCTAAATAATTGAGGGAAAGAAAAGAAAAATAGCAATTTTAGAGGAAACAGATGTCTAAATACTGACGAAACTCTATCGAAATTTTGAGGAAATTATCAAAAATAGTTGGAATAATTTAATTTTGTCAAAATTAGAAATAGGTGGTCTGAAAATAATTTGACCGAGCTATGCTGGTTTGATTCTCACCACTAGGCGAGATACGTAGGCAACCCTTGATGGGTCCAACCACACCTTTTACAAAAACAACCAAAAATATTAATAAATCAAAGTGATGCTGTTTTTGGAAATAGCCGAATGTCCCAAAAGGACGCTGGAAGGCTGTTTGTGCAAAAATGGCCACTTTTGAGTCACTTTCCCTAAATAATAAATACAGCCTTAAAATCTTCGAAAGAAGTGCTGAAAGGCCATATTCTCAAATAGAGACTTTTTGAAAATGAAAAAAAAAAAGAAGAATTTTCCTTTAAAAAATATATTTTGTCTTTAAGTCAAATAATATGTGGATAAATCACCTTTAAATAAATGTGCAGGATGAGTACAATGCAAAATGAACCTTTTTCATTAATGAATAAGATCCCTTTGGAGTTATACCTATGGTGGAATGACTTGGGTCAGGACGGACAAGATGAGGTCAAGAAATATTTAAAAGGTCTTACCGGATTGCTTGATATCATACCCCGAGGAGACATTATTCGAGCCTTGGTCACCTGCTGGGATCCCGCACACATTGTGCTCCATATTTCGGACTTTGAACTTACTCCGACACTAGAAGAAATTGCTAATTACATAGGTAAAAATGAGGTCACTCTAAAAGATAAATACCCGCTTAGTCCAAGAGCCGTCAATGCTCACAGATTCCTCGATTCCTTGAAAATAGCCCGAAGCGTTCACAATGAAGATTTGGTCCATGGGTTTTGCACTATGCATTTCATATACCATAGATATGGTCACGTTGGAGGATTTAACAACCTAACAAACAAACTCTGCAGTAAAGTAAATCGGGCTAAATGAGAGGAACATATGCGTTTTGCTTTGATGGTGGCCTTTTTGGGTTTGATAATATTCCCAAGAAAAGACGGGAACATCGACATCAAAATTGCCGGGATTGTCAGTACCCTCCTCACACAAGATAATAGTACTTTGGCACCTATGATCGTGCCCGATATCTTTCGTGCCCTCACAGCTTGTAAAGCTGGAGAAGGTTTCTTCGAGGGATGCAATTTGCTATTACAGATATGGATGATCGAGCACTTGTGCCATCACCCTCAATTTTTGAGTTATGGATCATCAAAAAAGACTTGCATAGAAGAATTCTACACGAGGATAAAAGGGGTCAAGTTGTCGGAGGGGCCTAAAGGTTGGATCACATACTTCAGATCTCTTACTACTAGTCAAATAGAATGGGCATTCGAGTGGCTACCTGTCGACGAAATCATATACATGACGACAGAAGGATCACACTTTCTTTTAATGGGGATCAAAAGTATTCAACCATACGCACCATACCGAGTGTTACAGCAACTCAGAAGATATCAAATAGTGCCAAGATGGAGATCTTAGCGTTCAGGTGATAGAGATTAGTCCCAATAGACAGTTTCCTGAGGCGAAAGTCTGACAAATATGGAACGAGTGTCAATGTTTGAAAGTGGACACTTGTGTAAAGGATCGAGTCAGAGGTGAAGTGTCATTTGGTTACTCCGTATGGTACAGAAGAGATTATGAGTATGAAAGACCAATGAAGAGACCTCACATCCAGGAATTTGCCGAGCTATCAAAAGAGCGATGGGATTGGTTGGCTAAAGAGAATGAATACCGAGCCAAAATGAGTATGTTAGAAAAGAAAGTTCAAGACCTCAAATTCGAAAATAGCTTACAAACGGCAGCCGATGAAGGTGAAAAGAAACAACTGATTAAGAAAAATAAAGCATTAAAAGCTAAAATTCTGAAAATGAGAACAACAACTGAAACCCCTATTCGACATGCCCGGGATGAAAAACTGATTTTGCGGCGAAATGTGAACTATTACATTTTTGATCTAGATAAAGCTGAAAAAGAATTAATCGGGGTTCGGAAGCAATTGGCTAGAAATACTGAGGAAAGGGCTCGTATGATCCAACAATTGAAAGAAGAACATAGTATTGAAGTTGCTCGGTTCAGGAAAAAGATTGTCATTACCGAGGTGAAGAGTAGCAAACAAGTAAAAGAGTTTGAAATGGAAAGAGAACACTGTTATATGGCCATGGCCCGGTTAGAAATGGAACTATAGCAGCTTAAAGAGAAAAGCCAACAGACTCTGGATGCTCGTACCGAACAAATAGGGAGGTTACTCCTAGAGAAAGGAATGATTAGAGAGAGAATTATCATCATTGCTCATTATATCTCTCGGAAATGCCAGATATGCGAAGATATGAC
This sequence comes from Nicotiana noctiflora, assembly GCA_032618575.1. Lineage (NCBI taxonomy): Eukaryota > Viridiplantae > Streptophyta > Magnoliopsida > Solanales > Solanaceae > Nicotiana > Nicotiana noctiflora. The sequence continues at coordinate 196,956 of JASVEL010012014.1, read as the reverse complement.
CCATTCCACATTTGTCGCCTCAGCAATGATATTTGTAAAGCAAGTAATGAGAGATTTAGATAAACTCCAAAGGGTACTTGCATATAGGCCCGCGACGAGACCGAACAATGTCCCGCAGGCACTAGGGTCTTTAATGTATTCTTAGGATATGCATTTTGAGTTTGTATTTTTGCTTTTGCATTATTAGAAGGTGGTAGTACAATTATCTTTGTAATCAATGATTGGTTGTTAATGAAGTTGAAAATTTCCAAATTTTTCTTTAATATTCTCTTTCTTTAAATACTTGTGCGATAGGCAAATATGTAGGGCCGATTAATGAAAAGTGAAAAAAGGGGAAAATAAGAAGAGAGAATAAGAAGTGGAAAAAGAGAACGAAGATGGTAATAGAATAAAAAGAAAAACCTGAAAACAAAAGAATTGGCAAATCAAGAAAGACAACAAGGCTGGGATGACACATATTGCCAGGAAAAGTTGTGTTCTTAATCTGTAATTCTTGACTCATTATGGCCTAACTACTAACAAGTTTTGTCGTTGTTGAGTAACAGATAAGTGGTTAGTAACTGGCACTCTGGCAACTCACCATTACAACACTCGTTCCAAGAATATGACAAAAGCAATTACTTAGGAAATTGAAGAAAAAGTCATGGATCCAGTACAGGAAGATGAGGTAGTGGACGTGAACAGTATGAAAGAGGAGATGTATAAGCGCAAACAACAAATGGCCGAGATGTACCAGGCTTGGGCGAAGGGACAACCTTTACCCACATACCCGGCCAATCCCACATACATCCCTCCACCAGTTCTAGCACAGGACCCACCTACTCTGAATTCATCCTCCACTTACCCCACATACCCACCTTACTACGCAACCACATCAAAAGCACCACCTCCAATCCTTAAACAAGTTCCGCCGCCACCACCATATGTTGCTCCTGTATGGCACCACCACCAGCCACCTTGCACAAATCATCCAGCGAACCATTATTCCACGTCCAAGACAACCATTTTTATCCCCCGGAACCTACTTTCCGACAGCATGATTCTTATACCGCTCTCATTGACATGGCTGAAGAGGAGAAACCTCCTAAAAGTCCTGAGCAGGAAGAGATGGCTAGAAACATGAAAAACCTCGAGCAATCATTCCGAAACATGCAGGGCTTGGGTGGTCAAGTAAGCATAGCTTACAAGGATTTATGTTTATTCCCTGAAGTGTAGCTGCCAGCAGGATTTAAGCTGCAAAAATTCGATTTATATGATGGTCACGGTGACCCGGTAGTATATTTAAGAGGCTTCTGCAGCAAGATGCGCGGAGCCGGTGGGAAAGATGAGTTGCTCATGGCTTACTTTAGCCAAATTCTTAGTGGTTCAGCTCTCGAATGGTATACCAGGCAAGACCATACCAGGTGGTTTATTTGGGATGATCTGGCCCAGGCATTTGCAAATCATTTCCAGTATAATTTGGAAATTATTCCAGATAGGCTGACACTGACAAAGATGGAGAAAAAATCGGGAGAAAGTTTTCGGGAATATGGCTTCAGGTGGAGGGATCAAGCTGCTCGGGTAGACCCACCTATGAAGGAGGGAGAGATGGTAGACTATTTTCTGCAAGCTTTGGAACCAATGTACTATGAGCATTTAGTATCTTCCATTGGGAAAACATTCAACGAGGTAGTTAAAATGGGAAACTTGGTTGAGGAAGGGTTAAAGTCAAACAAAATTATGAGCTATTCATCCATAAAAGCTACAAACCAGGCGATCCAAACAGGCACATGTGGAGCTATCAAGAAAAAGAAGAAGGAAGAGGTGGCAGTCATAGAAGGAAGGTCTTGGTCCAGGAGTCCCAATCCTTACTACCATCAGCCTCGCCTACATCAACCCTACCCACCAACACCATATGGCCCACCACAACACTATTACTCTCCTCATGTTCCACAATTTTTTGTACATCACGCTCAAACTTACCTACCACCTTCTACTCCATGGCGAACTCCAGCACCTCAAAATACTTACCACACCCAGAACATATACCCACCGCCAAAAACATATAAAAATCACGGTGGAACAAGTTTTCGCCCTAACCCTGGAGTCAAGAATGACAGGACACAAAGGAAGAAAATATTTACTCCCTTGGGTGAATCATACACCAGGCTTTTCTATAGACTGAGACAACTCAGGATGTTAAACCCCATAGAACCCAAAAATCCCTAATCCACCACCGAGAAACCTGGACCAATTTGTTAATTGAGAATTTTGTTTAGGAGACCCAGGGCATGACACTGAAAAATGCTGGCATTTGAAGACTGCAATACAGGAGCTTATCGATTCTAGAAGAATTGAAGTTCAGGCTCTCGAGGATCCTAATATAACACAAAACCCTTTCCTTGTTCACCAGGAGACCCAAATGATAGAAGTGGTACAAGGGAGAGATTGCAAGAAGCCCTCTCATGCTGTAATGATGATCAAGGAGAGTGGAAGCAAGACAGAGGAGAAGTCCATAAAAGAGATAATCCGGCCAATGTAAAGAAAGTTGTCACTGAAGAAGAGGCCGGGGAATTTTTGAAGAAAATGAAAGCTCAGGATTATTCTATAGTTGAGCAGCCGAGGAAAACACCAACGCAGATATCTTTGCTGTCCTTGTTGATTCATTCTGATGAACACCGTAATGCGTTAATGAAGATCCTGAACGAGGCCCATGTACCGAAAAATATTACAGTGAGTCACTTAGAAAAGATCACAAATACAATCTTCGAGGTAAACAGAATAACATTTTCAGATGATGAACTGTCGATGGAGGGGCAGAGCACAACATGTCATTATATCTTACGGTGAAATATGAAGAATCGGTGGTGACCCACGTGTTGGTTGATAATGGGTCAAGTGCCAACATATGCCCTTTATCTAGTTTGGGCAAGTTTAAGATTGATCACAGAAGAATCCATAAGAACCGCATATGCATAAGAGGATTTGATGGAGGTGGGAAAAACACTGTCAGAGACATCATATTGGAACTTACTATCGGACCAGTAGAGTTTACTATGGAATTTCAAGTCTTGGACGTTGCCGTATCCTACAATCTCCTACTAGGACGGCCATGGATTCATGTTGCAAAGGTTGTACCCTCAGTTCATCAAATGGTGAAATTTGAATGGGATCATCAAGAAATAGTGGTTCATGGTGAAGATAATTCCTGCAATATCATCACTCTGTTTGAAAAAGTTGAAGGCGATAAGGGTCCCTAGGTATACCAAGTGATAGATACTATATCTGTGGATAAAATATCTGAAGGTGAAAACATTCTGGTGCCTAAGATAGCTTCCTTGTTAGTCATGGCTGCTACGGAGATGTTGAAAAACGGGTTTCTCCCTAGGAAAGGATTAGGAGTTGCACTACAAGGAATAACACAACTAGTATCTCTTTCGGAAATCATTGACACTTTTGGGTTGGGTTTTAAGCCAACCATTGCCGACATAAAAAGAGCCAGGAAACTGAAAAAGAAAGGATGGATCCTCCCTAAGCATATCCCTAAACTCTCCCATTCATTCGTCAAGCCTGGTACAAAAAGGCGTCCGGCAACGGTCATGCCCAGCCTAGTAGAGATAAGGCCAGACAAGGAGCTGCTAGAAAGATCTGAGAGGTTGTTCGAAGATGTGAACATGGTAGAGGCAGCTGAGGGCACAAGTAAAATGGATGTCCAGTTTGTTGGATCCCAGATCAAGCTGAATAACTGTGAAGCTACTCCTTTTCCGACTAGAAGGGAGTTGTAGTAGTTAGCTTTGGTGTTTCATTCTTAATCTGTTTTATTTCAAGGCTGTAATACAGATTCTATGTTCCCTCCAATCGGACATGTCAAACCTTGTTATCTTTTGAAATTCTAATGAAATGCAATTTCTTTCTTCCTCCATTCTGATTGCCTTATTTTATTTTTCTTTTCTTTTCTTGTATAGTCCGTTTTACGCTGATTTCAATGCCGTGTCATACATAAGGAATTCTCGGCTCAGTTTTGATAATCAAATGGTAATACAAGAAATTGAATATGATAATGAAGTGGAGTATGATGATGAGGAAGATTTGTAAGAAACTAGTAAAGATCTGAACCAATATAAGGAGAAACCCAAACCAAACTTGAATGAGACGGAGTCTATTAATTTGGGGGATGAGGAAAACATTCGTGAAACAAAGATTAGTGTTCATTTGGAATCCTCACTTAGAGAGGACTTGATAAAGTTACTACATGAATACAAAGACATATTTGCATGGTCATATGATGACATGCCAGGGCTAAGTACTAATTTGGTGGTACATAAGTTGCCCACTTATTCGGAATGCCAGCCCATCAAGCAAAAGTTAAGAAAGTTCAAGACAGATATCAGCGTGAAAATAAAAGAGGAAGTCAACAAACAATTTAAGGTGAAGGTCATACGGGTCACCAAATATCGCACCTGGTTAGCTAACGTTGTACCTGTTCCGAAGAAAGACGGAAAAAACAGAGTGTGTGTTGATTATTGAAACCTCAACAAAGCAAGTCCAAAGGATAATTTTCCATTTCCAAACATCCACATACTAATTGAAAATTGTGGAAAACATGAGATTGGGTCTTTTGTGGATTGTTATGCGGGTTATCATCAGATCCTGATGAATAAAGAAGATGCAGAAAAGATAGCATTTATCACGCCTTAGGTAATATATTGTTACAGAGTAATGCCGTTCGAATTGAAAAATGCTGGAGCCTCGTATATGAGAGCAATGATTACCATGTTTCGTGACATGATACATCGAGAGATTGAAGTTTATGTGGATGATGTCATTATCAAGTCCAGGAAGTAATACGATCATGTTAAAGACCCGAAGAAGTTTTTTCAGAGGCTTCGGAGTTACAATCTCAAGCTCAATCCAGCAAAATATGCTTTTGGAGTACCATCAGGGAAATTATTGGGGTTTGTGGTAAGTCGGCATGGTATCGAATTGGACCCATCCAAGATCAAAGCTATTCAGGAGCTGCCTCCGCCAAAGAACAAGAAAGATGTGATGAGTCTGCTGGGTAGATTAAATTACATTAGCACATTGTTGCCCAACTGACGTCAACTTGTGAGCCTATTTTCAAATTACTGAAGAAAGATGCTGCCGTAAAATGGACTGATGAGTGTCAAGCTGCATTTGATAAAATCAAGGAATATCTGGCCAATCCGCCTGTATTGGTTCCTCCAGAACCCGGAAGGCCCTTGATCCTTTATTTGACCATATTGGATAATTCCTTCGGCTGTGTACTAGGGCAGCATTATGAAACCGGAAAGAAGGAGCAAGCAATTTACTATCTTAGTAATAAATTAATATCTTATGAGGTAAAATATACCCAATTGGAAGAATATGTTGTACCTTGACCTGGGTTGCATAGAAGTTGAAACACTACTTGTCGGCTTATACCACTTATCTCATATCTCGTTTGGACCCCATGAAGTACATCTTTCAGAAGCCTATGCCCACATGGAGGCTTGCTAAATGGCAAATTATGCTCACATGGTTTGATATTATTTATGTAACCCGCACTGCGATGAAGACGCAAATAGTTGATGATCACTTAGCAGAAAATCCAGCCGATGACGAGTATGAGCCATTGAAAACATATTTCCCTGATGAGGAGGCAATGAATATTGAAGAATTGGAACAAAGCGAAAAGCCAGGCTGGAAGTTATACTTTGATGGGGCTGTTAATAACAAAGGCGTTGGAATTGAGGCTGTACTCACTTCAGAAACGGGTCAGCACTACCTTGTTACCGCTCAACTCTGCCTTTTCTATACTAACAATATGGCCGAATATGAAGCGTGTATATTGGGATTAAGATTGGCAATAGATATGGTTGTTCAAGAGATTTTGGTAAGGGGTGACTCGGATCTCTTGATACATCAAATTCAAGAAGAATGGGAGACACGAGATTTGAAACTCATACCATACCGACAGTTTCTGCATGAACTATGTCAGCGATTTCAATCCATAGAATTTAAACATATCCCGAGAATACACAATGAAGTTGCTGATGATCTAGCTACTCTGGCATCTATGTTACACCACCCGGATAAGGCTCATGTGGATCCATTACAAATCCAGGTTCATGATTAGAATGCTTATTGTCATACAGTAGAAGAGGAACTTGATGGCGAACCATGGTTCCATGATATCAAAGAGTATTTCAGAATGGGGGTATACCCGATACAAACTACAGGGGATAAAAAAAAAGAGCCATAAGACGATTGGTGAGTGGATGCTTATTTAGTGGAAGAGTTTTATACAAAAGGACCCGGATTTGGGATTGTTAAGATGTATAGATGCAAAACAGGCTACTACAATCATGACTGAGGTACACGCAGGAGCCTGTGGACCCCACATGAATGGGTACGTGTTAGCAAAGAAAATAATCAGGTCCGGATATTACTATCTTACTATGGAACAAGATTGTATAGGATATGTACGGAAATGTCATCAGTGCCGGATACATGGGGATTTGATTTATTCTCTGCCATATGAATTGCATACATTGTCGGCACCATGGCCTTTTGTTGCTTGGGGCATGGATGTCATTGGTCCGATAAAGCTAACATTATCTAATAGGCACAAGTTAATTCTGGTTGCCATTGATTATTTTACTAAATGGGTGGAGGCAAAGACATTCAAAGCGGTAACCAAGAAGGCAGTGGTGGACTTTGCACATGCAAACATCATTTGTCATTTCAGAATTCCAAAGGTGATTATTACGGATAATGGAGCCAACCTTAATAGTCATCTGATGGCGGAGACATGTCAAAGGTTTAAAATTACATCGCAATTCTACACCCTATCAGCCCAAGGAGAATGGAGCAGTTGAAGTAACAAATAAGAATATTAAGAAAATCCTTCGGAAAATAGTGAAAGGATCGAGGCAATGGAATGAGAAATTACCCATTGCTTTGTTGGGCTATCGCACTACTGTGCGCACTTCGATAGGTGCAACGCCTTATTCATTAGTGTATGGCACGAAGGCAGTAATACCTGCGAAAGTCGAAATACCCTCCCTTCGAATCATTGCGGAGGCAGAGATTGATGATGATAAATGGGTAAAAGCCCGGTTAGAACAATTGAGTTTAATTGACGAGAAAAGACTAGCAGCGGTATGTCATGGACAGCTGTATCAACAGAGAATAGCCAGAGCATATAATAAGAAAATACGTCCACGAAAATTTGAAGTTGGACAATTGGGGTTGAGGCGTATCTTACCTCATTGGGCTGAAGCAAAAGGGAATTTTGTCTCTAATTGGCAAGGACCATTTCTTGTATCTCGGGTGTTGTCTAATGGAGCAATATATTTGACAGACATAGAAGGAAAATACGTAGAAATGACCATCAATTCTGATGCAGTCAAAAGATATTATGTATGATCTCTTTCATGTATCTAATTGTATTTGTCATATTTTTGAAATTGAAATGATGAAGGCATTCTATTTTGCTATCTAAACACTTTATCCATTGCTATTCCTTTGAGCCTTATTATTTTATTCTTTCATACCCCTCTTTCGGAATCGACAAAGAAGACGAAGTGGGATGATGAAATGTCAAAGAAAAGAAGAAAAGTCAAAGATGAAAAAGAGAAAAGAAAAGAAAAAAAAGAGAAAAAAGAAAACAAAAAGGATGTTAAAAATGGCAAAAGAAAAAAGAAGAGGAAAGAGAAAGAAAAATGCAAAAAGAAGAAAACTGGAAGAAGTAAACATCGAAACAATGAAGCGATCTTATGATCCGAACTACGTTTTGACTTGATTCCGAAAGGGTATGTAGGCAGCCTCACTAAGGTTCAGTCATAGCAGAAATAAAGTCCAAGGTTCCACAAAAATTAAAACTGGGGTAGAAGTTATGATCATTATGAAGAATATGATTCCGAAAGTTGTAATTTTGAAACCCAAGTTGGAAAATTTGAGCCTTTATATTTTTCTTTATAAAACCCATCCAAAAGCCACATTACGGTCCAAAGAAAGACCTTCAGATTAATTTCAACAAAATGGCAGTACAAGTAGGTGAAGAAAGGCATGTTATGGACAACACTCGGGTACTTGAAGATGAAGAAAATGATAAAAAAATAAAAATGGAGAGTCTTATTGGTGAAAACCCTCCCGGGCACCGTAAGGCGACGCGAGCTGAGAGAAATAAAATGAGAGAGTCTTATTGGTGAAAATCATCACGGGCACCGTAAGGCAATGTGAACCGAGACAAATAAAATGAGAGAGTCTTGCTGGTAAAAACCCTCACGGGCACCATAAGGCGAAAGTGAGAAAGGATTTTGTGAGAGGAAGGCAACAAAGCAAGCAAAGTTTGGGTTTGTTGAATAAGAGAAACAAAGTTGGCAAGTGATTTGGTTGGACAGACTGGGTCGGTTAGCCCGAATGCATGGCATGATCAAAGGAATCAGCCTTCCCAGTTAGATAAGTCTTGTCCTTTTACTCCTACCCCAAAAAATTTAGGGTAATTGCATTTCATTTTCTTTTCTTAAAATCTGTCTACAAGACATTGCCAGTTGTAAGCTAACTTCCAGCTTCTCAGTGATATGGCACAATGAGATAGGGGTCCTTCAAAGAACAGAAGAAATAAAACAATATACGGAGGTCATATAGCAGAAGGAAAGTAAAAATAAAAAGAAGGAAAAACAATAAAAGAGGATTACAAGGAAAAGTTAAGTTCAGAAAATTGTTGGAAAACAACCAGGAGTTACAGCAAGGCAGTAGGAAAGCAAGCTGAAGCAAATTCAAAAGTGAAAGCAAGGCCAACAAGAATGCCATCGGCTAACCACCATTTTCATACTAACAAGCTGTTCATTGATTATAACAGGGACAAAAGATTCAAATTCTTACTAATCAGTTTAAAGTGAATGTAACCAATGTGGAAACACAAGGGAGCACAAAGTTTGGCAAAATCAGGCATCCACCTGGAAATAAGGGAAAGCGATCTAAGGGAAGCAACAATGGATGACGGAATCTACGATGAAAAATTGGTAATCAGGCACCCACCTGGATAATAAGAGAACTTTTACCGTTCATTTTCAAAATTGAAAATGTTACACCCAGTTATCAAACTAGGGCTGAATTCTTTTTCTTTGTTTTAGTTTTTTGCAATAAGGCGCCCACATGGAGAACAAGGAAATATTTTTCAAGTTTTTTGTAATCAGGCGCCCACCTGGATAACAAGAGAATATTTTTCAAGTTTTTTGTAATCAGGCGCCCACCTGGATAACAGTGAAATATTTTTCAATTTTTTGCAATCAGGCGCCCACCTGGATAACAAGGGAATATTTTTTATGTTTTTTGCAATCAGGCGCCCACCTGGATAACAAGGGAATATTTTTCAAGTTTTTTTTGCAATCAGGCGCCCACCTGGATAACAAGGGAATATTTTTCAAGTTTTTTGCAATCAAGCGCCCACCTGGATAACAAGGAAATATTTTTCAAGTTTTTTACAATAAGGTGCCTACCTGGATAACAAGGGAATATTTTTCAAGTTTTTTTGCAATCATGCGCCCACCTGGATAACAAGGGAATATTTTTAAAGTTTTTTGCAATCAGGCGCCCACCTGGATAACAAGGGAATATTTTACAAGTTTTTCTGCAATCAGGCGCCCACCAAGATAACAAGGGAATATTTTTCAAGTTTTTTTGCAATCAGGCACCCACTTAGATAACAAGGGAATATTTTTCAAGTTTTTTGCAATCAGGCGCCCACCTGGATAACAAGGGAATATTTTTCAAGTTTTTTATGATCAGGCGCCCACTTGGATAACTAAGGACTAGTTTTTTTGCAATCAGGCGCCCACCTGGATAACAAGGGAATATTTTTTATGTTTTTTTGCAATCATGCGCCCACCTGGATAACAAGGGAATATTTTTAAAGTTGTTTGCAATCAGGCGCCCACCTGGATAACAAGGGAATATTTTTCAAGTTTTTTTTGCAATCAGGCGCCCACCTAGATAACAAGGGAATATTTTTCAAGTTTTTTTGTAATCAGGCACCCACCTGGATAACAAGGGAATATTTTTTTAAGTTTTTTGCAATCAAGCGCCCACCTGGATAACAATGGTCTATTTTTCAAGTTTTTTGTGATCAGGCGCCCACCTGGATAACAAAGGAATATTTTTCAAGTTTTTTGCAATCAGGCGCCCACCTAGATAACAAGGGAATATTTTTCAAGTTTTTTGCAATCAGGTGCCCACCTGGATAACAAGGGAATATGTTTCAAGTTTTTTTTGCAATGAGGCGCCCACCTGGATAACAAGGGAATATTTTGTTTTAGTTTTTTTTTTGCAATCAGGCGCCCACCTGGATAACAAGAAAATATTTTTCAAAATGAAATTCTTCTTTTAAAGCTAACATTTAATAGCATGATATATTTAAAGCCCCATACTGGGGCAGAAAGTTTGTCTTTATTTTTATAGTAAGCAGGCGCCCACCTGAAGAACAAGGGAATACTTTTCAAGTTTTGCAATCAGGCGCCCACCTGAAGAACAAGGGAATACCTTTCATGTTTTGCAGGCAAGTGCCCACCTGAAGAATAAGGGAATACATTTGATGCAAGTTGCAAGCAAGAGTCTTCTCAAAGAATGGAAGATGCAAATGAAGCACAAGAACCAGTTGAAAGATATGGCTAGGATTTTGTAAATCATAGAGCATAGTTTAGCTTAGTTTCTTTCATGTTTACCATGGCATAATAAGGAGATCAGCAGGTAGCAATAACAAGCAACAACAATAGAGTCCCAGTCTCTGGTAGTTTCAACTACCAGGCATTCCAAAACTACACTGACCTGATTCCTATTTAGCCCAAGATATATAAGCAATCCTTAAAGCATGATGCGGTCAAAATTTTCAAAAAATTCTTTACACGGAATACGCGAATGGGAAAAAATCCCTCATTACTGCTCACTTATATTTGCACTGAAACTCTGCGTGTTTTCGAGCAAATAGGGGCAACTGTGAGCACGTAATTTTTAACCCCAAGCAAATTAGTCCAAAAATATATAAAAATGATTTTTTGTGTGAAACTTGCTGATCATTATGTAGATATATCAGTGTTTGTTTCTATTTCTTGAAAATAAAATAAAGGAAATTAAAACAAATTACATTCTTGTATTAATTAGAAAATACCAAAAAATATAAGATAATTACTCTTAATCCTAGAAAAACTAGGAAAAATTAAAAGAAAAATATAAAATACAAGAGATAATAAAATACAATACGAAAATACAAAACAAAAATACAAAATATAAGGTATAATACAAAGTATTTGGGCCAAATTATAAAATTCACCAGCCCAATTAATACATTTCACGGACCAGGCCCAAAGGGAAACACTGGCCTGCCTATACACAAACCAAATGACGTCGCTTAAAGGAAATAGATCTGGACCGTTGAAAAATTGAATCAAACAGACTAAAACAAACAGTTGTATAACAATTAAAACGACGCGTTAATTTGAAATGATCACAACCGTTCATCTAAATCATCCAACAGATGAAAGGAAGGCCTCATTTAAATCAAGCGACGTCGTTCGTGGGAAGCAATCACAACCGTTCATATAAGACATCAAACGGATGAGATGAATGCCTCATTTAAACCACACGATGCCGTTTAATGGCCAGTGAATCCTGGCCAATCGTTTGATCTAATCCAACGGCTGGGAGCCATCATTACATGTATGGTATATCTATACACCCTCCGTTACATTTTACCATTATACACCTCACACCTTATAACTTCAAAACCCTAGCCGCCATGCCCTCCTTCTTCCTCTCCACCTGGGCCACCGGAACCCTATTAGTGGCTCGTCAATGGTCGTCTTCTCTGACTAATTTCCACACCCCTAAACCCTCCCCTCCTCCTCTTTCACCCCATCACCTTAGTTCCATCCAAAAGCCTTTCCATCCCCTCGAACCTTGAAAACTAGGTCGCCGGAACCCTAGCCGGCGACCACCACTCTTTGAATCAGCAGCCAGCCTTCACACCCCTGAACCACCTTGAGCCCCTCTTTCACCCTATACAATTAGTTTCCCTCGAATATAAGCCCAACCCTTCGAATATTAAAAAATATCCCGCTAGAACCCTACTCCGGCGGATACCCCCATACCAAAAAACCACCCAATCGAACCCCATCCTTCAAAAGAGAGTCTTTCACAACAAATAAGACTCCAAGACTCTGTTTGGAAGACCAATAGTCAAGAAAGACTCGAGGCCTCCGAACAACTAGAAAATCAAGAACTAGAAAGAAAAAAAGAAGAAAAAGAAGGAAAAGAAAGAAAGAAAGAAAACGAAAATCAACAGAAAAGCTAAGTAGCACCAAACCCTATTTTCTCTATTGTGCCTCATTTTGTCGTTATTATTTGCTAGCCCGAATCTAATGCATGCTCAAGATTTCTTTGTTTATATATGAAATCAAATGTATGCTCTCTTTTTCTGATTGAAGTCACTAGTTAAATCGCATGCTTTGTAGTCGCTTAAGGTTCTTGCTTGATAGATCTAATTTTCGATTGAATGGTTGATTAATTGGATTCAACCATTATCAAATTTTTCCTTTGCGTCCTGATTAATCAAGTGTTTAGTCATATTAGGGTTATATTTGCAAGATTGTTTAATGTTGGTTATCATTGTAATACAATTTGACTCTTAACTCTTCTGAATTTCTGAGCGATTAGTCGTATTAGGGCTATGTTTGTAAAACTGCTTAATATTGGCTATCATTGCAATTCAATCTAAATCTCTGATTAATTAAAAGACTAATTGGGGCCATGTTTTCAAATTGGTTATTTCTGAAAAGGGTGACTTAGCTTTGAATTGGCTATAGTATAAAGTCTAATTATTGGGGTTATTTGTTAAATACTATTATGATTTTTTACTTCTCAAGGTCTAAATTGACCTAAAAGCTGGTCGGGTAAATAAACACAAAACACAGGGGTAAAAAGGGAATGGGTAAATGGTATTCTCAGAGTAATTTTCAAAGACTAAGGGTATAAAAGACAAATAGGATTGGTTCTTTTGTAATTAGCCAAACAATAAAGGGCATTCTAAGTATAATTAAATGGTAAATAGGTAAAAAAATATTAGCAAGTGAGGGTAATAAAGGCATTTACGCCTAAATAGAATAATAGAGAATACCCAAGAACCTTCTAGCAGGGGTTTAAGTGTATTCATGTTTAATTCACGTAGACTAAACTGAAAATAATTAAAAAGAGTAGGGGTGAAAAATCTGAATATCTAATTCAAATTTCCCTCCTATGTTACTCTATAAATAGGCTCCTTTAGGCCTATTAAAAGGGTTCGGAAAATTTGAAATAAAAAATACACTGAAATATTGTTACTGTTTCATTGCTGCTGTTCGAAGTGATATTTTTGGATTTCTGTTCGTTGTTCTTCACTAATTTGGTTGAATTCACTGGGGTTTTTACTCTGAAATCGAGCTTGTTGATGTGTTAATTTGCATTCATTGCTGTTGATATTTGGACTGCTGCCTATCGCTGATCTTCTTCTTCTTCTTCTTCTTCTTCTTCTTCTTCTTCTTCTTCTTCTTCTTTTTCTACATCCTAGAACTCATTGGTTTTTATGTCGATTTGACCAGGTAAACTACTACCTCTCAAGGATGTAACTGAAGTTCTTTGAAGAAATGAAATGCATTTTAGTTTCCATTTGTACTTGTATTTCTATTTTTGTCATAGCTCTAGACACTTAGAGTTCGTGTGATTCATTAGGATTTTGTTTGTAATATGGACTTGGACTGTAAGAACTTAAATTCAGATTTATAGTAGTAGTTAGATAGTAATATAGGGATTATATTAAATATATTAGTTTAAAAATGATCACCTAGATCTAAAATTGAAACCGGCTAAAACTTAGTGGATTCATTTGTAGATCTACAATTGTTCTAAAATCAGAAGTATAATACAAAACTGGCAAAATATTTTGTTAATTGAACTCTAACTCAGTAGCTATTAATTTGAAAAGTACGAATAATGGCTTAGCATCATTTAAACTTGCTTAGTTAAAAAAACTCGCGTTAAAACTTAGTGGTATGGTGTAAAATAGGAATTCAAGTATGAATGAAATTCAGATTGCAATTTGAATGTGTTTGATTGAAGATTTAGATTAATGTTTCCAGTTAAACAAAAAACAACAGGGTAACTCTGCATCTTAATAATAGTATCTCGACTGATAAATAATACGTAGATCAGACTTAGTTAAACTGAGTGACTAAACAGTAGTATTCAAATATAAATCAGTGTTAAATATTTTAATTAATTTTTGATACCGCAGTCATAATATCAGTTTAAATATATGATTAATGATAACATTGGAGCCTGTTTTGGATTTGTTAGTAACCTGGGCCTGATTAGGTAAAAGGCCCAGGTCCGATCGTGAAGGACTTCAGTGTCTATGAGAGATGAATTTTGTGCATAGTTGTGCATTACCTTTGCTGGACCAATTTCCAGGCCCAAATCACATGAGGGCCTAGACATAAAAAATATTAATACAAATCATAATTAGATAGCATTAGTCATTATTTGAATAAGGTAAAAATAGTGATAGAAAATATAGCACATCCTAGGTTTGACCTTCTAAAAAATACGAATGAGATGAGCCTCGTTATAAGGCAAGAATGCACGGGGCCCTCAAATAATTATAATAAAATCTTTAGACCCGGAAGGAATCGTTTAGCTAATTCCACGATCTTTCCCGAAGTAACGAAGAATAGACACTATTAGGCACAATTCTAATATGCATTATCATGAACGGGTGCACATTTATGTTACCCAAATCTTATTCCCAACGAAGTCAAAATATATCCAAAGCCACAGGCGTACTGGTACGGTATGGTCAAGGATGTATTTTCACGACGTTGTAATTCTTAAAATTCAAAGCGGAACACTAATGCACATGATTAAAATATATAATTGAAATCAAATCAAATAAAATAATAGTTGAGCGACCGTGCTAGAACTAAAGAATCCGAGAGTGCCTAATACCTTCTTCCGGGTTAACAGAATTCTTTATCCGGATTTCTAGTTCGCAGACTGTAACATAGTCAAACTTTCCTCAGTTCGGGATTAAACCGGTAACTGGGGACACCATTATATTTTCAAGTGACGACACTGAAAACTTATAACTAATCCCGTTCCGATTGTCCTTAAATTGGAAAAGTTCTTCTACGCCCTTGTAGGTATAGTAGTATATCAAAAAGGAGGTGTGACAACGTGAATAAATGTTAACGTTTTTGTAGCATGTTTTGGTGAATCACAGTACACTTTATCATGTCTTATTGTTGACCTATGTATTATTAATTTGATTAGTTTTATTATTATGTTGAAGTGTTAAAGAGAATTTCCATTTTAAGAGTGTTGGCCTGTTTTGATTTAGTAAGATTTGGTTAAGGACTTGAAACTAACGGGCACAATAATGTGAGGTGATCCAATTTCTTTTACGAATAATTCCGTAATTGTGAGACTTTTCATAAAATTCTCAAATTAATTTAAGAAAATAACTTATGAACATATGTAGTCTGATTTAGTTGAGTACAATCCTTTAAAACTAGAACTCGAGATGAGCCCCGCTAAAAAAATAAATACATAAATTGTGGGGCCCTCATTAAATACTTAATTAAAAATACTTAGAGATTCGGGACAGGCCGCTTAGCAAATTTCACTTCCTTCCCAAAAGATAACAAAGCGTTAGTCTCTTTAGATGCGATTTTAATAAAATTACATTCCTACAGTCGGGTGCACATTTATGTGACCCAAATCCAAATCTCAACAAAGTCGGAATGTGTCGATAATCACGGGTACATTGATTGTGACGTGGTTTGAGATGCATTTTCATAATGCTGCAATTATTTTATTAAAATAATGAATAATAATATTAAAAGTGGTTAAAAGTTAAAATTTGTACATAAGTTAAAGCATATTTTAAAATCAGATATATAAGCCAAATATGATAATTGAGCGACCGTGGTAGAACCACGAAACTTGGGAATGCCTAACACCTTCTCTCGGGTTAACATAATTCTTTATCCGGATTTCTGGTTCACGGACTGTAATATAGAGTCAATCTTTTCCTCGATTCGGGATTAAACCGGTGACTTGGGACACCATTAATCTCCCAAGTAGCAACTCTGAATCTTAATAATCAATTCCGTTTTGATTGTCCTTTAATTGAAAAAACTTCCTTTACCACGCCCTTCGCGGGGTGCGGTAGCGCTAAAAAGGAGGTGTGCCATTTCTTAGTGGAAAGGTAAAGAGCATTACGTGTGGTAGTATAAGTTCAGATGCAGGAAGACCGAATTGGCTGTGCTATGTGTATCATGGTGAAAGGTATTTGATATGTGTTAAGATTCGAGCAGGTGCATCGCATGTTCATATATTAATTTTGATAATATTGTCACGACCCTAGTTCACCAATCATGAATATGTCGTGATGGCACCCAGTCCCCATGACTAGGTAAGCCTAACACGTTGCAGAATACACAAGCTATGAACACTTAAATAAGAAACAGTGGAAAAATAGCATAAAAGGTATGTAATACGTGCCGCTTGGCACATACATCCATCAACACACTGAATAAAACACTACCAAGATCCGGAACCCCACGGTAACACAGACTAAAAGAGAAAATACAACTGTGGCTCTATGTGTAAAGAGTATCTAACAACGAAATGAAGAAAAATGTCAACTAGTACTACTAGAATAGAAGGAAAGCCTCCGGATCCGCGGACGTAGCAGATCATACCTCGAGGTCTCCAGAAAAACTGCTGAATTACCTAGTATGGGCATGTCCTGATGTACCTGGATCCGCACAACAAAAGTGTGCGGAAGAGTAGCATGAGTACACCATGGCGATACTCAGTAAGTGCCAAGCCTAACCTCGATGGAGTAGTGACGAGGAAGGTCAGGGCCCTACTGAGAAAACAATAATATAATGATGATAACAAAAATAAACAGTTTAAAAGATAATAATTTCCGAAATAACAACAATAAGATGATTACTGCAACTGTCTACAATTAAGCTAACAACAAATAAACAACTCAATAAAACAATTCCAGGACCTGTGGGAATTGAACCCACAGTCCCATTCTCAATACCTCTGGGTCTCCGGGAATCGAACCCGCAGCCCATGTCTCAATAATATCTCAATAACTCAGGATCTCCGGGAATCGAACCCGCAGTCCCTACCAATAAGTCGGGATCTCGGGAATCGAACCCGTAGTCCTCATTTCAATAATCTCAGGATCTCGGGAATCGAACCCGTAGTCCATATTTCAATAATCTCAGGATCTCGGGAATCGAACCCGTAGTCCACATTTCAATAATCTCGGGATCTCGGGAATCGAACCCGTAGTCCATATTTCAATAATCTCGGGATCTCGGGAATCGAACCCATAGTCCACATTTCAATAATCTCAAGATCCCGGGAATCGAACCCGTAGTCCACATTTCAATAATCTCAGGATCTCGGGAATCGAACCCGTAGTCCACAACCACAGTAAGTAAAGAAATACACAGAGAGAAGTATAATATGCTTAACGATAACTTCGCCAATGAACAGCGCCAGCGATTACCAAGAAACTCAAGTAAGTCAATTAAGCAACTAGACAGTTAGATTCTATCTAATCATGCTTTTCTAACTACTACCAGGTAGGAATATCGAATTTAACAACTAAAAACAGGAATATCACTCATTGAACATTTTGAGTAAAGTATGTGTTCAACAACCAGCGCATGTACACGCCCGTCACCTCGCGTACAAGGCATTTATAGTATCACAATAATATCCTAGGGGTGAAAGTCCCCCACACGAAGTTAGACAAGCCACTCACCTCAATTCCGGTACAAAACCGCTAAGAAATAACCCTCTTGCCGTGAATGTCGGCCTCCTCAAGTGTAGTATCTGATAAAAAAATCAATAGAATCACATCAAAATAGGCCAATTGGGCATTACCCAATCAAAATAACTCAAAATACACCAAAACCCACAAGTTGCCAAAACCCGACTTTCGGTACGCTTATCGAAAAATCACGAAAATTATATATTCTCCTTGTCTCAATACGAGTCTAGGCATATAAAATTTGCCAAAATCGGACTCCGTTTGCCCATTCAAATCAAAGATTTTCTAACATTTAGGCCTAGGGCTCAAACCCACCTTTAATCTTCCAATTTCGGTGAAATAATCACGGATTTCATGATAAACCAACGAATTAAGGTCAAGAAACTTACCCCCGATGATTTCCCGATGATATCCCAGCGTTTCCCCTTCAAAATCCTCTCTTGGAGCTCAAAAATGGCGTTTTTGTGTATGGGGGTCGCGGGTGTTATGTTCTGAACTTAAGCTCACTGCCATACCCCATTGCTCATCGCGTTCGCGTTACTGTTCACGCGTTCGCGATAAACAACTCAACTTCTTCTACGTGAACACGACGCTCCACACGCGTCCGCGAAGCATAATTTCCCTTCCTCAACGCGAACGCGACGACTCCCACGCGTTCGCGAAGAACAATCTTCCAATCGCCCGTTTTTCTTCTACGCGTACGCGACACCTGGGACGCGAACGCGGTGCTTCCTCTTTCCCTTCTACGCGATCACGACTCAAGGGACGCGAACGCGATGCTTTGCCCTACCATGCCTACGCGAACGCGGCCATTGCCACGCGAACGCGTAGGCTTAACGTCTGCTGCACTGCTGCTGCATTTTCTGCAGAAATTTCCAAGTTCCAAATGCCGCTTGATGGTCCGAATTCATCCCGAGGCTTCCGAGACCCCAACGAAAACCACCAACATACTCCAAAACACTATACGAACTTATTCCAATCATAAAAATACGTCTAACAACATCAAAACCCATAATTCACATCGAATTCAAGCCTAAGTTCCTTAAAACTTTCCGAATAGCACATCCGACCTAAAACCCAACCAAACGACGTCCGAATGACCTGAAAATTTGCGGACATATCCAAAATCACATAACGAAGCTACAAAAATTGTCGGAATTCCATTCCGACCCCCGGATCAAAATCTCACCTATCGTTCGGATTCGCCAAAATTTCAACCTTCGGCATTTCAAGCCTAATTGAGCTACGAACTTCCAAAATACATTCCGAACGCGATCCTAACCCCGAAATCACCCAATGGAACTAATGGAACCATCGGATTTCCGTTCCGAGATCGTCTTAACACTGTTCCGGCTACGGACCGTTTTCTAGCTTTAAAGCTCTCATTTAGGGACCGTGCTCCAAATTTCAGAACCGACTCTCTCGGTAAACCACAATAGCAGAAATGAACTTAGGGGAACAGTTAAATTAGGGATTGGGGCGTAATTTTCTAAAACGACCGGTCGGGTCATTACATCTTCCCACACTTAAAGATTCGTTCGTCCTCTGTGATGACCCAAAGGGTCATCACTTATTTAATTAATCATTTCGAGCTTCTGAGGCCTTGAAAACCTCCTTCTATGTTTCCTCGATTTACGTGCACAATCCGAGCATGTAGCCGGAAAGGTTTTGTGATAGAAAATATGAATTCTATGAGAAATTTGGATAAAAATGATATTAATATTGATATGGTTGACTTCGGTCAACAATTTTGGTAAACGGATCCGGACCTGAGATTGTATGGTCCCGAGAGGTCCGTAGGAAAATATGGGACTTGGACATGCGTCCGGAGTCGAATTCTGAGGCCTAGAGCCCAAGTTATGAATTTTTCTATGAAATTGTTTCTTGAAGTAATTGTTAAAGGAAATGAATTAATTGACCTTGGTATCGGGCTCGTATTTTGGTTCCGACGCCCGGTACAAGTCTTAAATATTATATATGTGATTTTCTGTAAAGTTTGGTGACATTCGAATGTCGTTTGAGATGTTTTGGACCTTGAGTCCCAAGTTTGAAAGTTTTGAAAGCCAAAGGTATGAAAATCATGAATTTGAGGCTTGATTTGATGAAAACGAGGTGATATTGGCGATGTGATCGCACAAACAAGTTCATAATATGTTTTTGAGGTTGTGTACATTTTTGGTTTGGAGCCCGGGGGGCTCGGGTAAAGATTTGATAGGTCGTTGGATTAAATTCTGAAATGTTGCACTGCTGGTTTTTCACCTAGCTGTTGGCTTCGCAATTGCGAAGTATTTCTCGCAATTGCGAAGGGGCAGTACAAGGCAGGGCTCGCAAATGCGAACCCTGATCGCAAATGCGAAAACCCTCATGCCCAGCCTTGTTCGCAAATGCGAACAATTGTTCGCAAATGCGAAAGTCCCCAGGGCCTGCCTATGTTCGCAAATGCGAACAAAAGTTTGCAAATGCGAACATTCCCTATACTGCCTTGGTTCGCAAATGCGAACAATGCCCTATACAGCCTATGTTCCCAAATGCGAACATTAGTTCGCAAATGCGAACAGTCCCTTTGTCTGCCAGTGTTCGCAAATACGAACAAATGTTCGCAAATGCGAACTTCCCAGCCTTAGCTTATTTTTCAAACTCCAGAGATTGGTCGGGGTTCGCAATTGCGAACCCATGTTCGCAAATGCGAACACAGAGACCTGTAAAACACAATTTTAAGTTCATTTCTTCACTATTTACAAAACAAAAACACCCATTTGCGATTCTTCACGGATTCCTTCTTTATCAAAACAATTGTAAGTCACTTTTTACTTAATTCTTTCAATTTCTAACATCATTAAACATGTTTTTCATTAGAAATCAAAGGTTTTCATGGTAGAATTCTTGTTTTTGTTAGAAAATAGGGTTTTTCATAAATTGGGGAATTGGACCTCGAATTGAGGTCCGATTTTGAAACAAATCATATACATGAACTCGTGGGGGGATGGGTAACCGGATTTTGGTCCTAACCCCGAGTTCCGACCATGTGGGCCCGGGGTTGAAATTCACTATTCCGGGGCAGAATGTTGTAAAAGTTGTATTTGGTCTTAAGAATTAGTTTGTTGAGTAGTATTGATGATATTAAATCAATTGTGTATAGATACGGTTGGATTGGAGCCAAATTTGAAAGAAAAAGACATTTCCACGGATTGAATTGTTCATAAACATTCGAGGTAAGTGTTTGTTCTATCCTAGCTTGAGGGAATAGGATTATGTGTTATGTGTTATGTGATCGAGTGCGGTGTATGGGCTGTGGTGACGAGCATCCATACACTGGCGTCTAGTATGACCGTGAGTCGTTGGAAAATGATTATTTTGAGATATATTACGGATGAATTGTTATTGTTCTCCCTTGTTGGGACTTGTTGTGAAGATAATTATTGATTGCCCTTTTTGGGACAGTTTATGAATTACTGTTTCTTTCTTTGCCCTTAACTGTGATTGTTATTTGGATGAGGAAGAGTAATAATGCACGAAGGGTGATGCCGTGCCATGTTTATTTATTTATGCACGAAGGTTAATGCCGTGCCATGTTTTATTGATTATGCACGAAGGATCATGTTGTGCCCTCGTTATTGAACCATGTACGAAGGATCATGCCGTACTATGGATGTGAGGATGAGAGTAAAAGCACGAAGGGTGATGCCGTGTACTTTATTTGCTTATTTGGTGAGGATGAGAGTAAAAGCACGAAGGGTGATGCCGTGCAACTGCTTGCTATTCTTTGACTTGATATTACTTGTGTTTCCATTATACTTTGTTTTTCCTTGTGAATTTATTAACTGTTGTTAATTGTTGAATTCTTTGAGATATTCCTTATTGTGTTATTACCTGGTTATTTCTTGTTATTCTGTGGTATACATATATATTGAATTGCACGGGTTTATGTGGGTGTCTGGTCCTAGGCTTGTCACTACTTCGCCGGGATAGGCCAGGCACTTACCAGCACATGGGGTCGGTTGTGCTGATACTACACTTCTGTGCGTTTTTGCACAGGTCCAGGTTACGATCAGGAGCAGGAGCAGCAGTAAATCGATTGCGTGGGAGTTGATCATATTTGAGACCGAGGTAGCTTGCAGACGTCCGCACGCCCGACGTCTCTCTCTTTATTTATGTTATTAGTTGTAGTCTCTTTGTTCCGAGACAAACAGAATTATGTTATATTTCCTTCAGACTTTTATGTGTAGTATTCCATAGTAGTTCGTGAGTTGGTGACTCCACGTCTTGGGTAGAGGATTTCAATATGATTTTCACCTTGTAATTTGCTATTTCTATTTCGATAAAGTATTCCGCATTTATTTAAGTAAAATTGTGTTAAAAGCAGGATAGTATGAATACAGTGGCTTGCCTAGCTACCACGAATAGGTGCCATCATGATCCCGATGTTGGGGGAAAATCCGGGTCGTGACAAGTTGGTATCAAAGCTCTAGGTTACATAGGTCTCACCACTCACGAACAAGCTTAGTAGAGTTTGAGAGGTAGGTACGGAGACGTCTGTACTTGTCCTCCAGAGTCTATTGAGTTAGGAAAGAGTCTCTCATTTGTTCTTTCTTGTCATGCGACTTGTTCCTCAATTACTAATTAATTTCTATTCTGTCCTTTCGTAGATGGTGAGGACACGCGCTTCTTCGTCCGCTGACCAGCAGCCCGAGCCCCAGGCAGCTCCCGCGAGGGGCAGGGGCCAAGGCCGTATCAGAGGCTGTGGTAGGGGTAGAGCTCAGCCCCAGGTAGCTACCCCAGAGGTGGAGCCTCATATTGAGATTGATGAGGAGGTTCCGGTTCCAGCAGCTCCAGTGGGCCCAGCTCAGGTCCCAGGAGAGGCTTTATTTACCCCGGATCTCCGGGATGCTTTGGTCAGAATAGCGGGATTTATGGATAGCATTGCCAGAGCGGGTTTATTATCAGTTGCACCAGCCGCTTCTCAGGCTGGAGGAGGGGCCCAGACTCCTATTGCTCGCACTCCGGAGCCAGTAGCTCCTCAGCCTCAGGCACCAGTGGTTCAGCCAGCTGTGGCCACTCAGTCAGGTACCACAGCTCATGCCGGTGATGGAGCGGCCATGACTTCTGATTCGTTATGGAGGCTTGATCGGTTCTCCAAGCTATTTACCACTACATTCAGTGGAGCCGCATCAGAGGATCCTCAGGACTTTTTATTCGGTTGCCATGAGATTCTCAAGACTATGGGGATCGTGGAGACAAACGGAGTTGACTTCTGTACCTTCAGACTTGCAGGATCCGCCAAGACTTGGTGGAGAGATTATTGCTTGACTCGGCCAGCAGGGTCCCCAGCTTTATCATGGGACCAGTTTGCGGAACTATTTATGGAGAAGTTTCTCCCTGCTACTCAGCGGGATGTACTTCGGAGGCAGTTTGAGCGCCTCCATTAGGGCACTATGACAGTTACACAGTATGAGATGAGATTTGTCGATTTGGCTCGTCATGCGGTGGTGATACTTCCCACGGAGCGGGAGAGGGTCCGCAGGTTTATAGATGGGCTTAATCAGCCGATTAGACTCCAGATGGCTATGGGCGTGGGGAGTGACATATCATTTCAGAAGGCAGCCAATGCAGCACGCAGAGTTGAGATGGCTCTCGCTAGAGGAGGCGGTTATTCTTCGGATAAGAGGCCTCGTCATTCGGGTAGGTTTGGTGCTTCTTCCTCTGGTAGCAGAGAATCCTTTGATAGAGGCCAGTCCTCCAGGCCTTTTCATTCCGCCCTTCAGGCTTCACAGGGTGGACCAGGTGATCGCGGTTTTCGTGGGCATTATTCAGACCAGCCTCCTATTAATGCTCAGCCTCTTCAGAGTGTTCGTGGAGGCCATTCGGGTCGTCAGGGCCAGCAGCCCTATCAGTCTAAGAGTTGCTACGGTTGTGGTGACCCAGGTCATTTTATCAGGAATTGCCCTCTAGCAGCGGGCAACTCTCAGCAGCGAGGTCCTCGTCCTATGATTCAGGCCCCAGCTGACCCTCAGCCTGCCCAGCCAACCAGAGGCGGGGGTAGAGATTATAGAGGTGGAGGTCGAGACCGTAGAGGTGGAGACCGTCCGGCCAGAGGTAGAGGTCAGCCAGTTGATGGTCGTCCTAGAGACGCAGCTCAGAGGGGAGGTGCAGATCCCCGATTCTATGCTTTACCAGCCAGGCCAGAGGCAGAGGCATCGGATGCCGTGATTACAGGTACTATTCTTGTGTGTGGTAGAGGTGCTTCAGTATTATTTGACCCTGGATCTACATATTCCTATGTGTCTTCCTACTTCGCACCATATTTGGTCGTGCCCAGCTATGCTCTGGATATTCCAGTTTATGTGGCTACACGAGTGGGTGACTCCATTGTAGTCGATCGGGTGCATCGTTCGTGTGTAGTTATATTTGGGGGTCTTGAGACCCGTGTTAATCTGTTGCTTTTGGATATGGTAGATTTTGATGTCATATTGGGGATGGACTGGTTGTCCCCATACCATGCTATTCTCGATTGCCATGCTAAGACGGTGACCTTAGCCTTGCCAGAATCACCCCGACTAGAGTGGAAAGGTACCTCAAGCCACTCCGTTCGCATTGTTATTTCCTATGTTAAGGCTCGACGTATGGTCGAGAAGGGGTGTCTAGCTTATCTGGCTTATGTTCGTGATTCCAACGCAGAAGTTCCTTCCATTGAGTCAGTCCCTATTGCACGGGAGTTTCCTGAGGTTTTTCCTTCAGACCTGCCGGGCATGCCACCCGACAGGGATATTGACTTCTGTATTGATTTGGCACCGGGCACTCAGCCCATCTCTATTCCACCCTATCATATGGCCCCGGCGGAGCTAAAAGAGTTGAAAGATCAGTTGCAGGATCTTCTTGAGAAGGGCTTTATCAGGCCCAGTGTTTCCCCCTGGGGAGCACCTGTATTATTTGTAAAGAAGAAGGATGGCTCGATACCACTTCCGCGAATTGATGATTTATTTGACCAGCTTCAGGGTGCCAAGGTATTTTCAAAGATAGACTTGAGGTCAGGCTACCATCAGCTGAAGATCAGAGCGGCTGACATTCCTAAGACAACCTTTCGCTCTAGATATGGGCATTATGAGTTCTTGGTCATGTCCTTCGGATTGACCAATGCCCCGGCAGCATTCATGGAGTTGATGAATCGGGTATTTAGGCCTTACTTAGATCTATTCGTGATAGTCTTTATAGATGACATCCCGGTGTACTCCCGCAACCAGGAAGAGCACGAGCAGCACCTCAAAGTGGTTCTTCAGACTCTGAAAGATAACCGACTATATGCCAAATTTTCTAAATGTGAGTTCTGGGTTGAGTTCGGTAGCATTTCTGGGTCACATTGTATCGGTGGAAGGTATTCAAGTGGAACCAAAGAAGATTGAGGCGATCCAGAATTGGCCTCGACCAGCTTCAGTGACTGAGATCGGGAGTTTCTTGGGATTAGCGAGGTTACTACCGTCGTTTTGTAGAGAGGTTTTCTTCTATTGCGGCCCGATGACTAGGTTGACCCGGAAGGGTGTCCAAGTTCCGGTGGTCGGAGGAGTGTGAGGCGAGCTTTCGAAGCTCGAGACGGCCTTGACCACCGCACCGGTGTTGGTACTACCTACAGAGGTGCGGGGCCTTATACGATTTATTGTGACGCATCTCGTACGGGGCTTGGAGCGGTATTGATGCGGGATGGTAAGGTTATCGCTTATGCTTCGAGGCGATTAAAGATACATGAGAAGAATTATCCGGTTCATGATCTTGAGTTAGCAGCAGTGGTTCATGCCTTAAAGATCTGGAGGCATTATCTATATGGTTTGACATGTGAGGTATACACTGATCACAAAAGCCTACAGTACTTGTTCAAGCCGAAGGAGTTGAATCTACGACAGCGGAGATGGTTAGAGTTGCTAAAAGACTATGATGTTACTATCTTATATCACCCGGGTAAGGCCAATGTGGTGGCCGATGCTTTGAGTAGAAAGTATGCCAGCATGGGTAGTCTTGCATACATTCCGGTCAGTAAGAGACCATTAGCTCTAAATGTCCAGGCCTTAGCCAACCGGTTCGTGAGATTAGACATTTCTGAGCCTAGCCGAGTGTTAGCCTGCACGGTCGCTCGTTCTTCTTTATTAGAGCGTATCCGTGAGAGGCAATTTGATGATCCTCATTTGCGTGAGTTGAGAGATACAGTACAGCAGGGAGGTGCCACACAGGTAAATCTAGATGATGATGGGGTATTGAAATTGCGGGGTCGAGTTTGTGTGCCCAATGTCGAAGGGATTCGAGAGTTGATCTTAGCGGAGGCCCACAGTTCGCGGTATTCTATTTACCCAGGCGCCGCGAAGATGTACCAGGACTTACGGCAGCACTATTGGTGGCGCAGAATGAAGAAAGATATCGTTGCATATGTCGCTCGGTGTCTAAATTGTCAGCAGGTGAAATATGAGCACCAGAGACCTGGTGGTGTATTCCAGAGGATTGAAATTCCCGAGTGGAAATGGGAGCGGATCACTATGGACTTCGTTACTGGACTTCCTTTGACTCGGAGGAAATTTGATGCTATTTAGGTCATTGTTGATAGGCTGACCAAATCAGCACACTTTATTCCAGTATCTGTCTCCTACTCGTCGGAGAGGTTAGCGGAGGTTTATATTAGGGAGATTGTTCGTCTCCATGGGGTGCCAGTATCTATTATCTCTGATCGGGGAACGCAGTTTACCTCGCGGTTCTGGAGAGCGGTCCAGTAAGAGTTAGGCACCCAGGTTCAGTTGAGTACAACATTTCATCCTCGGACGGATGGCCAGTCCGAGAGGACTATTCAGATTCTAGAGGACATGCTTCGAGCCTGTGTTATTGATTTCGGAGGCTCGTGGGACCAGTTTCTACCATTAGCAGAGTTCGCCTACAATAACAGTTACCAATCTAGCATCCAGATGGCTCCGTATGAGGCGTTGTATGGTAGGCGATGTCGATCACCGGTTGGATGGTTTGAACCGGGAGAGGCTCGGTTGTTGGGTACAGACTTAGTTCAGGAGGCCTTAGATAAGGTCAAGACTATTCAGGAGAGATTGCGTTCAGCTCAGGTCTAGGCAAAAGACTTATGCGGATCGTAAGGTTCGAGATGTAGATTTCATGGTTGGTGAACGAGTATTGCTCCGAGTGTCACCTATGAAGGGCGTGATGTGGTTCGGGAAGAAGGGCAAGCTCAGCCCTAGGTATATTGGTCCATTTGAGATTCTAGACAGAGTGGGAGGGGTGGCTTACAGATTAGCTTTGCCGCCTAGCTTATCAGCCGTGCATCCAGTTTTTCATGTATCTATGCTTCGGAGATACCACGGCGATCCCACACATGTGTTAGACTTCAGTACTGTCCAATTGGACAATGATCTATCTTACGAGGAGGAGCCGGTGGCTATTCTAGACCGGCGGGTTCGACAGTTGAGGTCGAAGAGTTATCCTTCTGTGCGTGTTCAGTGGAGAGGTCAGCCTCCTGAGGCATCGACCTGGGAGTCCGAGTCTGATATGCGGAGCCGCTACCCACACTTGTTTCCTGACTCAGGTACTTCTTCTTTTGTCCGTTCGAGGACGAACGGTTGTTTTAGAGGTGGAGATTGTGACGACCCAAAGGGTCATCACTTATTTAATTAATCATTTCGAGCTTCTGAGGCCTTGAAAACCTTATTCTATGATGCCTCGATTTACGTGTACAATCCGAGCATGTAGCCGGAAAGGTTTTGTGATAGAAAATATGAATTCTATGAGAAATTTGGATAAAAATGATATTAATATTGATATGGTTGACTTCGGTCAACAATTTTGGTAAACGGATCCGGACCCGAGATTGGATGGTCCCGAGAGGTCCGTAGGAAAATATGGGACTTGGACATGCGTCCGGAGTCGAATTCTGAGGCCTAGAGCCCAAGTTATGAATTTTTCTATGAAATTGTTTCTTGAAGTAATTGTTAAAGGAAGTGAATTAATTGACCTTGGTATCGGGCTCGTATTTTGGTTCCGACGGCCGGTACAAGTCTTAAATATTATATATGTGATTTCTGTAAAGTTTGGTGACATTCGGATGTCGTTTGAGATGTTTTGGACCTTGAGTCCCAAGTTTGAAAGTTTTGAAAGCCAAAGGTATGAAAATCATGAATTTGAGGCTTGATTTGATGAATATTGACGATGTGATCGCACGAACAAGTTCATAATATGTTTTTGAGGTTGTATACATGTTTGGTTTGGAGCCCGGGGGGCTCGGGTAAAGATTTGATAGGTCGTTGGATTAAATTCTGAAATGTTGCACTGCTGGTTTTTCACCCAGCTGTTGGCTTCGCAATTGCGAAGTATTTCTCACAATTGCGAAGGGGGCAGTACAAGGCAGGGCTCGCAAATGCGAACCCTGATCGCAAATGCGAAGCCCCATTGACCCAGCCTTGTTCGCAAATGCGAACAATTGTTCGCATTTGCGAAAGTCCCCAGAGGCCTGCCTATGTTCGCAAATGCGAACAAAAGTTCGCAAATGCGAACATTCCCTATACTGCCTTGGTTCGCAAATGCGAACCATTGATCGCAAATGCGAACAATGCCCTATACAGCCTATGTTCGCAAATGCGAACATTAGTTCGCAAATGCGAACAGTCCCTTTGTCTGCCAGTGTTCGCAAATGCGAACTTCCCAGCCTTAGCTTATTTTTCAAACTCCAGAGATTGGTTGGGGTTCGCAATTGCGAACCCATGTTCGCAAATGCGAACACAGAGACCTGTAAAACACGATTTTAAGTACATTTCTTCACTTTTTACAAAACAAAAACACCCATTTGCGATTCTTCACGGATTCCTTCTTTATCAAAACAATTGTAAGTCACTTTTTACTTAATTCTTTCAATTCCTAACATCATTAAACATGTTTTTCATTAGAAATCAAAGGTTTTCATGGTAGAATTCTTGTTTTTGTTAGAAAATAGGGTTTTTCATAAATTGGGGAATTGGACCTCGAATTGAGGTCCGATTTTGAAACAAATCATATACATGAACTCGTGGGGGATGGGTAACCGGATTTTGGTCCTAACCCCGAGTTCCGACCATGTGGGCCCGGGGTTGAAATTCACTATTCCGGGCAGGAATGTTGTAAAAGTTGTATTTGGTCTTAAGAATTAGTTTGTTGAGTAGTATTGATGATATTAAATCAATTGTGTATAGATACGGTTGGATTGGAGCCAAATTTGAAAGAAAAAGACATTTCCACGGATTGAATTGTTCATAAACATTCGAGGTAAGTGTTTATTCTATCCTAGCTTGAGGGAATAGGATTATGTGTTATGTGTTATGTGATCGAGTGCGGTGTATGGGCTGTGGTGACGAGCATCCATACACTGGCGTCTAGTATGACCGTGAGTCGTTGGAAAATGATTATTTTGAGATATATTACGGATGAATTGTTATTGTTCTCCCTTGTTGGGACTTGTTGTGAAGATAATTATTGATTGCCCTTGTTGGGACGGTTTATGAATTACTGTTTCTTTCTTTGCCCTTAATTGTGATTGTTATTTGGGTGAGGAAGAGTGATAATGCACGAAGGGTGATGCCGTGCCATGTTTATTTATTTATGCATGAAGGTTAATGCCGTGCCATGTTTTATTGATTATGCACGAAGGATCATGCCGTGCCCTGTTATTGAACAATGTACGAAGGATCATGCCGTACTATGGATGTGAGGATGAGAGTAAAAGCACGAAGGGTGATGCCGTGTACTTTATTTGCTTATTTGGTGAGGATGAGAGTAAAAGCACGAAGGGTGATGCCGTGCAACTGCTTGCTATTTTTTGACTTGATATTACTTGTGTTTCCATTATACTTTGTTTTTCCTTGTGAATTTATTACTTGTTGTTAATTGTTGAATTCTTTGAGATATTCCTTATTGTGTTATTACCTGGTTATTTCTTGTTATTCGGTGGTATACATATATATTGAACTGTACAAGTTTATGTGGGTGTCTGGTCCTTGGCTTGTCACTACTTCGCTGGGATAGGCCAGGCACTTACCAGCACATGGGGTCGGTTGTGCTGATATTACACTTCTGTGCGTTTTTGCACAGGTCCAGGTTACGATCAGGAGCAGCGGCAGCAGTAAATCGATTGCGTGGGAGTTGATCATATTTGAGACCGAGGTAGCTTGCAGACGTCCGCAGGCCCGGCGTCTCTCTCTTTATTTATGTTATTAGCTGTAGTCTCTTTGTTCCGAGACAAACAGAATTATGTTATATTTCCTTCGGACTTTTATGTGTAGTATTCCATAGTAGTTCGTGAGTTGGTGACTCCACGTCTTGGGTAGAGGATTTGAATATGATTTTCACCTTGTAATTTGTTATTTCTGTTTCGATAAAGTATTCCGCATTTATTTAAGTAAAATTGTGTTAAAAGCAGGATAGTATGAATACAGTGGCTTGCCTAGCTACCACGAATAGGCGCCATCACGATCCCGATGTTGGGGGAAAATCCTCGTCGTGACATCCTCGAACGAGTATAGGAAACATACTTGGAGTAGTGAAAAGATGAGAGTACTGGCTGCGCATATCCTGTTCGGTCTCCCAAGTCGCCTCCTCGACCGGCTGGCCCCGCCACTGAACCTTTACCGAAGCGATATTCTTTGATCTTAGCTTTCTGACCTGTCTGTCTAGAATGGCTACTGGCTCCTCAACATAAGACAGATTCTTGTCTAGTTGAACAGATGTGAAATCCAACACATGCGACGGGTCACCATGGTATCTCCGGAGCATGGAGACATGAAATACGGGGTGAACTCCGGCTAGGCTGGGAGGTAAGGCCCACTCATAAGCAACCTCCCCAACACGCCTCAAAATCTCAAAAGGGCCAATAAATCTAGGACTCAGCTTTCCTTTCTTCCCAAACCTCATAACGCCCTTTATGGGCGAGACTCAAAGTAGAACCCGCTCGCCAACCATAAAAGCCACACCGCGAACCTTCTTGTCCACATAACTCTTCTGTCTAGACTGGGCTGCACGAAGTCTGTCCTGAATCACCTTGACCTTGTCCATAGCATCCTAAACCATATCAGTACCTAGCAACCTGGCCTCGCCCGGCTCAAACCAACCCACGGGAGACCTGTACCTCCTACCATATAGGGCCTCATACGGTGCCATCTGAATACTAGACTGGTAGCTGTTGTTATAAGCAAACTCCGCCAGTGGCAAGAAGTGATCCCATGAACCTCCAAACTCAATCACGCACGCACGGAGCATATCCTCCAAAATCCGAATAGTGCGCTCGGACTGCCCATCAGTCTGGGGGTGAAATGCTGTGCTCAGCTCCACCCGAGTACCTAACTCCTGCTGTACGGCTCTCCAGAACCGTGAAGTGAGCTGAGTGCCTCTATCTGAAATGATGGAAACTGGAATACCATGCAGCCGAACTACCTCCCTGATATAGATCTCCGCCAGTCGCTCCGATGAATATGTAGTGCTCACCGGTATAAAATGGGCGGACTTGGTCAGCCGATCCACGATGACCCAAATGGAATCAAACTTCCTAACCGTCCGTGGAAGTCCAGATACAAATTCCATGGTAATGCGCTCCCATTTCCACTCGGGAATCTCGATTTGTTGCATCAATCCTCCCGGACGCTGATGCTCATACTTCACCTGCTGGCAGTTGAGGCATCTAGAAACATAATCAACTATATCCCTCTTCATCCGCCTCCACCAGTAATGCTGTTTCAAGTCCTGATACATCTTCGCGGCTCCCGGATGGATGGAATACCGCGAGCTATGAGCCTCTGCTAGAATCAGCTCTCGAAGATCATCCACATTAGGCACACAGATACGCCCCTGCATCCTCATAACTCCATCATCCCCGATGGTAACATCTAGAGCATCACCACGCCAAACTCTATCCTGAAGGACAAGCAAATGAGGGTCGTCGAACTGACGCTCCCTGATGCGGTCAAATAGAGAAGACCAAGAAAACACACATGCCAGAATTCGGCTGGGCTCCGAAAGATCCAATCTAACAAACTGCCTGGCTAGAGCCTGAACATCCATCGCCATAGGCCTCTCTAAAACTGGTAGATATGCTAAACTCCCCAAACTCTCTGCTCGACGACTCAAGGCATCGGCAACCACATTAGCCTTGCCCGGATGATAGAGAATAGTAATATCATAGTCCTTTAGTAGCTCCAACCATCTCCTCTGACGCATATTCAGGTCCTTCTGCTTAAGCAAGTGCTGCAAGCTCCGGTGATCAGTGTAAATCTCACAAGGGACCCCATATAAGTAATGACACCAAATCTTCAAGGCGTGAACAATGGTAGCTAGCTCCAAATCATGAACAGGGTAATTCTTCTCATGCACCTTCAGCTGTCTCGACGTGTAGGCAATCACCCTACCGTCCTGCATCAATACCGCACCGAGTCCAACTCGTGAGGCATCACAATATATGGTATAGGACCCCGTACCTGTAGGCAATATCAATATAGGGGCCGGAGTCAAAGCTGTCTTGAGCTTCTGAAAGCTCGCCTCACACTCGTCTGTCCACTGAAAAGGGGCACCCTTTTGGGTCAATCTAGTCATAGGTGCTGCAATCGAAGAGAACCCCTCTACGAAACGACGATAATAGCCCGCCAAACCAAGGAAACTGCGAATCTTAGTGGCGAAGGAGGGTCTGGGCCAACTCTACACGACCTCCACCTTCCTCGGATCTACTCGAATACCATCACTCGACAACACGTGGCCCAAAAATGCCACTGAACTCAACCGGAATTCACATTTAGAGAGCTTGGCATAAAGCTGCTTCTCCCTCAGAATCTGAAGCACAATCCTCAAATGCTGTTCGTGCTCTTCCCGGCTCCGGGAATATACTAGAATATCATCAATGAAGACAATCACGAACGAGTCCGGATAAGGCCTGAACACACTGTGCATCAAATGCATAAAGGCTGCTGGGGCATTAGTCAGCCCAAAAGACATCACGAGGAACTCATAGTGACCATACCGGGTTCTGAAGGCAGTCTTCGGGATATCTGGCTCCCGAATCTTCAGCTGGTGATACCCAGAGCGCAAATCAATCTTAGAAAACACATGTGCGCCCTGTAGCTGGTCAAATAAATCATCAATACGGGGCAAAGGATACCGATTCTTCACTGTAACCTTGTTCAGCTGACGATGGTCAATACACATACGCATAGAACCGTCTTTTTTCTTCACAAACAATACAGAGGAGCACCCCAAGGCGAAACACCGGGTCGAATAAAACCCTTGCCCAATAACTCCTGTAACTGATCCTTCAACTCGGGAGGAGCCATACGGTACGGTGGAATAGAAATGGGCTCTGAGTGCCCGGCAACAAGCCAATAGCAAAGTCAATATCTCTGTCGGGCGGCATACCCGGGAGATTAGCTGGAAATACATCGGCAAAGTCACGTACCACATGAACGGAATCAATAGAGGAGTGTCAATACCGACGTCCCGCACATATGCTAAATAAGAAGCACACCCTTCTCAACCATACGCCGAGCTGCGAGAAAAGAAATAACACGGCTAGGGGTATGATCTAGAGTACCACTCCACTCAATACGTGGAATGCCCGGCATAGCCAGCGTCACTGTCTTGGCATGACAATCAAGAATAGCATAATGGGGCGACAACCAGTCCATGCCCAGAATAATATCAAAATCGACCATCCCGAGCAACAATAGATCCGCTCCGGTCTCAAAATCACAAATGGTAACCAAACACGACCGATATACGTGGTCCACTACCAAAGAATCACCCACCGGAGTGGAAACATAAATGGGGGCACTCAAAGAATCCCGAGGCACACCCGGATGAGAAGCAAAGTAAGAAGACACATATGAAAAAGTGGAACCAGGGGTCGAATAGAACCGATGCCTCCCTGTGACTAACCAGAATAATACATGTGATAACAGAGTCAGATGCAACAGCCGCAGCGTGATCAGGAATAGCATAGAATCTGGCCTGTCCCCCCTCTCGAGAGAGTCCTCTGGAACCCTGACCCCTGCCCCTGGATGGCTGGGCAGGTGGAGTGGCAGCTGGGGCTGGAATGATAGCCTGCTGGCCCTGAGAACCACGCGGATGCTGTGATGACTGATGAGGGGCTCCTCTCCTGCGCCCGGGGCACTCCCTAACCAGGTGGCGAGTATCCCCACACTCAAAACAAGCTCTGGGAGGACGCGGTGGCTGTGACTGACCGGCCTCACCCCCACTAGCCTGACCCCTGGAAGGACCCCACGCAGGAGGTGCACTGGAAACTGGGGGAGCATAATAAGGCTCCTGAGGTGCTGGAAGACCTGGAGTACCACCGGCTGTGGGCAATGCCGAGTGAACTGGTCGACCGGAATAACCCCTGCCAAAATGACCGGCTGATAAAGTGCGGGCACCAGAGAAGTGGCCCGACTCACGAGACCTCTTGGCCTCTCTCTCTCTCCGCTCTCTAGGGAGTATACTCTCGATCCTCTTGGCAATGCTAACTGCCTGCTGATAAGATATATCTGTCTCAAGCTCTCTGGCCATGCCGGATCGGATAGGCGGAACAAGGCCCTCAATAAATCTCCGCACTCTCTCCCGAACCGTGGCTACCAAAACCGGTGCATGCCTGGCTAGACGGGTGAAAATGATAGCATACTCCAATACTGACATGGAGCCCTGTCGCAACCACTCAAACTCCGAGCGCCAAGAATCCCTAAGGCTCTCTGGAACAAACTCCCTCAAAAACAGATCTGAAAACTGCGTCCAAGTCAATGAAGCAGACTCCTCTGGACTATCCAACTCATTCGTGCGCCACCAATCATAAGCGGCCCCACGAAACTGAAAAGCAGTGAAGGAAACCCCGCTGGTCGCCACAATTCCCATAGTACGAAGAATACGATGACACTCCTCTAGAAAACCCAATGCATCATCTGAAGCCAAACCACTAAACACTGGAGGGTCATATTTCTCGAACCTCTCCAATCTACGCTGCTCGTCCTGAGAGGCAACTGGTCCACCTCCTGGTTGTGCTGGGGCGGCAGGAGGCATAACCAAAACATCTGGAACCTGTCCCGCTGGCACACGCTGCTCCGGTGTAACGGCTGCGAGAGTGTGGGGCCCTCCCCCGGCCTGAGATGTAGCTGTGACGAGAGGAAGCAGTCCTGCCTGAGCTAAAGTGGTATACATACTCATCAACTAGGCCAGGGTCTCCTGTAGTGGAGTAGTAGCAGCTGTAGTCGGTGTACCAGGTGCCTGCGCTCCAACCTAGTCTACCTGAGGCACCTCAGCGGCAGCGCGCGCGGGTGCCGTGGCTGCACCTCGGGCGCGTCCTCATCCTCTACCTCGGCCCCGGCCTCTGACGGCGGCAACAGGGGGCGCGGGTACCTGATCATCGCGAGTAGATCGTGTCCTCACCATCTGTGAGAGAATAGAAAGCAGTAGTTTAGATTTTTGATGTCAAAAATGTCGCACGACAAGGAATTCAAAAGAAATGAAGAGTTTCCTAAATAGTTACATAGCCCCTCGTAGATAAATACAGACGTCTCCGTATCGATCAGCGAGACTCTAAGTAACCGGTCTGTGTCCCGTGACTCCTGTGAACCTAGAGCTCTGATATCAACTTGTCACGACCCTAGTTCACCAATCATGAATATGTCGTGATGGCACCCAGTCCCCACGACTAGGTAAGCCTAACACGTTGCGGAATACACAAGCTATGAACACTTAAATAAGAAACAGCGGAAAAATAGCATAAAAAGGTATGTAATCCGTGCCGCTTGGCACATACATCCGTCAACACACTGAATAAAACATTACCAAGATCCGGAACCCCACGGTAACACAGACTAAAAGAGAATATACAACTGTGGCTCTATGTGTAAAGAGTATCTAACAACGAAATGAAGAAAAATGTCAACTAGTACTACTAGAATAGAAGGGAAGCCTCCGGATCCGCGGACGTAGCAGATCATACCTCGAGGTCTCCAGAAAAGCTGCGAAAATCACCTGATATGAGCCTGTCCTGATGTACCTGGATCTCCACAACAAAACTGTGCAGAAGACTAGCATGAGTACACCACAACGGTACTCGGTAAGTGCCAAGCCTAACCTCGATGGAGTAGTGACGAGGAAGGTCGGGGCCCTACCGAGAAATAATAAAAATAATGATAATAACACCTAACAGTACAAAATAGGAATAAGTCTGAAATAACAGCAAATGAAATAAATACTACAAGCCGTCTACAGTTAAGCTAATAACAAATAAATAGCTCAATAAAACAATTCCAGGACCTGTGGGAATTGAACCCACAGTCCCATTCTCAATACCTCTGGGTCTCCGGGAATCGAACCCGCAGCCCATGTCTCAATAATCTCTCAATAACTCAGGATCTCCGGGAATCGAACCCGCAGTCCCTACCAATAAGTCAGGATCTCGGGAATCGAACCCGTAGTCCACATTTCAAAAATCTCAGGATCTCGGGAATCGAACCCGTAGTCCATATTTCAATAATCTCAGGATCTCGGGAATCGAACCCGTAGTCCACATTTCAATAATCTCGGGATCTCGGGAATCGAACCCGTAGTCCACATTTCAATAATCTCGGGATCTCGGGAATCGAACCCGTAGTACACATTTCAATAATCTCAGGATCTCGGGAATCGAGCCCGTAGTCCACATTTCAATAATCTCAGGATCTCGGGAATCGAACCCGTAGTCCACAACCACAGCAAGTAAAGGAATACACAGAGAGAATTATAATACGCTTAACGATAACTTCGCCGATGAACAGCGCCAGCGATTACCAAGAAACTCAAGTAAGTCAATTAAGCAACTAGACAGTTAGATTCTATCTAATCATGCTTTTCTAACTACTACCGGGTAGGAATATCGAATTTAACAACTAAAAACAGGAATATCACTCATTGAACATTTTGAGTAGAGTATGTGTTCAACAACCAGCGCATGTACACGCCCGTCACCTCGCGTACAAGGTATTTAAAGTATCACAATAATATCCTAGGGGTGAAAGTCCCCCACACGAAGTTAGACAAGCCACTCACCTTAATTCCGGTACAAAAACGCTAAGAAATAACCCTCTTGCCGCGAATGTCAGCCTCCACAAGTGTAGTATCTGATAAAAAAATCAATAGAATCGCATCAAAATAGGCCAATTGGGCATTACCCAATCAAAACAACTCAAAATACACCAAAACCCACAAGTTGCCAAAACCCGACTTTCGGTACGCTTATCGAAAAATCACGAAAATTATATATTCGGGTTCCTTATCTCAATACGAGTCTAGGCATATAAAATTTACCAAAATCGGACTCCGTTTGCCCATTCAAATCAAAGATTTTCTAACATTTAGGCCTAGGGCTCAAACCCACCTTTAATCTTCCAATTTCGGTGAAATAATCACGGATTTCATGATAAACCAACGAATTAAGGTCAAGAAACTTACCCCCGATGATTTCCCGATGATATCCCAGCGTTTCCCCTTCAAAATCCTCTCTTGGAGCTCAAAAATGGCATTTTTGTGTATGGGGGTCGCGGGTGTTATGTTCTGAACTTAAGCTCACTGCCAGACCCCATTGCTCATCGCGTTCGCGTTACTGTTCACGCGTTCGCGATGAACAACTCAACTTCTTCTACGCGAACGCGACACTCCACACACGTCCGCGAAGCACAATTTCCCTTCCTCAACGCGAACGTGACGATTCCCACGCGTTCACGAAGAACAATCTTCCAATCGCCCGTTTTTCTTCTACGCGTACGCGACACCTGGGACGCGAACGTGGTGCTTCCTCTTTCCCTTCTACACGATCGCGACTCAAGGGACGCGAACGCGATGCTTTGCCCTACCATGCCTACGCGAGCGCGGGCATTGCCACGCGAACGCGTAGGCTTAACGTCTGCTACACTACTGCTGCATTTTCTGCAGAAATTTCCAAGTTCCAAATGCCGTTTGATGGTCCGAATTCATCCCGAGGCTTCCGGGACCCCAACGAAAACCACCAACATACTCCAAAACATGATACGAACTTATTCCAATCATAAAAACACGTCTAACAACATCAAAACCCATAATTCACATCGTATTCAAGCCTAAATTCCTTAAAACTTTCCGAATAGCACATCCGACCTAAAACCCAACCAAACGACGTCCGAATGACCTGAAAATTTGCGGACATATCCAAAATTACATACGAAGCTACAAAAATTGTCGGAATTCCATTCCGACACCAGGATCAAAATCTCACCTATCGTTCGGATTCGCCAAAATTTCAACCTTCGGCATTTCAAGCCTAATTGAGCTACGGACTTCCAAAATACATTCTGAACGCGCTCCTAACCCCGAAATCACCCAACGGAGCTAATGGAACCATCGTATTTCCGTTCCGAGATCGTCTTAACACTGTTCCGGATACGGACCGTTTTCTAGCTTTAAAGCTCTCATTTAGGGACTAAGTGTCCCAAAATGCTCCAAATTTCAGAACCGACTCTCTTGGCAAACCACAATAGAAGAAATGAACTTAGGGGAACAATTAAATTAGGGATTAGGGCGTAATTTTCTAAAACGACCGGTCGGGTCGTTACAAATATAATTCGTGTAGTATTGAGATTTATGTTGTTGATAAACATTGTGATGTCTTGTCGAGTTGTGGACGTGTTGTTAGGATAGTTTGGTGATTCTCTGGCAGGTGGATAGGCTCAAATTACAAAGGAAACTCGGTCGAAAGTTTTGAAAAATTTGGGACTTAGAAAAGATTTTGCCACCTTAAGAGTGGGCTTAACTGTTGTGTGCGACGAATGTAAGAATTACAGAAGAGTTAAGATTTCTAATGATTCGAGTCTCCATAAAACTTGTATATGACTTGAGTTTAATCGCACTATAACAGTGTGACATCATTTGAGTAAGAATACCATGAATGGTTAAAAGTGCCTTAATATATGGCCTCGAGCCAAGTTGGGGAGGTTGTTATTGATTAACTGATTGCACCGTTATGTGTCATGTTGGTTCTGTCTCAAAATATGTTGGCGAATCAGTTTTGGTGGCGGAAATTAAGCCGAGAATGGCGAGGGTGAAGGAAAATTTTGATAAAGGTTGTATGGTGCGTCGTAGATGTGAAGGAATATTAGGATGTTTTGAGTTTCCGTTGATAAAGAATGCTCAGTGCATAGAGAAGAAAGATGATTATTTGTATCTGTATGAAATCACGTGCCGGGGTGTCAGAGTACTAACAAGGCACAAGTGGTTATGTTTATTTAGGGTAGGTGATTTACAGCTGAATAAGAGTGAATGACTCTCACGAGAATGGTATTACTGTGTTCAAGGTTTTGCATATGACAATCAGGTGTGTTAAGTTTGTGTATATGGCTAAAGACTGTGTTTTCATTAGAAGAGATCAAGACTTGTGCTATGTTATGTCATTATGGGATTCTTTGTGTCCGTATTTGGAAGGTAATGGTAATGAATTCAGATTCGCAGGAAGTTCTTCAAGTAATGTATTCTGGAATGTGGTATTTCTGGGAGACGTTTGAGAGGGTATTCAGTGGCCTATGGGTCTTAGACAGTGTGGTCTTATATGCGAGTCTCATGTGGTAAACCTGAGTTGAGGTATTGTGGTGCTACAGTAAAGTTGGTAAATGAAACATCTTGATAATGAACCGAAACGGTATGATAAGGATACAATTAATTCCCGATATGTGTTAGAAGTAATGAGTTTTGCAGGTATTGTGCAACAAAGCTCTTGCGTGCTGGCAGTTTGCTTAGCTTGGTTTGGGTAAAGGGGACTCAGTTCTGACAGTTTATCTTGTGCAATGGAATTGGGAGAAAGAGTTCTTGATGTGTTTTACCGTGATTTGAGGATGAGTATATTTCCTATGGGTATGCAAAGCGTGGAGTGTGTAACAACTTTTCTCCTATATGGGATCATGTAAGTCCTTGACTAGTTGAGTGCGTCGATGTCTGCGGCGCAGGAGAGAGATAGAAGTCCTTATGTTATCCGGGTGTGGTATGGTCTATGTGTTACAATATAAAGAATTTAGATTTACGTGTTCAATGTTTTGATTCAGTCCCTAATATAATGGAAGTCATTAAATTCTTGAGCAGCGTGAGCAGCTGCAGGTGATTTAAGAATCGATCTTTATGGTGATTAAGGAAACATAGTGCTGCTATTCTAGTGATTTGGCAGGGTATATGGTCAAAAAGGGCAAGGTAATGTAAACCGATAATATCTAGTGGTATTGTGGTATTCTCTTATTGGATCGACGGGGATGATTGAATTGCTGATGGCATAGGGATATTTCTGAATGGCTTTCGTGGTATGAATGGATGTTTGATGTGTGTTATGGATTTGTACAATAGAGTGTGGAATAAGGCATATTGATTCATGTGTTATATATGTTATGGAGACTAGAAGTTATCGTAATCCGCCTATGTAGTGGTTGTATATCGTGTGTATCGGCATCGTTTAGCGGTTATTGGAAATTGGAAGCCCTAGTAGCTCTATCTTTGCTTGATATGATGAATTTAGGTTATGATAGTTGATTGCAAACTGGTTGTCTTAAGTCAGGTTGTCTAGACTAATGTGATATGGACTATGTCGGAAAATGCCACAAATTGCGTAGTAGAGTGCATTAGATTATGTTCTAGTAGGGTAGTTGTACCCCAGGACTAGCGAACGGCTGGCAGGTATTGCTTTGTCAGTTGGGCCTTCCTGGCGGATGTCAGTACAGAGGTTTCTACCAATGATTCAGTTCCGATATTGAGGAACTTTGTCGGATGCGTTTGTTGTGGTGGAGCTTGAGGCTATATATGTTTATTGTAATAAGCAATTTGACTCGATGTGCATTTCCTTTTGCGAGATTTATGTGTGGATTGGGTGGCACGCCACCACGGGTTATTTGGATCGGGTGGCACGCTGCCACGAGTATGTTATCTGGAACGGGTTGCACGCTACAACAATGTGATGTGGAGAATAGTTTTCTATAAGTTATCTTGTATGCCTTACTTCCTGGTTTCTGAAGAAAATCTGTATTGGGTGTTGCTCGACAAATAGTGCATCGGTTGTGTCCTTTCAGGATTTGATAGTGTATATTAATTGTATCAGCGTGGGTGTGATGGATTGCTTGGTTTCAGGCCTCAATCTGTACAGGGCCGACCGTGTTGAGCTTGGTTACTTGAGGTGCCTCATGGGTAATAATGTTTTGATAGAATCATGAGTGGTGTCAAGGCCACGTGATGATATGACTTTTTGAGGA
The DNA here is from genome assembly GCA_032618575.1 of Nicotiana noctiflora. NCBI lineage: Eukaryota > Viridiplantae > Streptophyta > Magnoliopsida > Solanales > Solanaceae > Nicotiana > Nicotiana noctiflora. The sequence goes on along the minus strand of JASVEL010012014.1, from coordinate 155,823 downwards.
GGATTTAGGTACTCAATTTCTATGATGTGAGACAGAATAATCAGTTATGTGTTGTGATGATGAGGAGGAATTGAATTACAGCTCTTTCGTTTGAGTCAATTGTCCTGATTCGAGTGTGTTCAGATCATTTCTTATTGGGGTCTGTGTTGTGCACGTTGTGTCTAAGGCCGATCTTGAGGTGTCATATCACCAATGTGGTGTGTTGTAATTGAAATAATCGTTGGATTCATTAGTGAGTACGAGAATATGTGATTTCAGCTGGTTAGAAAGGTGTATCGAGGGTTGGCTTTGAAATTTGTCGTGGTATCAGTTAAAAAGGGAAATGGATTCATGAATGGTTGACCTGAGAGATGGGTTAGGTATATTGCGTGTTTCGGTTGCTGTGGGTAGTATATGAAGGTGTTGGAATAAGACTTTAGCTAAGGAAAAAGGGTCTCTGTGAGTATTTGGTTATTGTGGCCAATTTCTGTGAATAGATGCCACTGTCTCGAGTGGTTGGGTTGTGTAGAATATCATATGGTCTCACCTGGAGTCGCAAGTATGGGTCATTACAGTTGGTTCGGGTTTATTCTGAGTATAAACGTGGGGTTCGGATTTGGTATATGATTTTGGAAAATGCAGTGTGGTTTATGGTTTGGATGGACTGTGAAACTCCAGCTATATTGTGTTATCGATCTTATGTGAGATAGGGTGACATGGGATCATGTTATCGATCTTATGTGAGATAGGGTGACATGGGATCACCCCGAATATATGCTTGGTAAGGTCATTCAGCTATTGGGTTGCTTCTAGTACAACTTTGGGTTCGCTCAAGGACGAATGTTTGTTTAAGTTGGGGAGAATGTGACGACCCGACCCGTCGTCACGTGAGTTACCACCCCGTTTTCCCTGTTATATGCTTGTTCATGTTTCAATATATGTGTTTGGTGAATTTGAGTTAATTTGGATCGAGTTTGGTATGAAATGAGACAAATAGTCTCTTTGATGAAATAATAGTTTGGAAAAGTCAATCGAAATGTTGACTTGTGAGTTAGAGGGCTCGGCATCGAATTCTGATGGTTCAGTTAGCTTCGGGGGATCATTTGTGGCTTAAGAGAGCGATCGGAATTGAATTCGGAGGTCTAGTGTAGAAACAAGCTTGAATTGGCGGAGTTGGAATTTTGGAAAATTTCGGTCGACAGGTGAGATTTTGATCCGGAAGTCGTAATGGAATTCCGACAGTTGCAGTAGCTTCATTAGGTGATTTTGGATATGTCTGCAAATTTTCACGTCATACGGACATCGTTTGGTCGGGTTTTTGATTGGATGTTGGTTTCAGAAGTTTTAGTTGAAACTTAGGCTTGATTCCGCCTTAATTTGATGATTTTTGTGTTTAATGATATGTTTTTATGATTGGAGCAAGTTCGTATTGTGTTTTGGAGTAGGTTGGTGGTTTTCGTTGAGGTCCCGGGGGCCTCGGGGTGAATCCGAGGGTCCAAACAGATCATTTTTGGCTAAGTGAGAGATCAGGTTTGTTGTCATAATTGCAGCAGGTTTTTGTTCATCGCGTTCATGATGAGAGTCACACGATCGCGTAGAGTACTCTGGTGAGGCTGGGGATTTTGCCTTCGCGTTCGCGAAGGAGGTGATGCGAACGTGTAGGCTTAGGATATCTGTGGTACGCGTTCGCGACTAGATGCCCGCGTTCGCATATAGTGAAGAAAAATGATCATCGTGTTCACGACCTGGAGTACGCGATCGCGTAGAGTAAATAGCCTGGAAACGTATTTGTTCATCGTGAACGCGTAAGGAAGCGTCGCATTCGTGTAGAGTAAAGTGTGACCGGACAGAAGGGTTTTAAGAATTATTTCAGTTGCAAATTCATTCATTTTTTCTCCATTTTTGAGCACCTTGAGATTTATTTGATAGAATTCGAAGGGGATTTCATCGGGAAGTGATTGGAGGTAAGTCTCGTGGTCTTAATACATCATTTTATCAAAAAATCTTCCATTAATTCTCTGAATCTGGGTATAAATTGAGGAAGTTAGGGCTTGGATATTTGCTATGTAATCATGATTTGGCGGCTCATTTGAAGTCCGATTTTGATAAATTTTATATGCACGGACTCATGGCGAGATAAGGATTCTCAAAATGTGATTTTTGTAATTTTTCGAGAAGCATGCCCGAGGTTCGGGTTTTGGCAACTTCGTATTTTTGGGTATTTTTCGAGTCCTTTCGATTGGGTTATGATTCATTAGCCTATTTTGATGCATTCTTATTGGTTTTGATCAGATTTGGCACCTGAGGAGGTCGATTTGCGAGGAAAGCGCAAGGCGAGCTAGGACTTTGGCCGGTTCGAGGTGAGTAGTAGTAATGAATGATATACTAAGGGTTTGAAACCCCGTATTTGCACTATACAGTGCTATGTTGAGATAAAACATGTATCGTGTGACGAGCGTGGTGATATTGTGACTGGGGATTTGGACTTGGTCCCTCCCGATTGATAGTTTACTGTTTATATTGACTGAGACTGAGCTTATATCTGTATAATTGGGCTAGATGCCATATTTGGGGCCTTGTGCCGATCTGTAGAACATTAGGGAAGCCTGTGGAGCTAAATGACCCCTATATCATGTTGAACACATACTCTCAGTCGTATTCTTAGCTGTTTAGCATAACATGGACTTTACTAGAAATATGTCACGAACCGGATTTTCCACCATCGGGAGTCGTGATGGCGCCTACTAGTGGAAGCTAGGCAAGCCAACTATTACTTACATTTTTCATTAGTTACAAATCTCTTCTTAAGACTTTAAATAAAATCATATAATTATAGCGAAATAATTAAACTTAGCGGAAGACTTAGTCAATTTTATCAAATATGATACAGAAAACCCAAACATGATACACTACCCAAGACTGGTGTCACAATACTCACGAACTTCTAAGAATAATACACATAATTGTCATAAAAAAATATAAGTTATTTATCTCGAATACATGAGATAACATAATGAAATACATAGATAGAAGAGACGATGGGTCCTGCAGACGCCTGCAAGGCTACCTCGTAGTCTTAATAGTCAGAATATCCACAATCGTGCTACTGTCGTTACTGTTGTCCGTAACCTGTATCTGCGCAAAAAGAGCGCAGAGTGTAGTATCAGCATAACCGACCCCATGTGCTGGTAAGTGCCTGGCCTATCCCGACAAAGTAGTGACGAGACTAAGGCCAGTCACCCACATAAACCTGTACAATTGAGATATATATATATATATATATATATATATACAACGGCAGAAAACGTTATCGAACGTTTATAAGGAAAGAATCTGCTTTGAAATAAGAGTCAATAACTCACAATATCCGGAGTAATCTGATCAATAGAACAAATCTTACTTTCATGTCTCAATTCATTTTTCATTTCATATCTTGTGGTAGGCGTACCACCCGCTCCCAAACATAACAATAGGCTTTTCATATCTTATGGTAGGCGTACCACCCGCTCCCAAATGTATCAATAGGCTTTTCATATCTTGTGGTAGGCGTACCACCCGCTCCCAAATGTATCAATAGGCTACCGGCAACTATGGCTAATGCCAAGATTCAAATCACTTGGTGGTCGGCGTGCCACACGATCCCAATTCTTTAATATATAAGTGGTCGGCGCGCCACACGATCCCAATTCTTTAATATATATTACCGGCAATAAGCCAATAATCTCTGATCAACGATGAATGTATAAAAGTATTACCGGTATTAAACCAATAATCTTAACTTCAACAATATTTATATTATCGGTGTAAAACCCATAAATGACAATAAATCAATGATACATCCCCGTTACCGGTGTAATACCAATAACTCTTAATCAATAATTTATATGTACTTTACCGGTATAAAACCAATAAATGATAATGAATCAACAATTTAACTATGTTACCGGTGTAATACCAATAACTCTTAATCAACAATTTATATGTACTTTACCGGTATAAAACCAATAAATGACAATGAATCACCAATTTATCTCTGTTACCGATGTAATACCAACAACTTTTTAATCAATACTCTATATGTATTTTACCGGTATAAAACCAATAATAATTTCCCTTCACATAATCACTTAGGATTAATAAGAATTTAATCCATTTTAAGGCTCACGGTCATGCTCGACCCCCAACGTATAGATACTCGTCACCATGCCTATACGTCAGACTCCACATATCACAATTTACACATAAACTCAATTCCTATTCCCTCAAGCTAGGATAGAACAAACACTTACCTCGAAAGTTTACGAACAACTCAATCCGTAGCAATGCCATTTCCTTTCGAATTTGGGTCCAATTCAATCGATTTTATACACAATTGATTTAATATCATCAATACCACTCAACAAACTAGTTCATATAGCCAAATATACTTTTATAACATTCTGCCCAGAATAGTGAAAATCGACCCCGGGCCCACATGATCGAAACTCGAGTTTCGAACCAAAATAAATTCACCCAATAATCCATGAGTTCAAAATTATAATTTGTTCTCAAATCGGACATCAAATTGAGGTCAAAATCGCAATTTTTATGAAAAACCTAAGTTCTACCCAAATCCCCAATTTTTACCCATGAAAAACCTTAAATTGAAGATGAAAACATGATAGATGATGTTAAAGTTTGAAGAAATTGAGTAAAAGTTGACTTACCAATGATTTGAAGAAGAGGGAGTTCGTGAAAAATCGCCAATGGATGTTTTGGGTTGTGAAATATGAAAAATGAAGCTGGAAATCGTGATTTACAGGTCTCTGTGTTCGCATTTGTGAGCAGGGGTTCACAGTTGCGAACACCGACCAAATTCTGGAATTTGAAAATTAAGCCAAGGATGGGAAGTTCGCATTTGCAAACTTTTGTTCGCATTTGCGAAGCCAAGGCAAAACTGGGAAGTTCGCATTTGCGAACCAAGGCACAAAACTGGGAAGTTCGCATTTGCGAACTTTGGTTCGCATTTGCGAACCAAGGCACAAAACTAGGATGTTCGCATTTGCTAACATTTGTTCGCATTTGAGAACTCTGCAGATTAGGTGCTGACAGCAACTTTCTAACATGAAAAATGGATCTCGTGGCCTATCCAAAATTCACCCGAGCCCTCGGGGCTCCAAACCAAATATGTACATTGACTTAAAAATATCATACAAACTTTCTCGCGCGATCAAATCGCCAAAATAACATCAAAATCAATGATTTGAGCCTTAAAACTCAAGATTTCATTCAAAATTCCATAACTCCCAAAATTTCCAATTTAAAGCCGAAACACGTCAAACGATGTCCGTTTTCAACCAAACTTTACAGGAAGTGCTTAACCAACATATATGACCTGTACTGGGTGTCGGAACCAAAATACGAGCCCTATATCATTACTTTTAATCAAATTTCAGTTTCATTTTCCTTAAATATTTTCAAAAAAACAATTTAACAGGAAAATTCTTTTACTGGGGTTCTAGACCTCGGATTTCAATTCCGGGCACACGCCCAAGTTCCATATTTTTCTACGGATTTTCTAGGACCGTCAAATCATGGGTCCAGGTCCGTTTACCAAAAATGTTGACCAAAGTCAACCATATCAATATTAATATCAAAATTCATCAAATTTTCCACATATTTCATATGTTTCAACATAAAAAATTTCCAGCTTCGTGCCCCGACTGTGCACGCAAATCGAGGCAACTATAAATGAGGTTTTCACGACCTTAGAAGCTCGAAATGATTAATAAAACAAGTGATGACCCTTTGGGTCGTCACAAAATATACTCTAAATGAGGATACCTAGGGTTGAATACCCTGATCTAGCTGAGTGGGCCGAGAGGCCAAGTCTATATTGACCGAGAGGGGTCAAGGACCCATGGTGAGATATTGATATATATATATACCGGATCGGGCTGTACGTCGCAACAGTATATACATATACATGTATTGGATCGGACCGCACGCCGCAGTAATATATATATATATATATATATATATATCGGACTACACGCCGCATTAGTATATATGTGGATCGGACTGCACGCCGCAATATTATAACGCTTGGGTTGAAGGAGCCCCTCCGGAGTCTGCACACACCCCCAGTGAGCGCATTTATATATTATTGGATGGGACTGCATGTCGCAATATTATACCTATTATATTGGATCAGGCTGCACGCCGTAGCAGAATTAGAAAGGATCGGGCTACACGCCGCAATTGTATTAGATCAGTGTTGGATCAGTGTGGGATCAGTGTGGGATCAGTGTGAGACAGTAGTAGACTGAGACTAAACTTCCCAGGTAGAGATGATTTACCTGTATTGTGGTCCTTAGAACTGTTTAGTGTTCTTACAGGTGTTCTTACTTTCAGTTATTATTTATTGTTACAACTCACTGAGTTGGAAGTACTCAATCTACTTCTTGCACCTTGTGTGCAGATACCGGGATCCAGGAGGGCAGTTGAGCTATATATTATTGTCTTTCCAGTTGCTGAGGAGATATCGAGGTAGCTGCCGGCATCCGCAGGACCCGATCTGTCCTTTTTTCTATTTATCTCTTGGTTAGCCTTCTTAGACATCAGTGGTATAGGATTTTCTCTATTGTTAGAGGCTCAGACTTGTGACACAGGATCCATTGGGCTGTATTTCAGTTGCTTTTAATTCCGCACTTGTTACTATTCTATGGAAACATGCTATTTGACATTAAATGGAACATTTTTAATTAATAACTGAACTGGTTATCGAGAAATGGTCGGGCTTGCCTAGTAACGTGTTAGGTGCCATCACGACCGCGTTTTAGGTCGTGACACAAGTATTCGAGGTTGAACTTGTGAGGGTTTGGATATTGTTGATCTGATGCAAACAATCACTGATTCTGATTTAGAGTTGGTCTACAAATAGAGGTAGCACATTTTACTATTGCCTCGTTAAAAACCTTATCGTGAAACCCAATTCGGGACAAAATTGATTCAAGGAAAAAAGAGTGTAGCTCGCGCTTTTATACCTAATAGCCACATTCGCCCCATGTCGAGTGCCTGTATACGTTAGTCCATAATGTAACAAAATTAAAAAGGAATTAAGTATGTACGTTAACAGTTGTACCGCTTTAAGTGTGCCACATTTCGGTTGTTTGGTAGTTGTACACTATTTTCAGCTTCGAGTTTGTATGAGCCTTTTCCGGATATTCCGACAACTCTATACGGTCCTTCCGAATTCGGGCGTAGTTTCCCTTCATTTTGGTTCCTGGTGTGTAATGTTACTTTTCTCAATACCAAATCCTCAACTAGAAAGTGTTGAAGGCTAGCTCTTCAATTGTAATACCTTTCTATTTGCTGCTTCTGGGCGTCCAATCGGACCTTGACGGCCTCCCACCTTTCATCCAATAAGTCTAGGCTCGTGATCATGGCCTTGCCGTTTGACTCTCTAGTGGAATATTAGAACCTGAAGCTCGGTTCCCCACCTCAAATGGTATTAAGGCTTTGGCTCCGTAAACCAAATAAAATGTGGTGGCCTTGGTGCTCAATTTTGAAGTGGTAAGGTATGCCCATAGGACTTTGGGCAAGATTTTCTTCCATTTTTCTTTCGAACTGGTCAAGCTTTTCTTCAAGTTTTGGTGTATAGTTTTATTTGTTGATTCCTACTGCCCATTCCCACTAAGGTGATAAGGCGTCGATAGTATCTTCTTGAACTTGTGATCTTCGAAAAACTTACTCACCTTGTTGCTGGTGAACTTTTTCCCATTGTCGCAAACGATCTCGGCTATCCCAACTCGACACATTATGTGATCCTAGATGAAGTCAATGACTTTTTTATTTTAGACCTTCTCAAATGCCTGGGCCTCGATCCAATTAGAAAAATAATTGATTACAAATAGTATGAATTAAACTACCGGGTGCCCATGGCAGGGAACCGTCAATGTCCATTCTCTACTTCATAAATGGCCACGTAGACATGATCGAGTGGAGCATCTCTCCCAATTTATGGATCATCAAGGTGTGTTTTTGGCACTCGTCTACAAAGTCTTTCGCATCCTTTTCCATTTCATTCTAGTAGTAGTCATCTCTAATTAGCTTCCGAATAAGGATTATGCCCCCGAATGGTTTCCGTAAGTGCCCTTGTGAACTTCTCTCATGGAATATTCGGTCCCTTTTGGCCCTAAGAATCTGGCCAATGGACCGAAGACGAATCTCCTAAATAATGCCCCTTTGACTTAGCAAAATATGGCAGCCTTGATGCGCAAGGCTCTTGATTACTTGGGATTCGAATGTATTTTTTCTGTCATCAGGTAGTCTATATATTTGTTTCTTCAATCCCAAGTCAACTTTTCAAGATTACTTCGGTGTGACCTTCTTCTATAATTGAGTTCATCAGTTGACCATTGTCCCCGAGCTAAATTCATAGGAATCGATAAGCGACCCCAAATTGGCCAGTACATCGGCCTCTCTATTTTGATCTCGGGGTACATGCTGTAGAGTTCACTCCTTGAATTGGTGCAGGGTCATTTGCTATTTGTCCAAGTACCTCCGTATTCGTTCTTTTTTACTTCGAACATCCCGTTGACTTGATTTACAACTAGGAGAGAGTCATATTTGGCTTCAACCACTTTGGACCCAAGGTTCTTAGCCAGTTCTTGACCTACAATCATGGCCTCATACTCGATTTTACTGTTAGCCAACTTTGTAGTTCTAATAGACTGCCTGACCACGCTTTATGTTGGTGGTTTCAACACGATACCGAGCCTATACCCTTTTTGCATTGGTGGCACCATCCATGAATAGGGTTGATATTAATGAATTAGTCCCCGAGGCGAGTAGCAATTCCTTTTCAAATTCGGGTATTAAGGTCGGGTAAAGTCGACCACAAAATCTGCCAAATGTGAGATTTTATGTCAGTTTGAGTTTGGTATTTGATATTGTACCCACAAATCTCCACTACCCATTAGCCAACCCTCCCGAGATCTCGGGCTTATGCATGATCTTTCTCAGCGAGTAGGAGGTCACGGCACATATATGGTGGCATTGAAAGTACAATTTTAGCTTTCTAAAAGTGCTTAGCAAAGAGAGTGTTAACTTTTATAGGTGAGGGTATCTTAATTCGGCATCACCTAGAGTTTTACTGACATAGTAAATAGAAAATTATGTACTTTCTTCCTCTCATACCAAGACACCACTTACTACCACCTCGGAAACCGCCAAGTAGAGGTACAATTGTTCGTCTACCTTCAGAGTGTGTAGTAGATGAGGGCTTGACAGGTAACATTTGAGTTCTTACAAAGCTTTATTGCATTCCGGAGTCCATGAAAAAAATATTCTTCTACTTCAATAGTGAGAAAAATTGGTGGCTCTTGTCCGAGGACCTTGAGATGAAGTGGCCCAACGCGACTATGTGCCCGGTTAGTCTTTGAACCGCCTTGATGTTGTCTACTACGGTGATGTCCTATATGACTTTTATTTTGTCAGGGTTGATTTCTATCCCCTGATTGGGTACCATAAAATTGAGGAATTTCCCCGAACCGACCCCGAATGTGCACAACTCACAGTTTAGCTTCATGTTATATTTCCTTTGTATGTCGAAGGTTTTCTGCAAATGTTTCAAATGGTCCTCTACTCGCAGGACTTGACCAACATATCATCAACATAAACTTCCATTGATTTTCCTATTTGTTCCTCTAACATCTGGTTTACTAGGCATTAGTAGGTGACACCAATGTTCTTTAACCCTAAGAACATCAAATTATAGCAGTAGGTGCCGAATTTGGTTATGAAATAAGTCTTTCTTGATCATCCAGATTCATTCGAATTTGATTGTACCCGGAGTAGGCGCCGAGAAAGTTGAGTATCTTGTGCTCGATTGTTACATCGATCATTTGATCGATGTTAGGCAAAGGAAAAGAATCATTAGGGCATGCTTTATTTAGATTTTTATAATCTACACACATCCTTAGTTTATTTCCCTTTTTAGGAACTACCACTACGTTAGTTAAACAATATGGGTATTTAACTTCCCGTATGGATCCTATTTTTAGAAGTTTGGATGCCTCATCCTTGACAAACACGTGTTTGATCTCGTACTATAGCCTCCTCTTCTACTTAACAGGATGGAACTTCGGGTCCAAACTTAGCTTGTGAGTGGTTACCTCCGGTGGGATCCCTATCATGTTAAGATAGGACCAAGCGAAATAATTGACGTTAGCTTTAAGAAAATTAATAACTTTTTTCTAAGCTCGGGGTTAACCTCATGCCCAGGTATATCTTTCGATCTAGTAGGTGCTCAATTAATATGACTTGCTCCAAGTCTTTTAATGTCGATTTGGTAGTGGTGTCATTAGGAGCTATGAAGAATCTCGGGATGCTGTAATCGTCTTCCTCGTCTGCTCCTCTTTCAACTTGTTTCTCCAGTTTAGCTGAGGCCAGTGTCCGTGATTGCTATTTAATCTCTTCATCTCAGCACTCCACCTGGGCCTCCTGTATTTTCGTTGCCGCTCTAACCTGCTTCCGTGCCATTCAGAACTTCTCCAGCCACCCCTCAGCCGGTTGCCTATTCGTCGGCTTCATCTCTGCCCACATCATCACCTCCCCATTTTTCAAATGGGTCTGTCGAGCTTCTGAATTTTGATTAATTAAATCTCCCGCCCCGGGTATTTTTTTGCGACGTTCCGTATATGAGACTCTTCAAACCGGCTTTATTGCTATTGATTGATCCCCCATAGGACCATTTCTGGTTGGTGCGCATTCCTCGATGTCGAAACCCTAGGCACCGAGACTAATTTATCGACAACAAATATCTTTTTTGCGGCCGGATGTTTTCCGTAGACCGTCTAGATTCCCCCACCCCACCCCTCCCCATATGGGAAATTTTAACGTTTGGTGCAAGGTCCATGGTACCGCTATTATGTTGTGAACCTCAACTTTCCGAATAGAGCGTTATACCTCATGTCCCCCTCGAGCACATAGAACTTTATTTCTTGGATTGTTCCTGTGGTGTGTACTGGCAATATCTCTTCCTTAATGGTCTCATATGCCATGTTCAATGCGTTTAACACCCCGATTGCTGGTAGAATTAGGTCCTATAACCTCAATTGTTCCATGACCCTTGATCTGACCATGTTGGTCGAACTTCCTAGATCAATTAGCAAGGGTTTAACTAAGGGTGTTAAATGGGTGGGTCGGGCCACGTTGCTATTTTTTGGACTTGTGCTTGCGGTCCGAGCCAGTTACAGGTTGGATCTTAATGAGTTTAACAAAATCGGGTTCATCCAAAAAATTGAATTGTACGGGTTACGGGTTGAGAGGGCCAGGTCGGACCGGGTTTAGTGTAATTTTAATTTTAATTTTAATTTTTTTTGTATTTTGTATAACTATTGTAAGTTATATTAATACAAAGTATTAACATAAAGAATACAAGGAAGATGGAAAAAAATTGCACTTATTGCAAGAGCTACATTTATTTCATAATTCAAACTTACAAATTGAAAGGTTTACATTTTTAACAACAAGTAAATTAACCAAAAAGTCAAAAACTAGTAAATTCAAAGGTTTTGCATTGCCTTAGTAAGTTCTTCATAATCAATATGAATTGAGTGACCTTCTTGTGGAGTGTTAAATTCTGATGGGTTACCATGTGTTAATATATCGCATATTCCTCATCTTCTGGGCTATCAACATCTTCACGTCCTTGATTTCTTCGTTCCGATCTAATCCAATCTCTGAAACATACTAAAAGTTTCAAAGCATTGCTTCCCAATGAGTGACGGGTGTCTCCAAGTTATTGTCTTGCTCGGCTAAACGCACTCTCCGATGCAATAGTAGAAATTGGCACATTCAGCATGTCCCGAGCCATAGCGAAAAAGAACAGAGAAAATTTCTTTCCATTCTCATGCCACCAACCCAACGGTGAAAATTCCTTTGAGCGAGGCTCTTTTTGCTTCTGCAAGTAGAATTGAAGTTCATCAATGTTCCTGCTACTGGTTTGAGTGTTAGAAAATGTCGAAAAATATTAAAATTGTCAAGGCCTTCTTCATCCTCCACAGTAGTAGAAGTGATACATTTCATAGTGGGATTAACATTGCCTACAGTACGAGCAACATCATCAATTATATTTGCACAATAATTATATAATTATTGTAAATATTTTTTAGCATGTTCATAGAAACATATAAATCTAGGGTTTCAGTAGATCCAATCTCCATATAAGTATATAAAGCAATCATTAATTGGTGAAAATCAGACATCTTAATAGAAGAATTTAAAACAACATCAATTAAGTAAATCGGAGGAATTGGAAAGAAATATTTTTTGAATTTTTCTTGAATTTTTACAACAACACCCTTATATTGTTCTTTCTTCTTAAATTCAAAGAGTTGAAAAGAAATTTCAGCTATATGTATTAAAACCATAGTAACAGTAGGGTAATATGCTCCTGAAACTCAATAGTAGTTGTATAAAATTTATGTAAAAATCTAACAACATCCTTAATGACCTTCCAAGTACTAGTTGTTAACATACGGTTTGGATCAGTACAATGCGCATTAGCAACTTCGGTTATTGGGAATATACATAAGATATGATGATTGTAAATAAAGGATTGTAAATCCTTTAAATATACATAATAAGATATGACGAAGAAGCAGAAGAAAAAGGTAGACAACCCAAAGCAATTATTTTTTCTAACTTCTCAAGATTCTTCATTTTATCATATTTCATAATTCCTCCAGTAGTCGGGTTAAGAGTTGTTTGATTTCCATCACCATCAGAGCCCTATTCTATAGGATGTTCAATTCTTATACGTCTACTAAACGTCTCAGTCCCCCCTAAATTTTCTCCAGTCAAATATTTAAAACCATCTTTACAAAGTTTGCATCTAACTCTGTCAGTACCTTCAATTATTTAAAAAAAATTCAAAATCTTACTTCTGTTTCTACGGTTAGTAGTTGGAGCCACGTGTGGTCTACTACCAGTGCCACGACCACCACCCCTTGTTGCAAGTCCAACACTACCAGCTCCAGCACTAGTAGGTGTAGCTGGTATCTCATATTCCATTCCTATTTCATTATCTTCTATTCCAAAACCTTTTGTAATTGTTTATAATTTATATTATCATTAGGCGATATTTCGGAAACATGTGTAAATTGGGTATTACTATTACTATCCGATGTTGAAGGACTGCCTCTTTTTTTATTTCCCCTACCAGTAGCTTTTCTACACGCTCTTTTAGCAACACTCAACATATTGTAAAAATTAAAGTATAAGCTAAAATTAAATATGCAATTAAAATAGTAAATAAGAGAAATAGTTGGAGGGAGTGCATCGAATTCGACAATAAATTGAGCACTTAATTACACAATTCTGATGTTACCACAAACAAACGTCAAGCAAGTATTTTAATTTTGAACTTCAGTTGTTCAAACTTCAAATTTTGAATGATAAAACACAATAAATTAAATTCAAGAAAAGATATCCAAATAAAATTAGAAGATGAAAGGATGAATTGAAGTCTTGCAAATTGGAGAATGAGAGAAATTGAGATTGAGAATGAGTACTGAGTGAAGAAATGAAGAAGAGGAGGGGATGGTATTTATAGTTTTAGAGAAAGTTAGTTTTGTAAATTGAAAAAGAGTTCAATTTTTAAAAAAAGAGGCTATTTATGCAATTTTTTCATTGGCCAACACACCAATTCAAGGTGTGACCGTTGCCAACGGTCAATGGGCCCACATATTTCAAAAAATAAAAAAAATAAATTTAACCGTTGTACCAGACCGGTCCGGGCCGATTAACTAGGTAAGGGTTACTGTTCACTAGACTGGGTTCAACCGGTCCGGTTACCTATTTTATAAAATCTAAATGGACCAACCTCATCTAACCCTCCTACCCAACGCAGCCTAGCCCATTTAACCGGTCTGTACCGGTTTTGGATTTAACCGATCTGGATCGGTTCAGAACTGGGCTGACCCAGCCCGTTTAACAACTTTAGGTTTAACTCAAGATTTATTGATAAGTACAAAACGATGCCCTCGGCATCTTCGTTGATGAACACTATGCATCCCTCCGGAACATAGTCTCGGGTGAATTTTTCCCTTGTGATAGATACTTTAGTGCATTTTTATCATTGGTCCTTCCTTGGGGAATGTAGACTCCTCCGATAATAATGTTGACCATGTGTTGAGGCTATTCTTGTTCGACCTATTTGTTGGCGTCCCTATTCCTGAAGTGGTTTTTGGCTTGCTTGCTCAGGAATTCTCGGAGGTGCCTATTGTTGAATAAGAGTGCAATTTCTTCTCTTAATTGTCGGTAATCTTCGGTCCTATGTCCATGAGTGTCGTAATACTTACACATCAAATTAGGATCTCTTCGGGTATGATGAGACTACAATGGTCAGGGCCACTTGGTCTTTGATGCGCCTATGGCTGACACGATATTGGCAGCGTCCACATTGAAGTTGTACTACGACAATCTCGGTGCTTTCCTACTCCAGATCGTCATGTATAACCCATTATTTCTAATTAGACCTCAGCCACCTGGCCTTCGATCGCTTCTCTTCTCGTTTATGGCAGGGTGACGCCCATATCCATTTCCCCTTCCGGTCCTCGTTGTATGGTTTATACTGATCTCGGACGGGTCTTGTCTCTTGATCAATGGCTCTCTTAGATCTATCATTGGCCTTGATAGGTTAAACTAACCAAGAATGAGCCCCGAGTTGGTCATCCTCGACCCTGATCTTTGACTGGTACTTGTTGTGGATTTCGGCCCAGGTTACCGTCGGGTACTCTACCAAATTTTGTTTTAGCTATAGAAAAGCTAAGGAGATTCGGGGATTGAGCCCCTGAGTGAATGCCTGAACGGTCTAATCATCTGCAACCGATGGTAGGTCCATCCGTTCCATCCGGAACCTTGACACGAACTCCCTTAGCATCTTGTTATCCCTCTGTTTGACCTTGAAAATGTCTGAATTTCTGGTCTCGACCTTGATGACCACGACATGGGCCTTTACGAAAGCATCTACAAGTATAGAAAACGAATAAATAGATTTTCAGGCAAGTTGTGATACCTTATCATTGCTCCATTTGACAAAGTCTCCCCAATCTTCTTCAATAATACCGACTCAGTATCATCATCTTCCAGATCGTTCCCTTAATTGCGCATGTATAAGAGGTTACACACTCATTTGGATTAGTGGTCCCATTGTATTTGGGGATGTCGGTCATATGAAACCTTTTTGGGATCATTTTCAGTACAGCTCTCGTTTAAATGGCTTCTGGATAAATTTTTTGGAGTCCCGTCCCTTCAATATCGAGGGTGCCCTGGGATTTGATCAAACTTGGAGTTGTATGTTTCCGCCTTCTTTTTATTGGCCTCAATCTTTTTCTCATGCAACTCCACCCGTTTTTCAACTCTTCAAGCATTTTCATCACCTTGGGATTCACCCCGGGCTCGACTTCACCCGGTCTCTCGATAATTTTCTCGTCTCTTTGAGTGCTTTCCTAGGATTGTTCGGGCTCAACCCTGTTAGGGGCGTGTCTTTGATTCTATAGTTGCGTTATTGCCTCTTGTTGAGCCTGCAACATTTCAAAAATTAGTCGTAGGCTTATCCCATCATCTTCTCCTTCGAGCGTTTCTCGAGCTGTTGGTCGGGGTACCTAGTGAATACTATTTTTGCGATAAATTGGCAAATTGATGTTGATGGCCACCTGCAAGTTAACATCGACTGTGTCGACGGCTGGGACACCACTTGGATCAGCAGGAGGCACATTGCTACTCGGCACCAAAATATTATTTTGCCATTATGGCCAGACTTAGTGTCAATATTAAGTGAGCAAACTGAGGGCTTGACATTTTTAGGCTGACAAGAAATTAAGATTTCAAAGAACAAGCGTAAAATAAGGTGTGTTATGGAGATTCGTATCAAATCACCACTATTATCCTTAGCTCCACGGTGGGCGCCAAATTGTTTACCCCAAAATTGGATAACAATTAAATTTGTATGAGGTTTAAGGATACATAGTTTAATTCAATACAAATAATTAACAATATTAGATAAATGAATTAGAGGCAAAATAAATGATCAAACCAATTGCGATGTTATGACCAACCCCAAACTTAGATTGAACAATGACCCCGTCCTTGATTGAACCCTCGATTCGATCCCAGTCATGCATGAAGAACAGAAAGTGAAAAAGGTTCTCAATAATAGGTAAAAGACAGAAAACAAACTTGTATTGCTTTGATTTTCATGTTACAAAATAAAAACTTCCCATTTATATAGTAGGAGAGTTTCAACCCGAGTATAAGTCTAGAAAATGTAAAAATCTTCCTTTCTCGGTAATAACTCAATAATCGACATCGAGCGAGTTTCGCGTTGTGATATCCGGTTGAGTGCGAGTATCACGGCCCTCTACCGGTCATGCGTAGCCGTTCACCGCGTCTCCCAAGGTCTTAGAACTCATTCTTGGCCTGGGACGCGTCACTTTACCATACCTGATGACGGACACATCGTTCACTCTTTCTAGATTTCGATACAAAAGATCTCTAAAATCGATTACAATTTCGTGCATACGTGCTCTCCCTCCGTTTTCTTATCGGGTAATCGGGGTGGACATTATCCCCGATTTTACCCGTACACAATGCTAACATTCTTGAAACAAGATAGTAATAAGGAGCTAATAACATTTATTACGTTTGCTGACAAGTAGGAGCGGAGCTAGCCCTTTAGATACGGGTTCAACTGAATCTAGTAACTTTTGTTCAAATAATATATTTGTCTTAAAAAATTACTTTACAAATTGTTAATTTAGACATCAATACGCAGGAGTTAATAACAGGTCCACTATCAAGGTGCGTCAACTGTGGTGAATAGGTCGCTTAAGAGTTTAAGTATATAGTTTTTCCTTGCTTCCTTCAAATATTAATCTATTTTTGTGCTCTTTACCATTTTGAATATGAACTGTTGATGTTTATTAATAATCTCGCAGTTGAGTGACTAATCACGTTATACTTAAATGGATGATGTCTTAGTGCAGTAATGATCAGATATAGCGATGTATCTCTGTTTATCCCTTTGTTTAAAGAAGTGTTCAACCAGCAGTTTTGAGATTTATTTTAATACAACAACAACCCAGTATAATTTTACAAGTGGGGTCTGGATAGGGTAATATGGAGGCAGACTTTATCCCCACCTCGAGGGATAGAGAGGCTGTTTCCAGGAGACCCTCGGCTCAAGAAGCAACGATAGACGATATATTAGTACTATCAATAGCTCATAATAATAATAAAACAAAAGAACATAAAATACATAACATAACATAAAATAACAAGATAACAACAATATAAGAAATACAGGAAATACGAAAAAGATGGAAGGTATACTAATATTCAAATGATAAAGTCCTACATCGGTAGCTGATCAGTAGCATCCTAAGAGTAACTCCTAACATGCTAGTCTCACCCTGGTGCGCTGTAGAAATATCCACAACTTTTCCCTAATCTATAACTTTAATGCTCGACCTCCACAATTCTCTGTCAAGGGCCCTGTCCTCAGTAATCCTAAGTCACGCCATGTCCTGCCTGATCACCTCTCCCCAGTACTTCTTAGGTCTACCACTACCTCTCCTCGTGCCCACCACAGCCAGTCGTTAACACTTTCTCACTGGTGCATCAGTGCTCCTCCTCTGAATGTTCCCGAACCATCTGAGTCTAGCTTCCCGCATCTTGTCCTCTTTGGGAGCCTTACCCACCTTCTCTCGCATATCTTCATTCCTAATCTTATCCATCATTGTATGCCCGCACATCCACCTCAACATCCTTATCTTTGTTACTTTCATCTTCTGGATGTATGAGTTCTTAACTGGCCAACACTCGGTCCCATACAATATGGCAACCCTAACCATTGCTCTGTAAAACTTACCTTTTAGTAACGGCGGCACTTTCTTGTCACACTCCCGTAGCTAACCTCATTTCATCCACTCCACCCCTATATGGTGTGTGATATCCTCGTCGATCTCCCCGACACCGTGAATAACTGACACAAGGTACTTGAAACTACCTCTCTTAGGGATGACTAGAGAGTCAAGCCTCACTTCCGCTCCCGCTTGCGTCGGGTCGGCCCCAAATTTGCACTCGAGGTATTCCGTCTTCGTCCTGCTCAACCTGAAACCTTTAGACTTAAGGGCGTGTCTCCAAACCTCTAGTCTCTCGTTGATGTCGCGTCGTGTCTCGTCAATTAGGACTTTGTCATCAGCAAATAACATGCACCATGGAACCCCCCTTTGAAAATGTTGCGTTATGGCATCCATCACCAGGGCAAATAAGAAAGGGCTGAACGCAGACCCTTGGTGCAACCCCGTAACAACTAGAAAATGCTCGAAGTCTCCTCCTACTGTCCTAACCCGAGTCTTAGCTCCATTTGCATGTCTTTAATCACCCTAATGTAGGCAACCAGGACCCCTTTAACCTCTAAGCATCTCCATAAGACCTCTAGGAACTCTGTCGTACGCTTTCTCTAGATCGATAAACATCATATGGAGATCCTTCTTCTTATCCCTGTATTGTTCCACCATCCTCCTAATAAGGTGGATAACTTCTGTGGTAGATTGTCCCGGCATGAATCCGAACTGGTTGTCTGAAATAGACATCGTCCTTCGCACTCTCATTTCTACCTTCGCACTCTCATTTCTACCACCCTCTCTCAGACTTTCATGGTATGACTCGGTAATTAATATCCTTATAGTTGTTACAGCTCTGGATATCACCTTTGTTCTTATACGACAGAACCATTATACTCCACCTCCACTCTTCAGGCATCCACTCTAGAGATTTATTTTAATGTTTGCTTCAAATTTGTGTTAATCGGTTGATTCATTACCAGTCAATCTGTCATGTTTAGATACATAGGTGACTGACTCCTATAAAACAAACAGGGTTAGGATTACATGTGGTTTATAAAATACCATTTTCATATGGGCATGAAGATTATATAGACTTCATGTTATTAAAGGGATTGAATAGTAGGTAACAAACAATTAGAACTGTGACTTGGCCACAGGCTTAACCATTTGACTAATTATCTGGTAAATTTTCTTGTTCAAAAGCTTGGTATTAAATTCAGAAGTTGCACAAAAAACTTTCCCAGCAGTTAACACAAGTACTCTTATAATATGTATTTTCACTTTGATGTGTTGATTCTTAAAGTTAATTGTGAAGTTGCACATAAAACTTTACAAGCAGTTCACACAATTACTCTTACAAAGACAAGAATAATATACCCGATAATATCTCACATCGTGTGATATATATTTTCACTTTAATTTGTTAATTCTTAAGGTTAATAAAACACACCTGATGTGGGCAAGTATTACCAATTCGGATTGTCCACATTGATTGGCAAAACACAATTACAATTACCATTGCTACAGCTTCGACTTACGGTATCAGGTAACAAAATACTACAGTTCAATTAAAGCTTCAATTCTACGAAGGTACACGAATTTACACTTTTACAGCACCTCAAGATGAACAGCTTCAACATAAGTATTAAACTCTGCACAAGCAATCAAATATCAGAAAAAAATAGTACATAATTACATATATAATTTATTGGAATACCAACAAAATTCATAATCTATAGAGTGGACAAATTTCAAATAAACACCAGTAATCCTTCTTCCTCAATACATCAAAATTTCAGGCAGTTAACCCAGTTCGAATCACTATGTATTACAATATGATTACCAAAATCTTCAATTGGAGCAAAAAAATAATAATCGAAACTCCGAGGTTCTCAAGCGACAGCAATAGGCTGTTGTTTGGAAGGCTCAACGTGTTTCTTGGAATCTCCAAGAAAATCTTCCATATTATAGATAACGGTGATATAAAGGGAACAACTAGGGCAACGAGCGATCTCTTCGCCTAGCTTCAGATCTTCCTTTGTGATTTGGAACAGGTCACCGCACGGACAAGGATATGTGAAAGCTTGGAGCTCGTTGTTCCACTCCATGTCCTCAATCTCCACGTCGTCGTACGACATCCTCGCTGGTTTTGTCCTTCGTTCTTCACAGATATTAGGGTTTTTTGTTGGGTATTTGGCGAAGGTAAAAGGTCCGTCAAAGTTGATTGGGTTTTTTAAAGATCAGGAAAATTGCATTTGACGTCCTTTTAATAACTTAGAAGAAATGTAATATGGCCCTGAGCTTTAGTAAATTGCCACTTCAGTTCAGCATGTTTAGTTACTTATGACGGTGGGAAATAACAAACTAGCATATCACACGTGAAAACCAAATTTTATTTCTATCTACTCCCTTCATTTGGCTAAAATTACTTTTACAGGTAAATTTATAAATGTTTAGCCCTCAAAATATTTACGTGAACCAATTTGACTAAATACTAAGTTTAAGAAAAAATGAAGACTTTTGGAATTTATGGTCTTAACCAAGTCAAAAACGGATTCAGCATAATTGTGTGGTTAAAACGTTATCATTAAGGGTAGAATTAAAAGTTTAAGCTAAGGTGTTTCCAAATTTAGAAATGGGTCATTTTTTTGAATGGACCAAAAAAGAAATAGATTCACATAAACTCGAACAGATGTAGTATTATGTTCTTTTCTAAATAGAGTCTTTTGAAATTCCATAAGTTCCCAAGTAAAATATGTTAAAACTTTTATTTGTAAACATCAGATCTAATTTTTATTTATTTTAGATTAATGTTTTAATGAATAAAAGCCTATGAATTCTTGTGCACCAGAGCAAATGTTTATATTAATAAATGTTTAGCCCTCAAAATATAGTACTTATTATGTTCTTTTCTAAATGGAGTCTTTTGAAATTCCGTAAGTTCCCAAGTACAATATGTTAAACTTTTATTTGTAAACATCAGCTCTAATATTTATTTATTTTAGATTAATGTTTTAATGCATAAAAGCCTAGAAATCTTGTGCGGCAAAGCAACATGTAACTAATAAATGTAACATTTATCAACAACATTAATTGGTAGGAGGTTAATTGGGAAGGAGAAGATTAATGTGCTACTTTGTAGCTTCTTTGCATGGTTGTTACCTAATTGTATCGTCACTTTAAATATAATATATGTTTTGATTGTTATTTAAATATTATTATATTGTTTCTATTTTTTTGACATTTTCTATTCTAACAAACAACACTTACTAAGCTTCAATTTCATATAACGTTGCAACACATGTCTAGTTGAGCACATAGCAATGACTACTATATCATACGGAGTCATCATAAGATGACAAGTTTTATGCTAATTATTAATTTATAGAACTCATTTGAATTGATTTATTTTAAGTGCTTTAACCCAACATAAAAATCTAGAAATCTAACTTATGACTAAAAAGCTATTTTGACTTAAAATTTACTTAAATTAAGCCCATGCAAACATGCTCTTACTAAATCATTTTCATTTATTAGGACTTGAGACCTACAATATGAATAAACTCAGTTATATAAGTAGTTTCTTACTATGATTTATTTTATTATAATTGATTAAGGTAAAGTTAATTAAAAGAATATAGTACAAATTAAAATTGATACAATAGCAGTATGGGATTGCAAATGGCGCAAAAACTCTTCTAGGCCTTAGTTGGCTAAAGAGCAAAGCTTTTCTGGCCTACAGACTGCAGCAGAGAGATGAGAAGTGTCAAAGCTCTCAGAAGCTCCAAGCTTTCTTCACTCCCACTCCGGCATTTCTCTACACTTACTCTGTCCAAATCCAAAAAGTCTATCCCATCTCCTCCTCCCACACTTCCCATCACCGCGAATGCCCTACAAGATTCAGTCACTTCTTCTCAGTGGCAATTCATCAAACAGATTTCAGGCGAATTAAACCCCGCCTTAATTTCAACCACCCTCCCAAACCTTCGTTCATCTCCGGACAGTGTACTCACTTTCATCGAAAATATCAGCCCCAATTGCTTAGACATTACCTGTTATAGCCTCGCTATTTGCATACTCTCTCGTCTCCCCTCGCCTAAACAAGCCACACACCTTCTCAAGCAAGTGATCACTGCACGCGTTGCAACACACAAGGAGTTTTTTGATGGGCTTATGAGTGCTCGGGAGAAGCTGGAAATAAAGAGCTCGATTGTGTTGGATTTGCTTGTAAGGGCGTATTGTGAATTGAAGAAAGGCGAGGAGGCGTTAAAGTGCTTTTATTTAATGAAACAGAAGGGAATTTTGCCCAAGATTGAAACTTGTAACGATTTATTGAGTCTTTTTAATAAATTGAATAGGACCCACTTGGCCTGGATTGTGTATGCTGAAATGTTTAGGATGAAGATTTGTTCCACTGTATGTACGTTTAATATAATGATCAATGTTCTATGTAAAGAAGGCAAGTTGAAGAGGGCAAAGGAGTTCATTGAAAACATGCAGTGTTTAGGGGTTAAGCCAAATTTAATATCGTATAATACTGTGATTCATGGTTATTGTTCGAAGGGGGATGTTGAAGGTGCAAATAAGTTTTTCGAGACGATGACAGTAAAAGGAATTGCACCTGATTTGTATACGTTTAATTCTCTAATCAGCGGGATGGTGAAGGAGGGGAGGGAAAAGGAGGTGTCTTCATTGTTAGAGAAAATGAAGTCGTTCGGGTTGATCCCTACAGCTGTGACTTACAATACTCTGATAGATTCATGCTGCAATAAAGGGGACTTAGAAAAGGCATTCTTTTATAGGGATGAGATGGTTAAGATTGGGGCTGCGCCGAGTGTGACTACCTATAACTTGTTGATCCATGCATTGTTTCTTGATGGCAGAATTGCGGAAACTGATGATCTGGTGAAAGAGATGGCAGAGAAGAGAGTACTTCCTGATAGTATTACATTTAACATATTGATCAATGGCTATTGCAGGGCGGGAAATCCAAAGAAGGCATTTAAGTTCTATGATGAAATGTTGAGTAAGGGTCTCCAACCAACGATTGTCACTTATACATCACTTATCAAAGTCTTGGGCAAACGGAATCGGATGAAAGAAGCAGATGATTTGGTTGTTGAAATATTGCGGAAAGGGTTATTCCCAGATCTAATTATGTTCAATGCATTGATTGATGGCCATTGTGCCAATGGTAACGTTGTCCGTGCTTTTGATATACTGGAGGAGATGAATAAAATGAACGTTCAGCCTGATGAAGTTACCTACAACTGTCTGATGCAAGGGTATTGTAGGGAGAGTAAAGTTGAAGAAGCTTGTGAGCTTCTCAAGGAGATGAAGGGAAGAGGAATTAAACCTGATCATATCAGCTATAACACTCTAATCAGTGGGTATAGTAAGAGAGGTGACATGGATGATGCATTCAAAGTTCGTGATGACATGTTAACCGCTGGTTTTAACCCTACTCTTCTCACTTACAATGCTCTCATACAAGGTTTATGCAAAAAACAGGAAGGTGTACTTGCCGAGGAACTTCTCAAAGAAATGGTTAGTAAAGGCATTACTCCTGATGATAGCACTTATCTTGCTTTGATTGAAGGAATTGGTGATGTTGATAGTTTCTTGGGGAGAAAAGATCCATCATAAGGTAACTTGTCAGGTTCCTCTTTGCAGCTTACAACTCCTTGGTGATTCGTTGGATAGAACTGACTTGATTGAGTTGAAATACTTGCTGGAACTGAAACGTCCACATAGTTCATCCTTCCGTCGCTTGCATTTTCACATTTTTCTAATCAGATTGACATAACAGTCCAACTACACAGCCAGATTGCTCTGCTTCATTTCCCCTTAGTGTTTGGCCAGAAAGAGACCATCTCTGTATATTCCATGTGTATGTGCAAATATTTTACTCGTGGATATAGCCACAGGCCAGAGCTACTTCTCTGTATTGAAGATGGAGCTATTTCATCGTCCTCCTGAAGAAAAGATGAGTGTTGGGGGAAAACCATGCCAAGAAGCTTCCTTATTACAGAAAAAGGGAAAAGTGTCCAGAATATATGGTCCAGACCTGTCAAATGAAGGGACAGCAAATGTGATAAGACCAGTAACTGAGTTTCTGGAGTGGTGAGCATATTCATGTCAGGAATTCTTGAAGCAATAATTTTTATTTCAAATTTGTTTCCCGAGGAGTTAAATGTACTTGAATGGACTTTGGACTAGGTTTTCACTCTGTGTGAGATGCTTCTATAGCACATTTATAGATGTCGAAGAGCATTGGAGGTATGTGTAGTAAACGGGATTAGAAAATCGGCTCTGCTAGTTGCACCCACTGTAAGTTTCAAGCTGATATTGGCTTGTAAAATCTAGTACATCCAAAAGCAATCTTATGTTGGCCAATTAATTCACAATTCTGAGAGCTAGCTGATATTACTTGATGAGCCCCAAACATTATTTTGCTTTTGCAGTCTTCAATTTTCAACATTTTTGTCTATATTATACTCATAACTATGGTTGAAGTTCTTCCCCCCCCCCCCTCTCTCAGGATAAGTAGGCTGCTTAATTGGCTTTAAATTCTGAAAAAACATCATATTTCTACCTGCAGTTTGTACAAGATGAGGCGCTGGTTACACCTCAACTGTTTTCTCTTATGTTTCTCCGACATATATGCAAGATGCTCTGAATGATAAGCTCTTTTCCTTTAAATTTTTTAAATGCAATAGGCTATGACCTACTTCACAGGATTAGCTGGTTTTACAAGGATACCATAGAATCGGGATGTTGCTTAAGTCTGGTTATATGTAACATCGGTAAGTTAAGTATGTAGCCTATAGGTTTACCACATCTTCACCTTTTACATCCTTTGTAAAATCTACCCTTTTTTTGTCTTCTCTGTCACTGATAAAGACTTCCGTAGATTTTGAACATTGCAGTCTGGGAAACAATTTTTCCACATCTTCAGGAAAGAAGACTTGGAAGCTCTTTAAGCTTACTCTCCAATTTCATGTTTAATGAATAGTAAATATCCCAAGAATTTTGTGTCTCTGGAACAAGGGGGAGTGCTAGTTTGTCACAACTGTACAGGGTGTAGTGGGATAATATCCTTTCTACGTTTAGTCTCATAGAAGCACTCCTTTTTTTGCCTCAGGTTACTGAGGCTTTATTTCATGCTAAAGAAACTGACCATCTGTATAAAGTTATTGTCTTTCTATGTCGTTAGTAATCATCAACATGCCATTTCTTATGTCGCCCTGCCACCTTTATTTTTTGTCTTTTACCTTTAATTCCTGAAGGGCTGTGCTTCGCTGGATTGACGCTTTATGTTCATATTGCTTGTGGAAATACATGTTAGCTATATATTTCAGTACTAGTCTGGGGTAGCACTTATCACCAGTCCTTGCTTCTGAGCCAGTAGCAACTTGCTATTGGTTGCTGGCCCAAAGGTTGAAGCCATCGAACTGTTTGAGTGTGCAATTCTTATAAGTACGTTAGTTAAATCAGTTGGTCTTGCGTGCTTTAATTTTTGGAAACATCATATTCCACTGATTATTACTCTCATTTACTCTCACTATCGGTTCCTTCCTTTTTCTTACACCTGAGCTGTCCGACTCTGACCAGTAAAGAGTAACTTCATAATTCATCAGATTACAGACAAATACAAAGCTGTTTGAGTCTTGAACGCCAAGGTGGTATTTAAGCTATACCAATTATAAAAGATCTACACGTCGCAGGAGCACCATTCTTGTAAACTGTTTTGTATAATTAACATTAGAAGACCTGGGATTCCAGGTGCAGAGGGTTGTTTGTATCTTACTGGTATGCAGTTTGCTTTGTGCCAGGGGTGGTGGTGGTTGGTGAATATGAAATAAAATCAAAGCGCTCTACCTAAGGTCGGATTACTACTTACTAGTACTCCGTATTATTTTTTTAGACAACGCACGTGCAGTACTAGGGGTGTGCATTCGAATCGGTTTATCGATAAATCGAATCGGTTTATCTATAAATCGAATCGATTATTTGTTATCGGTTCATCGATAAACGAAATCAAAAAAATCGAAACTTTATTGAAACGATAACGATGAGCATATGTACAAATTGATAATCAATAAGTAATTATCGATAACGGTCAAAACTGAATCGATAAATCGAATGCACACCCATAATTATTTCAACTACCACATTTAAGGAATGATCGTATTTAAAGCTCAAAGGAATGAAGTTCAAATTAATGAAAAATATAATTAGCAGTGATGATGTATTTTTATTTTTTTTAATATCGTAGGAGTGATAGTGACATATATTTGATCCCTTACTTTAGTTTTGTTGCATGTGTCTGTTAACACAATTTTTATATTATAAACCATGTTCGTTATATTTTAGTTTCTTTTTGTCCATATTAGTTAGGCGTGTTTATAGCGATATACTTTCCGTGGAATCCCACAAATTTTCTTATTGGTGTAATCGATAATCGAATTGATAAGCCCCAAAAATTTAATAAATCGAAATCGAAAAAATCAAAACGTTATTGAAATGATAACGATAAACATATATACATATAGATAATGTACAATTTACAACCCACTGATAAAATAAGTAATATATGGCAAGTTGGCTGGCTATCGACGTTACTCGAGAAAGTCAGAGTTGCTTCCCAGCCAAACTTTATCTTAAGAAAGGCAAATGAAACCCAAAAAGAAGGTCATAAAGGCATCGAAAGGGGGAAATTATGTAGTTTGGAAGCCTCCTTTCGACCAAATAGTCTAACTCTAGCTCTATAGAGGAAAAGCTGTATACATGGCGCAAAGGTAGCTGAATCAATAGATTCTTAGGTTTCAAAGTTGTTTTTGTCTCGAGATCCAGGAAATACTATAAACAAGTTTCACTTCTTTTAACCTCATCTTTACTCCAGTGGGTCTCCTTTTCTCTTTTTGGGGTCTGAAAGGAGCTATATGTGAAGACTAATCTGATAGAACAACTTCTGACCACCAACTGCAGTCCCTTCAGCAAAACTTTGCTTAACCCATGACTCGATTCTCGTCAAGAAGCAGATGCTCATACCCTTTACTGGTTTGTAGCTTGGTGGGTTTCTTTATTCTGCTTCATTTCTCATCCTTGGGTAGTTACAAAGGTTCTCAAGATGGGCAGATTCGAGAAGGGCCGAATACAAATCTTCAGCCCTTTATTCACGAATATGAAGAGTTGGAGGAGATCAAAATTCCTCAGCAAATAGGAAGCCAATCTTCTGAAGCCAATGTCCTAATTGATGAATTCCTTGATAAGTCCTCTAAACTCAGGCACAATTTCTTTCCTGACCGAAGAACTAGCATAGACCCTCTAAAGAATACTAAAGATGACAGCTTTTACTATTATCCCGGGAGAATATGGCTAGATACTGATGGACATCCAATTCAAGCTCATGGTGGTGGAATTCTTTATGAT
The DNA here is from genome assembly GCA_032618575.1 of Nicotiana noctiflora. Taxonomy (NCBI): domain Eukaryota; kingdom Viridiplantae; phylum Streptophyta; class Magnoliopsida; order Solanales; family Solanaceae; genus Nicotiana; species Nicotiana noctiflora. Next base: position 128,512 of record JASVEL010012014.1, on the reverse strand, counting down.
AAAAGATCAAGAATGTACTATTGGTATGGCGAGTACAAGAATGGTCCTACTTATCGAGCCCCTGGGAAGAACGTAGCTCGAGTAGACATAATTGGTGTTGGCTGCTACTCTTCTAAAGATTTATGGACTTGGAAGAATGAGGGTATTGTATTAGCTGCGGAGGAAATGGATGAGGCTCATGACCTTCATAAGTCTAAAGTGTTAGAGAGGCCTAAAGTGATCTACAATGAGAAGACAGGTAAATATGTAATGTGGATGCATATTGATGATGCTAATTATACCAAAGCCTCTGTTGGAATTGCTACAAGCAATTCCCCTGTTGGTCCTTTTCAATATCGATATAGTAAAAGGCCTCATGGTTTTGAAAGCAGGGACATGACTTTGTTCAAAGATGATGATGGAAAGGCATATGTTATCTACTCCTCTGTGCACAACAGGGAGCTTCATATTGGTCTTCTTGATGAAAATTATGTTGATGTTACTAATGTTATGTCAAGGGTTCTTGTAGGACAGTATAGGGAGGCTCCGGCTTTGTTCAAGTACAAAGGAACTTACTACATGATCACATCAGGGTGCAGTGGTTGGGCACCAAATGAGGTGCTGGCTCATGTGGCTGAATCAATTATGGGACCATGGGTGACTATAGGCAACCCATGTATAGGTGCAAACAAAGTTTTTCAAGTCACTACATTCTTTGCTCAGAGCACATATGTGCTCCCCATTTCTCCTGGTTCATATATTTTCATGGCAGATCGGTGGAATCCAGATGATTTGGGCGAGTCTAGATATGTATGGCTTCCTTTAATTGTGGAGGAAGAAGCTAGCAGTCGGCGACAAAGAGTATCTATCTTTTGGCATAAAAGATGGAAGCTTCTTAAAAGTCTTGTTTAGAAGTAAGCTTATAATTTTTCTTCTGAAACAGTGGTTTTGCCTTTTTTTTTTCATGCGCCGATGGTCGATTGGAAACAGCCTCTCTGCCCTCTCGGGTAGAGGCAAGGCCTGTCTACATATTACCCTCCCCATACCTCACCTTGTGGGAATATACTGGGTTGTTGTTGTAGAGTAGTTTACTAGCCTTTTATGAAGTATGTACAATGTGAAGTGATACAAGCTGTTTATCAAAATAACTTGTTACCTTTTATGAAGTATATATCAAGATGTATGATTGCAGCTTCTTATGCCTTGTTAAGAGAGGCAAATCCAGTATTTCAAGAGGATGGGTCACTATTGTGAACGTGCAGATCTAGAGTTGATATTTGACTGGTTTAGTTTTAGTCTCTTACCTTGCCCCACTACACTTTTAAAATTATAAGTTCAAATTATGTTCTTTTTGAAATTTTAGTCATTTTCACATATATATCTATATTGCGTGCCGAAAACAAGATCATTGGGACTGGAACCGCCAATTTCACTTGTAGAGGTGCGCCCAATAATAAATTGCACCATAATAGTTAAGGCATATGAGTTCACGCACATATATTTAAGTAATTTTGAAACAATATAACATTGTTATACATGGTTTAGGGAGATGAGTATGAGTTCACGTGAACCCATATGCCTTTCTTAGATATGCCTCTGCTTGTTAAGCAACTAAAAATTTTCCAACATTAGGAGATACATTATTTTTGGGGAGAAAGGCAACCAAAATTAAAACCCCCACCGACTTGCAAAAGGTGAACTTTTAGAAATGATTTTCTCCAATTTTCCTCAATCTAAAAGTAAGAGTAGACTTTCATCCCATAATAGGGAATTCATTTCCATTCTTTAAATGAGTTAGCTAACCAGATATATGGTATTCTGAATATTGTCCAGAGCACCATAGGTAAAATCTTGCAGACAACATAGAAAACACTTAAAAGAAGATGACGTTACATTAAGAGGGTCAAAGTTTCTAGAGGGAACCCATAATTTATTAGTTTAACTTATATATATTTCCAAAACAAATCAAATTCTACATGAAAACAGAGAATTAAACAGATAAAACAGAGGGTGAATCTTCATTCAGGGAAAAGAAAATGTTAACAGACCAAAGTTTCAATCAGCTTCCTCTACAGTAGCTTCAATTCGGAGGAGGACAAAACCAACAGCAACTCCAACAAGAACCAAGGCAGGAATAATGGAAGCAATCTTGAAAATCTCACCAGCAACACTGCAGGTTGAAGACAAAGCTCCACCTTTAGCTTGTGATGGGGTTTTCAATGAGCTAACAATCTTTGCAAAAGATTGATCAGTACACATAGGAAGGCCTAATGAGGCAACGTTGTTATTTGCCTTTAGTCCTCCAAATGAGTTCAATCCATTAATGTAGTTCACTTTGGTTCTTTTCTGGGAAGACATCCTTGTACCTAGAATGGCTGGTGAACTTACTGTTGCTGCAGAGAATGTTGTCATTGTTGCCATTGTTTTCTGACCACCAACCTATACAAAATAAGTGAAGTTGTTAACAAAGTTTGTACAAAATCTTGGAAAAGGAAGAAATAAAGATTGGTTTTTTACCTGGTTGTGATGGCTTATGGAGTGCTCTAAGTTTGCCAAAGTAGAGAGATAATAAAAGGGTGAACATTGGATATTGTTTTTTGTGAGGTGAATATGAGAGCAATGGATAAGGAGGGTGTTGAGATGGTTGGCTGACAAGGAAAAATGGATGAGGCATCTTATAGCTCATAAACTTGTAACACTGGCCAGGAAATTTGGTGGGGTATGGACCTTTTGTCCTAATTTGGATAAATAATCAGCATAATTGACTTATTTGTCCTTTCTTTTCCTTTTAAACAAATTACATAAAATATAGTTCGAATTACATTTTTTTTGGGATATTTGATAGGAGTCTTATTTCATGTAAAAGATGAATAACTTAAAAGCTTTCCGACCTTAAAATATTGTAAACATGATAGCACATAGTCATTCTAGAGGGCTGCTATTTAAGAATTAACCAATGTGTCCTAAATTTCAGTTTTTCAAGACAGAAAATCCTGAAATTATTATTTTTTTCAAAATTTCAGGACAAAATAAGTACGGACCAGTCCCTAAATAGCAGCGCTATTTGTGTACTTCTCTTAAAATATTTTGGTAGTTAGATGAAATTTATTAATTTGGGTAAATTTTTTCATTATTGAGGCAAACGTAATAGTCTATCATAAGGTCATTTTTGAAAATTTCGAAAATACTTGTAATGGTCTTAAGAAGGTTCATTGTCCCATTTCAAAAGTAAAATGGTATTATTTCCCAAACCTAAAAGGTTAAGTTAAATTACTCTTAACATTCCAACATAAAATTTTATGGAATATTTCTCAAATGCTGAAGAATGATGTGACGAATTAAACAACTCACAAATAATATAAGCATTTTGACCAAACTTTGCACACATGACACATGAGCATTTCCAACACAAGTAAATCAACAAGAATTCAGTCTTAACGCCAGTCAACTGGTTTAAATACCAAAGCTATTAATTAATACAAACAAGGAGAGTCTTCAAATTTTGTCAACAGAATGCAGTACTTAACAAACTAGTCAACAAATAACAGTACTTAAGTCCATACAAACTAAATATGCTACTATTTGCTAGGATTGGAAACTCCTTCTGCTTTGACAACAGTAACCTGTAAATAAAGGACTTCATTGGCTTTTCCTCTCATAAACTCACAAATGCAACTGTCTTCTTTTTCAACAAGATTCCATCTACATATTTTGCGCCATCCTTTTTTGAGCCATATCCTACCATCTTTCCAAATATTAACCTCTGTTTCAAATTTTCTGCCCTCAGAATCGCGAAAGAACATTTTCGGAGGGAGTTCAAGGTTGTAGTCTCTCACCACATCAACAGGGACGTACTGCAATTTGGAACCAAGACTTTTCTTAATGAGAATGCTATAACGTTGTTTCATAGGAACAGTTGTAATGCTTTAAATTACCAGTTGATCTCTTCTTTTTGCTCGTATTTTTGCAACAAAGTAAGGATTTTTAGGTTGAGTCGCACGTCCACTTCTGAAAAGATCCGCACCATATTGGTCATCCCTCTTCTTCATAGTAGTGCCTCTTTCGAATACACCTAAATCAAGAAAGCTAATTGGTTAGGTTCACAAACAGAGATGTCAAGGACAATAGGTTAGGTCAATTTTTCTACTACAGCAACGGTTGAAAATCAGTCGAAAATCATGATAAACTTAGAGAGCATCCTTTCTTTTTATTTTTATACGACACCCTCATCTCCAACTTATTCGTGGTTTTAAGATGCTTTTGACTATTACAAAGCTTATTTGGAGACCAAGGCGAGGGATCATCTTCGGCAACCAACCGGTGGAGCCGACCTCCCCGCCGTCCCCCCGCACGCACCCTCCATTACGGAAGTACGTAGAAACCTTGATCTGTTTACTTCCTCCTTTAATAAGATCGGGATGAGGAGTGGCCTTTTACTGGACCTCGAGGATCGGCTTAAACTTGGCATTTGATTGAGCATGGAGTTTAAGCAAGAATAAAGATTTTTGGCTCAAGCCAAAAGTATCATTAGGGTTGTTGCATTACCGAGACTATAAAAATAATCCACTGGTATAAACTTCGATAGTACTCCCTCCGGTCCAAAATAAGTGATTTTTTGGCCCTTTTTTGTGGTCCAAAATAAGTGATTTTTTCGGATTTCAAGAATGACTTAATGATATTTTTCCTACATTGTACTTGGAGTAAATAGTGTTGGAATATGTGTTAGGAGTGTTTATGTGAGATAGTAAGGCTAAAATGGTCAATTCTATTGCTAATTAATGCTAAAAGGTGACTTTCTTAGTATGTGTGAAAACATCCAAAAAAAATTACTTATTTTGGACCGGAGGGAGTATTATTTTAGTGTTGGTTAGGTATTAATGTTAATGAAAATAATTTAAACTCCGATAATTAATGTACTAACAAGAAAAGAATTGTACTGCATATAAAATGATTTAATTGTGTCTACCTTTTGAACATGGCGCCTTTTTCTTGAGCATTCTTGCCTTTTCATTCTTTTCTTCCTCCTCAGTTTCTTCCTCATATTCTTCGTGTTCCTCCTCCTCCTCACCCTCATTATCATCATCTTTTTCCTCTGAATGTGGCGCCTTTTTCTTGCATATTACTATTGCCTCATTATCGTCATCGTCTTCTTCTTCTACAATGTACTCCTCATCGTCATCATCAGAAGAAGAAGAACTAGAACTAATTCTATTAATGGCCAAATGTTTCTTCCCTTTTGGCTCTTCAATATTGATCATTTCTTCCTCCTCCACTTTCACACTAGTCATTCCAGCTCCTTTCTTTTCACATGCAGTTTTTCCAAGTAATTTGAAATCAAATACACCATTCCCATCATAGTCAAAAATCAAAAAATCTCCAAATTCCAAACTGTTGTCCTCAATGAATTTCACCCATCCATCTTGGAAATAAAGCTCTCCGTCCTTTTTCACCACTCCAATTGGCCATACATTCCCAAATCTATCCCTAAGTGAAACACTTTTAGGTAGCTTCCCATCCTTGTACTCTGTAAAAGCCGTTGGGATTTTCTGTAATAAAAAAAAAATTCATTTTTCCAAAAAAATAGTAAACCATATCATACATAAAAGCAGCCAATATCAGGCGGAAAAATACTTTAAGTAAACTCAAGTTTGAAACTTTTGATGTTATAAATCAAGTATTTCATATACTAAAATTTAGAAACTAAATAACAAATTAAATCAGAGGTTCTCTGTGGTTTTACTGCAAAATAACTGATATATATGGTCATTTGCAACTGCAATAAGCAACTTAATTATGACATTTAGTGATTGAATTTAATGTAACATAGCAAATCTTCTGAATAGCTGTGAGATCTATTACGTAGTCCAATCATATTCTCCCTTTGTTCTAATTTAGGTGAACTAGTTTGATCGAGCACGAAATTTAAGAAAAAATAAAGGTTTTTGGAGTTTCTGGGTTCTAAATAAGTCACAAAGGGTATAAAAGATTCTCATTGAAGTTAGAATTGAAAGTTTAATTTAAATTATTTCCAAATTTAGAAATGGAATACTCGTTTTAGAACAGACAAATTTTTTTTTTTACGTAAATTGGAACGGAGGAAGTACTAAGGTTAAACTCCAAAATGATGATTTAGGAACGGGGTTATGCACTGAACTAGTTTAACTATAAAATACTCTAAAATTAAGGGTGAATATCTTAAAACCACCCCAAACTATTACGGTTTTGTCAGTTATCTACTTAAACTATCCGGTGTCTCCAAAACATTCCTTAACTATATACACCTATATATTAAAAAAATTTCGTTGATGTTTTCTGAGTGCGATACACCATCCTATTTACTCAGCCTAATATGATATACCAATTTAATTAAGAATTTTTAAATAATAATAAAAGATAATTAAATAGGTAAATATTTGGGTATTAAAATATCAAAGAAAAAGGATGAAGGGATAAACACATAGTCATTTGTAAAAAAACATTCTCTTCTATCTCCTCCAATAATGGCTACACCATGTTTCAATCATGATTTTTACCATTAAACTTCAATTAAATATTAAATTTTTCCCAATCACCTTCGTCTTCACCAAAAATTATACTCCCTCCGTTTCAATTTATGTGAACCTATTTCCTTTTTAGTCCGTGCAAAAAAGAATGACATCTTTCCTTATTTGGAAACAATTTACCTTTATGCAATGATTTATAGCCACACAAAATAAAGGTGCATCATTTTACACCACAAGATCAAAAGTCTTCTATCTTTTCTTAAACTCCGTGCCGAGTCAAATGGGTTCACATAAATTGAAACGGAGGGAGTAGTTTAATATGAGATTTGGGTTTGGGGGGGGGGGAATTTAGGGTTTAATTAAAAAAAAAGACCCAAATGAAGAAGAAAGATAATTTTTGAAGAAACCAAGCAAAAAATTTCATATGAAACCATAAGAATAAAAGAAGTAGAAGATAAACGAAATGAAAAGAAGGCTAGAACACAAAGAAAGTAGAGGGAAAATATAAAAAAAGATTTTTTCCTATCTATATCATATATGAAACTTTATTACAAAAAATGTGCATAGTATCTAAATTACCCGCTCGGTCTATATTTTTTCTACAATTTTTGTACCATTTGTTTAATAAATGATTAATTGAGCAGAATCTTCCATAATTAACGCGCTAAAAATAAGGAGAGAATCTTGGAATTAATTGATTCAAAATTAACGCGCTAAAAATACGGAGAGAATCTTGGGATTAATTGATTCTACATTAATTGATAAATTTTTGATATTATCTACAAATTTACTACATATATCTACAATTTGACTACAATTTCTTTATTTGGTGCAGGAAAAAATATTTTAATATATAATGTCTCCAGATTGTAGATAAATTGTAGACAAATTGTAGTTTACTTATAGTTTGTAGTTAATTTGTAGAAATATTGTTGATAAAATGTAGATATATTGTAGATATTGTATTGTCCTGAACTTCGTCTAAGGTATTGTCATGGAGTTTTACCTTTTTATGTTCGAAATCTCGTAACTACACCAGTGATTTTAATTATTGGCTAATTTTTAATAACATTTTAATATATGACTTTTTCAATCTGGGTTTTTCGGCGTGCAAGGTTGCTGGAGACGACATGAAAGGTGGCGGCAGTAGGGTTGGAGAAACTAGCGGGGGTTGGCTGTCGTTTCTGGACGACGGGCTGTGTGTCGCTGGTGGTTGACATGGTTGGAGCTTGGGGTGACGGCATGAGGAGGAAGACGATGACAGCCATGGTCGCTAGTGGTTTACGCCGGTGGCAGGCGCTGATGCTGGCGAGAATGAAGCAGAATCTCACGCCATGGGTGGGGAGCTGGCCATAATGGTTGCCTTTAATTAAGGAGTAAAAAATGCCTATTAATTAGACCCTTAATTAAGTATGGTATAAAATTGGTAATTTAGTATACGGGTTTGTAATTAAATCAAACGTTAAACATGGAGGGTAATAAGATTTCATATATTGTATATAAAGGTAAAAATTTCATATAAAAATAATTTTTTTTAAAGAGGGTAACAATAATTAATCATTAGAAATGGTTAATTCGGGCTATTTTTATGTATAATTTTATCTCTTACGCATCTTTGGCGAGTTACTTATATATTTCATTAAAAAAATTGACGAATTTTTTTTTATTATATAGGGATATAGTTAAGGGGAGTTTTGGGTACACCAGATAGTTTAAGTTTATAACCGACAAAAACAAGATAGTTTAAGGGGGTTTTAAGGTATTCACTCTAAAATAGCGTTATGAAAAAAGTTAATATTCTAAAACCCCCTTAAACTATTACTACTATATTTTTGTCAGTTTTCTACTTAAACTATTCAGTGTTCTCAAAATCCCCCTGAACTATATTGTCCTTTATATCAAAACCCCCTCATTACTGACCTGGCATAGCGTATGTAAACACTCGCTTGAGAGCGTGTGACAGCTGAAAAAAGCCATCAAAATGGCTCACATGATAGAAAATAATGGCTAATTAGCCTAACTTTCTTTCGCATTTATTTTTTAATAATTATTTTCCTTATTTAAGTTATTTCCACCTTCTTCCTCATTTTTTATCATTCTTCCTTTTTTTTTCTTTTTACCTTTCTTCTTTATTTTTTAACCTTTTTTCTTCCGTTCTCCATATGGGTTTCCTCTAGAAAATCCTACTCTTTTGTTTCCTCTGAAATAATTTAATCTCTTTCTTGTTTTAGTCTTTTTTCATGTCTTATATATTGTTGAAAAAAATATTAATTTAAATCTTCCTATTAAACTCAACACCTAGTAGAGACAACAACAACAACAACAACCCAGTATAATCCCACTTAGTTGGGTCTGGGGAGGGTAGTGTGTACGCAGACCTTACCCCTACCCTGGGGTAGAGAGGCTGTTTCCAAATAGACCCTCGGCATCCTTCCCTCCAAGAACTTCCCACCTTGCTCTTGGGGAGACTCGAACTCACAACCTCTCGGTTGGAAGTGGGGGTTGCTTACCATCAGAGCAACACCTAGTAGAGAATAAAGTTAAAATCTCTTGCACCTTCTGAAATTAGAGAATGTAATTGTTTGCCACTTAAATTTTATTTGTGCAATTTTATTTTGTGTATTAATCATTTTTATGTAATATAAAATGATTTTTAAGAAATGCAACACTATATGCCTTAATTCATATTTTATTGTGCTACAAAGTGAATATAAATAAGGACTTATTCAATTAGAGTGTAATAAATGGGATTGGAGAGGAGGGGGGCAACCATGAATAGTTTAAGTAGAAAACTGATCAAAACATGATAGTTTAGGAGGATTTTAAGGTATTAACTCTTAAGAAAAACATAATAAGTGTAAAGTTACAGCTTTTTAACCTTATCCGTATTTACATCTTGCTCATAAAGGCGTCAAATCACGTACATTTGTCACAAAATTCACTAAATAAGTACAATAAATAAATAAATCTCGAACCCAATAAATTAAATTGGCGATAAAGTCACAAACCGAAATCATAACGTTCAAATCCTGAATATGTCTTTTTTACTTTCCTTTCCCCTATTCATGGCCCACATCTCCAATCAAAAAAATAAGAAACCAAAAAGATTTCTTGATAAAAAAAAAAAAAACTGATGAGAGGGAAAGTACAGTTACCAGCTTCTGGGAGCTGTTCTCTGGGTAGAAAAATTTGAAGAAGCCCTTTTCCATCTTCTTAGCATCATCCATCTCACCCTCCTCTTTCTTTTCTCTAAATAACAAAATTGCTTTTTTTTTTCTTCAAAGTTTACCTAAACCCTATAACTAGGCGAGAAAATTGAAACCGTGTGGACAAGTAAAGATTTTTGTAATCTGAACAGTGATTACATAGTTTTTTAGATTTGTCATAGAGCATTTGTTTCTTTCTCAAGTAATAAATGTAGAAAATTGATATCAATTGAGAAATGTGAGGAATTATTGTGAATGAGCTGGGCTTTTCCCATTTTGGATTGAAAAATTCAGCTAGTTTTTTTCAAGCAGCATTGCAAAAAATGGAACTCCATTATTTTTTTCAATATTGCAATAATTCAGTCAATGCGATAATGCCAAGATGTGTAACAAGTAACTATCATTTTTTGTAATTACTGAAAACTCTGTTTTAGCTTTTTATAGGAAAATATTTTCTGAAATATCACGGTAGGTAGATTACATTAGTAGCAAGATTCTCTTTTTTTTTTTTTCGCCATTATCCTCAAAAAGATTGAAAAAAAAAAAAAAAAAAAAGAGCATATTTGCATCTGATTCATCTTTGACTAACAAACCTTATGAAATTATTCCTTTTCATAAATTACTTCGAAAAGAATATATTCTGAATTTTATAAAGTCTAGTTATTAAATGTTTTACTGAGCTGATAATTTAAAAGTTAAAAGCTGAAAGGTACTAACAACAATAATCCAGTATAATTTCACTTAGGGGGGTCTGAAGAGAGTAGTAGTGTACGCAGACCTTACTTGTCACGACCCCAAACCCGGTCGTGATGGCGCTCAGCACACTGCTAGGCCAGCCCGACCAATCAACAAAGTCACGGAGCCAGCATCTCACATTTAACTACTTTTAGGCATAATCAAGATCAAATAATCACAAAGAAAATATTCTAATACGGGGATAACGTCTCAAACCAACAAAACCTCCCAAAGACCAGGAGTCACGAGTCATGAGCCTCTACAGAGTATATAAAGTGTGATAGTGTCTACGACAATGCTCAAGTGCAGAAATAGATATCAACATGAATAAAAGTAAGCTGGAAAGTCAGGTCTTGCGGACGCTGGCAGCTACCTCGACTGTCCAAATGCACTCCCGAGCAGCTATAGAATCAGCTCTGCTGTGATGCACCTTGATCTGCACACAAGATGCAGGGAGTCGGGTGTGAGTACTTCCAACTTAGCGGTAATAAAAGTAAATAATGTTGAAGGAAAGAAAACCACGCAAGACATTATCTCATGCTACACAATACAGAACTATCTTTTTATTCCTTTCTAGCATATGTGAGTAGATTATTTAGAAATCTCAATTTTTAGCTTTCTTTCTTTCATGATAACATACCAATACCTGGGTACAATCTCAAGCAGTACAAGTCTGCACTCAAATCAACCCCTCGGGCTCAACACTCCTTATCAATTTACACCAGGAGATCTAGTCAATAAGGCAACTAATGCATGTGTGCCAATAATGTATGAGTGCTAAATATTATGCCACGTAGTACACGTAAACCAATGTATGTATGCCATGCAATGCATATGACCGCTACGGCGTGTAGCCCGATCCAATTTGGGTGCCCGCGCTCACTGTGAGGGTTCAGACTCCGGAGGGACTCCTACAGCCTAAGCGCAATATCAATATCACACCTGCTGCGGCGCGGAGCCCGATCCAAATACCACTGCGGCGTGCAGTCCGATCCATGCATGTATATGCATATGCTCACATAAATCGTCATGCTCTAACATATGGCCCTCGGCCCCAATCAATCTAACAAATAATCAAGAAAAGCCCCTCGAGCAACAGTATCATATTAGCTCACAGCTAGAAATGTCATTAAGACCTTGTTCAAGTTTTTTTCATAACCTTATAAAAATGCTGAGTAGCAAAACACCATTTAAAAACCTTAGACCGAGACAAAAATATTGTCACGACCCTAGTTCACCAATCGTGAACATGTCGTGATGGCACCCAGTCCCCACGACTAGGTAAGCCTAACACGTTGCGGAATATACAAGCTATGAACACTTAAATAAGAAAACAGCGGAAAAATAGGGTAAAAGATATGTAATCCGTGCCGCTTGGCACATACATCCGTCAACACCATGAATAAAATACTACCAAGATCCGGAATCCCACGGTAACACGGACTAAAAGAGAATATACAACTGTGGCTCTACGTGTAAAGAGTGTCTAACAACGAAATGAAGGAAAAATGCCAACTAGTACTATTAGAATAGAAGAAAAGCCTCTGGATCCGCGGACGTAGCAGATCATACCTCGAGGTCTCCCAGAAAGCTGCGGAATCACCTAGCACGGGACTGCTCTGATGTACCTGGATCTGCACAGCAAAAGTGTGCAGGAGAGTAGCATGAGAACACCACGGCGGTACTCAGTAAGTGCCAAGCCTAACCTCGATGGAGTAGTGACGAGGAAGGTCAGGGCCCTACCGAGAAACAATAATATAATGATAATAACAATAATAAGCAGTTTAAATGATAATAATTTCCGAAATTAACAACAATAAATGATTACTGCAATCGTCTACAATTAAGCTAACAACAAATAGTCAACTCAATAAAACCAGTCCAGGACCTATGGGAATCGAACCCACAGTCCCATTGATAGTACCTCTGGGTCTCCGGAAATCGAACCCGCATCCCATGTCTCAATAAATAATCAATAACTCAGGATCTCCGGGAATCGAACCCGTAGTCCCTACCAATAACTCAGGATCTCGGGAAATCGAACCCACAGCCCTGGGTCTCCGGGAATCGAACCCGCAGTCCACAAGCACAGCAAATAAAGGAATACACAGAGAGAATAAATTATGCTTAACTATAACTTCACCGAAAAATAGTGCCAATAATTATAAAAAATAAGACAATTAGGCAACTAAACAGTTAGGTACTACCAAATCATGCTTTTCTAACCACTACCGGGTAAAAATATCAAATTAACAGCCAAAGACAGAAATATCGCTCATCGAACATTTTAAATAAAGTACGTGTTCAACAACCAGCGCATGTACACGCCCGTCACCTCGCGTACAAGGCATTTAAACTATCACATAATATCATAGGGGTGAAAATTCCCCCACACGAGGTTAGACAAGCCACTTACCTAGACTCCGGTACGAAACTGCTATGAAACAACTCTCTTGCCGCGAATGTCGGCCTCCACAGGTGTAGTATCTGATAAAAATCAATAGAATCATATCAAAATAGGTCAATTGGGCATTACCCAATCAAAACAACTCAAAATACGCCAAAAACCCATAAGTTGCCAAAACCCGACTTTCGGTACACTTATCGAAAAATCACAAAATTATATATTCGGGTTCCTTATCTCAATACGAGTCTAGGCATATAAAATTTACCAAAATCGGACTCCATTTGCCCACTCAAATGAGAGATTTTCTAACATTTAGGCCTAGGGCTCAAACCCACCTTTAATCTTCCAATTTCAGTGAAATAATCACGGATTTCATGATAAACCAACGAATTAAGGTCAAGAAACTTACCCCCGATGATTTCCCGATGATATCCCAGAGTTTCCCTTCAAAATCCTCTCTTGGAGCTCAACAATGGCGGTTTTGGTGTGTTAGGCCGCGACCGAAATGTTCTGGACTTAAAGTCACTGCCAGGCCATTTTACTCTACGCGATCGCAGCACTGGGCTTGCGATCGCGATGCACAAAATATGGGCGGCCTATTTTTCCTCTACGCGATCGCGTGACCCTGGACGCGATCGCAGTGAACAACTCAGCAACCCTACGCGATCGCAAACGTACTAACACGATCGCGAAGAACAAACTCGTCCGGCTCCCCAAACTACCCTACGCGATCGCATACTCCCTCACGCGATCGCACTGTTTCCGACCAATACCCTACGCGATCGCATGAAACCTCACGCGATCGCACTGGTTCAACCTCCAGACTTACGCGATCGCAGGCTTTACTTCGCGATCGCAGAGCTCAAGATTTCTCCCTTACGCGATCGCATGGCCATCTCCGCCATCGCGGAGAGCAAAATTGCTCTGCAATTATTGCAGCAGAACAGCAGTGCCTTTTGGCACCAAAATGGTCCGTTTGGACCCCCGAATTCATCCCGAGGCTCCCGGGACCCCAACGAAAACCACCAACATACTCCAAAACACGATATGAACTCGTTCAAATCATAAAAAACACGTCTAACAACATCAAAACCCATAATTCACATCGAATTCAAGCCTAAATTTCTTAAAACTTTCCGAATTGCACATTCGATCTAAAACCCGACCAAACGACATCCGAATGACCTGAAACTTTGCGGACATATCCAAATTCACATAACGAAGCTACAGAAATTGTCGGAATTCCATTCCGACCCCCGGATCAAAATCTCACCTATCGTTCGGATTCGCCAAAATTTCAAACTTCGGCATTTCAAGCCTAATTGAGCTACGAACCTCCAAAATACTTTCCGAAAGCGCTCCCAACCCCGAAATCACCTAACGGAGCTAATGGAACCATCGGATTTCCGTTTCGAGGTTGTCTTAACACTGTTCCGGCTACGGGCCATTTTCTAACTTTAAAGCTCTCATTTAGGGACTAAGTGTCCCAAAATACTCCAAATTTCAGAACCGACTCTCCCGGCAAACCACAATAGCAGAAATGAACTTAGGGGAACAGTTAAATTGGGGATTGGGGCATAATTTTCTAAAACGACTGGTCGGGTCATTACATCTTCCCACACTTAAAAGATTCGTTCGTCCTCGAACGAGCATAGAAAACATATCTGGAGTAGTGAAAAGTTGAGGGTACTGGCTGCGCATATCTTGCTCGGTCTCCCAGGTCGCCTCCTCGACCGGCTGGCCCCGCCACTGAACCTTTACTAAAGCGATGTTCTTTGACCTTAGCTTCCCGACTTGCCTGTCTAGAATGGCTACTGGCTCCTCAACATAAGACTGATCCTCGTCTAGCTGAACATAAGTGAAATCCAACACATGTGACGGGTCACCATGGTACCTCCGAGCATAGAGGCATGAAATACGGGATGGACTCCGGCTAGGCTGGGAGGTAAGGCCAACTCATAAGCAACCTCCCCAACATGCCTCAAAATCTCAAAAGGGCCAATAGATCTAGGACTCAGCTGGGCACATTAGCCTGATATAATCTGAAGATATTCCCTCTTGTTCAATAATTAAGTCTTAGAGCCTAATTCCAACATCCGAAATTCTATGTCAGGCTTGTTTTCATCAAGAGATCACTCAATATTCCTCAAACGCCATCCTCAAACATGATTGCATAACCTTGCTGGATTCTTACCTTGCAACACTAAATCCACAAGACCACGATAATATTTTATGATCAAATTAGCCAAAAATTCAACGAATCAGATGCTCCCATTGCACCTCACGATCTACATAGGTCTCGTTCCAACTTTTACAATACCGACACGACGGAAGAGATGTGCCGATATCCATAACCAACTACTGAATCAACAATTCATTGGGTCTATACTCCTGACAAGATCCATTACCTTGTCCTAAACCAGAGGATGATCATTTCCTCTATAATATATTTCATATAATCAGTTGGCACTGACCCCAAATCACATAATCTCATCTCACCCAGTACGAACTGCTCAGGCAATAAGTCACATCAGACATAATCAAAAGTCCCACAAAATGACACAATGTGCCAGTAGGCTACTGATTCGTACGTGATACAAAAGGAAGGCGAACACTAGAGAGAACTATTCAACACTCACATTAACATGGACCTCCTCAGAAAATAGGAAACAGAACACATAAAAGCAATTATAGACACTGAAATAAACATCACACTGTTGCGGCGTGCAACCCGATCCCAACAATATGACCATGGCGGCGTGCCACCCGATCCCAACAATATAACCATGGCGGCGTGCCACCCGATCTCAACAATATAGACTCACACAAAGAGTCATATGTCGAGCTGAATAGCTCATCACATCAAAATACTGAATATCGATCATAAGCACACTAAGGTGCATGATATCAGACTCAATGAAAACATATAGTGCTATAGGCTATGAACTCAAGCACAACTGAGGTGTGACATAAGATATGAGCCTCAAGAGCCATCATGCTCATATAACATCACCGCTGAGCGGAACCTTAACACATAAGGAACTTACCAAGCCGCCGCACACTCATACGGCGCAATATATCTTACTTGAATTAACTAACCGCGAAATAAGACCGCGACTATCCCTCCATAAAGGGCGCATTGCTGGAAGAAACATAACTGGCCTGACGCAAGGCTCACTTCCACATTTAAATCTATCCACCGACCTTAAGTCTATCCTGGTCGTGCCAAGCTAAGTCAATAATATTTCACATGTCTATAACCCACTAAGCAGAGTGCCCTCCAGGCATAAGTTCTCAAATGGATGATATCACCAAAATCCTCATACTTGGTTTAAATTTCTAACCAATCACGTGACTACAAGTCACACCTATACAATCTTCTTGTGGGTCAAGCTCCCACCATCTTCCGAATAATTAAACGGACCTGCACATTCAACCCACCGGCTGCACTAACACTGAAAAGCGATCATGAGTCCCTAACCGGGATGCAAAGCCTTTCTCATAGAACACCGATCTCAAATGATACTGATGTTAATACCCATCTTACTCAAAACAGTGACACTCTTTCCCTGCTCATCCGAGCTCTTTATATCACATTCATTGACCAAATTGTGACCTTGGTCCTTACTTCAAATTTTCATACTACTCACTGCACCCCACGTGCCGATATACGATAGGCACAATTTCCATCATAGCTCTAGAACTGACGATAGGCTAATACTTCATCACATAAGACTTTCCATTAAGCTCACTGCAGGAGAACTATAACAACATACGGCGAATTCTCATAACCATCGAATATGCCAATCCATAAGTAGTGGTCCAAGCCACCATAACCCTTCCCGAGATTTGCCTACTCATAACAAGCCCTTAACAGAAGAATACTTCAGAATAACATCAATCACTGCGGCCGACAAGTCTCAAATGCACCGCCACAAATCACATGCATAATTCGATCACGTTGCATGAACCGATCATTGACACTAATACGCCAACTCAACTATGGCTGATCAATCTACTTCCTTCCAGGTTATCCTTGATTGCCTTAGAAATGTTAATATCTTCCTTCAATACCTAACTTATTCCAACCGCACTTACCCCGAGTGACCTTAAATCATGAGGCCATGCTATCTTAAGAACGACGACCATTTCATGTCTCTCAAATACTACACCACAAGTCAAAACATCATAGATCATTTTGTGCCTTTCTTCATAAGTTGCTTCAAAAGCTTGAGCCTCAACTGTACTTATAGACTCAGAATTATCAAACACCACACTTTACCTCTTGAATTCACTAGGACCGCTATTGAGAACCATCCGGCCCTAACTTGCCCAGTACGCAACCAACTCTACTGATTTTTTATAACATATGAATACCCTCTCGATAAAGCACCCAACGGAATCACTTCCCGCGAAGCCTGCACCTATACGAGGCATAAATCATGAACCTTCCCTCAAGTTTGAACATGAGCCAGTAAGGCTAACCATAACATGCATTCAACAGTACATATACTCAAATTACCACACATGGTCCTTTCCCGTGGCTGCAATAACACAATAATACGCTAGTATCCAGAATTCACACCGGTAATTAACCATGCGACCCAATCTTAAGCGGTGGGACTCTCCCACTTAGCCCAAAGCCACTATTACACGACTCTCGAACACATTAGAACTATTCTCTCGAGTCATTTACTATTATTCAACTGCAACTCACTTGATCCAACGAATATAACCACGTGTGCTCTATTAGCACTCTAACATCATAGGGTATGACCTCATCCCAATACAACCAAACATCTTCTCGCTCCATGCACCGAGCATTCTCTACCAACAACATCTTAAAACATACTATGATTCTCACACGCCTACGAAGCACCATGTAGCCTTTGTCAAATATTTCCCTGCTGATAATAAAATGCAGAGTTTATTAGGGACATAGGAACATCTAAAGTCCCAACATTATACCATACGAGCCTCAACTCTTGCCCATTCGCAAGTTTTCAAGAACTTTGGAATAGCACCTAAATACATCGCAGGCCAAATCTGACACGACACATGACCCATAATTACATCGTTGATAGTGAAATCCTTTCACTTGACACGAAGCCTTAAGATACATCTTGCTAATCCATGATACTAGCCCTTAACATTCGTACGTCTTCATCGTAAAACAAGCCCAAGGCATTCGTTTGGTACATGTCCTTCTTAAGACAGTTAAACTCATTTTCCCCAGTATCTCTGCTGGCTGAATCCTTCGCTAAATAGATATCTCATATGAACCATATAGTCTTTATTACCACCAACTATTTTTAGATCTACATCCACCTTGTGATTCTACCATTGCTGTGACGATTTGGCAGTTAAGTAAACCTTGTCACGACCGTACTATCAACCGAATGCCATAACCTAGTGCACCCCCATGTGCACAATTGAAGATCTCTCAATTCTCTTGCATTATCGATATGGACGACACGCGGTAACAATAGTTGAGTAAATTCTTGACTCCCTTGAGATCTCTCTGCAGTGTCACGAACCGTCGGTGCATACTTGATACCGAGTGCGCAATTTCAATACACGAGTGGATACAAAAGAACATATGACATAGGCTTCAACTGAATAAATGACGCACGATAAGGAATTCAAAGAATTGAAGAGTTTCCTAAACAGTTACATAGCCTCTCGTAGATAAATACAGACGTCTCTGTATCGATCAGCAAGACTCTAAGTAACCGGTCTGTGTCCCGTGACTCCTATGAACCTAGAGCTCTGATACCAACTTGTCACGACCCTAGTTCATCAATCGTGAACATGTCGTGATGGCACCCAGTCCCCACGACTAGGTAAGCCTAACACGTTGCGGAATATACAAGCTATGAACACTAAAATAAGAAAACAACGGAAAAATAGGGTAAAGGATATGTAATCCGTGCCGCTTGGCACATACATCCGTCAACACCATGAATAAAACACTACCAAGATCCGGAATCCCACGGTAACACAGACTAAAAGAGAATATACAATTGTGGCTCTACGTGTAAAGAGTGTCTAACAACGAAATGAAGGAAAAATGCCAACTAGTACTATTAGAATAGAAGAAAGCCTCTGGATCCGCGGACGTAGCAGATCATACCTCGAGGTCTCCCAGAAAGCTGCGGAATCACCTAGCACGGGCCTGCTCTGATGTACCTGGATCTGCACAACAAAAGTGTGCAGAAGAGTAGCATGAGTACACCACGGCGGTACTCAGTAAGTGCCAAGCCTAACCTCGATGGAGTAGTGACGAGGAAGGTCAGGGCCCTACCGAGAAACAATAATATAATGATAATAACAATAATAAGCAGTTTAAATGATAATAATTTCCGAAATTAACAACAATAACTGATTATTTCAATTCGTCTACAATTAAGCTAACAACAAATAGTCAACTCAATAAAACCAGTCCAGGACCTGTGGGAATCGAACCCACAGTCCCATTGACAGTACCTCTGGGTCTTCGGGAATCGAACCCGCAGCCCATGTCTCAATAAATAATCAATAACTCGGGATCTCCGGGAATCGAACCCGCAGTCCCTACCAATAACTCAGGATCTCGGGAATCGAACCCGTGGGTCTCCGGGAATCGAACCCGCAATCCACAAGCACAGCAAATAAAGGAATACACAGAGAGAATAAATTATGCTTAACTATAACTTCACCGAAAAATAGTGCCAATAATTATCAAAAATAAGACAATTAGGCAACTAAACAGTTAGGTACTACCAAATTATGCTTTTCTAACCACTACCGGGTAAAAATATCAAATTAACAGCCAAAGACAGAAATATCGCTCATCGAACATTTTAAATAAAGTACGTGTTCAACAACCAGTGCATGTACACGCCCGTCACCTCGCGTACAAGGCATTTAAACTATCACATAATATCATATGGGTGAAAATTCTCCCACACGAGGTTAGACAAGCCACTTACCTCGACTCCGGTACAAAACCGCTATGAAACAACTCTCTTGCCGCGAATGTCGGCCTCCACAAGTGTAGTATCTGATAAAAATCAATAGAATCATATCAAAATAGGTCAATTGGGCATTACCCAATCAAAACAACTCAAAATACGCCAAAAACCCACAAGTTGCCAAAACCCGACTTTCGGTACACTTATCGAAAAATCACGAAAATTATATATTCGGGTTCCTTATCTCAATACGAGTCTAGGCATATAAAATTTACCAAAATCGGACTCCATTTGCCCACTCAAATCGGAGATTTTCTAACATTTAGGCCTAGGGCTCAAACCCACCTTTAATCTTCCAATTTCGGTGAAATAATCACGGATTTCATGATAAACCAACGAATTAAGGTCAAGAAACTTACCCCCGATGATTTCCCGATGATATCCCAACGTTTCCCCTTCAAAATCCTCTCTTGGAGCTCAACAATGGCGGTTTTGGTGTGTTAGGCCGCGATTGAAATGTTCTGGACTTAAAGTCACTGCCAGGCCATTTTACTCTACGCGATCGCAGCACTGGGCTCGCGATCGCGATGCACAAAATATGGGCGGCCTAATTTTCCTCTACGCGATCGCATGACCCTGGACACGATCGCAGTGAACAACTCAGCAACCCTACGCGATCGCAAACGTACTAATGCGATCGCGAAGAACAAACTCGTCCGGCTCCCCAAACTACCCTACGCGATCGCATACTCCCTCACGCGATCGCACTATTTCCGACCAATACCCTACGCGATCGCATGAAACCTCACGCGATCGCACTGGTTCAACCTCCAGACTTACGCGATCGCAGGCTTTACTTCGCGGTCGCAGAGCTCAGGATTTCTCCCTTACGCGATCGCATGGCCATCTCCGCGATCGCGGAGAGCAAAATTGCTCGGCAGATATTGCAGCAGAACAGCAGTGCCTTTTGGCACAAATTGGTCCGTTTGGACCCCCGAATTCATCCCGAGGCTCTCGGGACCCCAATGAA
Source organism: Nicotiana noctiflora (assembly GCA_032618575.1). Lineage (NCBI taxonomy): Eukaryota > Viridiplantae > Streptophyta > Magnoliopsida > Solanales > Solanaceae > Nicotiana > Nicotiana noctiflora. Next base: position 107,699 of record JASVEL010012014.1, on the reverse strand, counting down.
AACCACCAACATACTCCAAAACACAATATGAACTCGTTCAAATCATAAAAAAAACACGTCTAACAACATCAAAACCCATAATTCACATCGAATTCAAGCCTAAATTTCTTAAAACTTTCCGAATTGCACATTCGATCTAAAACCCGACCAAACAACGTCCGAATGACCTGAAACTTTGCGAATATATCCAAATTCACATAATGAAGCTACAGAAATTGTCGGAATTCCATTCCGACCCCCGGATCAAAATCTCACCTATCGTTCGGATTCGCTAAAATTTCAAACTTCGGCATTTCAAGCCTAATTGAGCTACGAACCTCCAAAATACTTTCCGAACGCGCTCCCAATACCGAAATCACCTAACGGAGCTAATGGAACCATCGGATTTCCGTTCCGAGGTCGTCTTAACACCGTTCCGGCTACGGGCCATTTTCTAACTTTAAAGCTCTCATTTAGGGACTAAGTGTCCCAAAATACTCCAAATTTCAGAACCGACTCTCCCGGCAAACCACAATAGCAGAAATGAACTTAGGGGAATAGTTAAATTGGGGATTGGGGCATAATTTTCTAAAACAGCCGGCCGGGTCGTTACAAATATGCACAGTGTTGTCAAGATAGTGATACCAATCCCTGAAGGATTCAAATAATCGGCATGAAGCCCAAGCATGATAATTAGTCCAATTCATGATAATTAATATCTTTTATTAGGATGTGAATTCAATTTCAAGCAATTAGGTGTAATTATTCATGACGCGGGACGGACCAAGTCATAATCCCCAATGGTGCTCTATCCCACGCCCGTTATCCGGCGTGCAAGTCACCTCAATACAACACTAAGATGTGCAAGTCCGGGGTTTACTAACCCTCAGGACATCATTTACAAGTATTACCCACCTCGATCCGGCGAAAACTCAAGCTCCGCGACGCCTTAGCTCCTCGAACCAGCATCCACGCACGCCAAAACTAGCTAAATTTAGTACAAATATATCAAAATAGGCTAACGGAACAACACCCAATCGAACACAATCAAATTACATAAAAAACCACAAAGTTGCCAAAACCCGACTTTCGGTATGCTTCTCGAAAAATTATAAAAGTTACATATTCGGATTCCTTATCTCAACACGAGTCCATACATATAAAGTTTATCAAAATCGGACTCCGTTTCCATTCAAATTGATGATTTACCATAACCCAGGCTTAAGGCAAAAATCCCCCATTAATCCTCCCATTTACAGTGAAATAATTGAAGACTCTAAGATAAAATCGTGTATTTAGACCATAGAACTTACCTCCAATGTTTATCCGGTGAAATCCCATCTTGAAGCTCTCCAAAATCATCCAAACGAAATGAAATCAATGAAAGAAATAAACCAATTTCGTGTAAAAAAGAATCTACCCGTGCTTCGTCAAGTTGTACCTTGCACCTGTGCTATACAAGTTGTACATCCTATTACTCCAGCAGTCCTTTTCCGTCGATCATAACTTCCTGTACAGATGTCCAAATTATGAGTTCTTTAGCTTTCTGGAAACTAAACACGAAGGTCTACAACTTTCGTGTTTTTCACTTTTTGTGATTCCTTATATATTACAAGATATCAGCTACCAAAGTAGCCAAAAAGCTGCTGAAAATCTGCTGCAACGGCAGCTTTTTCCAAAACCAAAAATGCCCGTTAGGCATCCGAAATCACCCCGAGACCCTCGGGACCTCAACCAAAAACACAAAATCAACCTAATACTTCATTTGAACTTGCTCGGATCATAAAAACGGTACCTTAAACATCAAAAATCACCAAAATCCTAGAATTCGATTCAAACTTAAACTTAAACTTTTAAAATTCACATTCGATCAAAAACCCGACCAAACGATATCCAAATGATCTGAAAATTTACAGACATATCCAAAATCACCTAACAAAGCTACTGCAACTGTCAGAATTCCATTCCGACTTCCGTATCAAAATATCACCTATCGATCGGATTCCGCCAAAATTCTAACTTCGCCAAAATAGACTAACTTCTTCACTGGACCTCCAAAATTACTTCTGATTGTGCTCCTAAGTCTTAAATCATCCCCTGAAACTAACTGAATCATTGGAATTCAGTTCCGAGCCCTCTAACTCCTAAGTCAACATTGTGTTGACTTTTCCAACTTGAGTTTTCCTTAAAGAGATTAATTGTCCCATTTCCTATCAAAATCGATCCGAATTGACTCAAAGTTTTCACAAGTCACATTCGACATTATAGACTTGCACCAACTTTCGAAATCGCATTCCGACCCCGATATCAAAATTTTCACTTCCGGTCGAATTTTCTCACAAACCTTCAAATTCCTATATTTAGCCAAATGACTTCAAAATGACCTCCGGACATCCAAATTCACTTCTGATCGCGTTCCCAACTCCAAAATCACCATACGGATATATTCCCAGACTCGAAATCCCAAATGGACATCTATAACTCTAAAATGCCTTCCAACCCAAATTTATGAAATTCTTCTAAAATACTAACTTCCACCATATACGCCGAAATGCTCACGGGTTATCAAAAACTAAATCCAGACATACGTCCAAGTTCAAAATTATCATACGAGCATGCTGGAACTTTTAGATCCCAATTCCGAGGTCGTTTACTCAAAATTCCAATCCTAGTTCATTTCTTCAATTTTAAGCTTTCAAAATGAGAATTTCCATTTAGATTTGACTCCAAAGTTCCAGAATTTTAATTCTGACCATACATACAAGTCAATATACCTGAGATGAAGCTGTTCATGGCCTCAATCACCTGAATGACGCGTCGGAACTCAAAAAGACCGGTCGGGTCGTTACATTACCCCTACCCTAAGGTAGAGAGGCTGTTTCCACATAGACCCTCATCATCCTTCCCCCCAAAAATTTTCTACATTGCTCTTGGGGAGACTCGAACTTACAACCTCTTGGTTGAAAGTAAATGTTGCTTACCACCGGAGCAACCTCTAAATTAGATAAGTGACAAGAAAAATTGTGCGAAATAAGAGAATATATCAGACTTGAGACATTCTTGATTGATTTAAACAAAACTAACTCACTCTTAACTTCATCAAAACTATACGAGTAATGAAGAAATACATAGAACCTTGGTTGTCAAATAATGGAAAGAATGAGAGAAAAAGGTGCGCAAAAAAAGGGGGCATAAAGAACATCAAGAAAATAACCTCTGCATTTCGACTGTGGACATGTTAACAGCTAGATTTTCAAGGCTCCAATTGGAAAAAGACAAAGAAGACCATGAAATAATTACTTCTTGTAAATTTAAATACAAATGAAAATGCTTGTCAAAATAAAAACCAAAAACAAATTTTTTTTCTACGATTAAATAAAAGAATAAAGAATCAAATTCAAGAAGTAAAAGAACCCACAAATCAAGGAGAAAAAGAGCGTGGATCAGATATAGAAAACAAAGGAAATCAGGGCTATGTTCTCTCAAAAAATCAAAACGCTCTTAAAAAAGATTACGCAGAATCAGACACAAAGAAGGGTAAAAAGAAAAAATAATACAAAAGCAACACGGAAGCAGAATTAGATTTGTTCTTGAAATGTTATTTGCTTTTTCAATTTAGATGGAACGATGCTTTGAATCGAACAATGATCGAGAATATCAAGGTATATTGTCTCCTGCTTCGACTGATAAAACCAAGCAAAATTGCTATATCGTCAATCCAAAGGAGAGAAACGAGTTTGGATATAATGCTGATTCAGAAGAATTTAACTCTTATAGAATTGATGAAGAAGGAGATATTGATAATCGAACCTATTCGGTTGTTTGTAAAAATAACGGACAATGTATTATGTATCAAACCATATGTATTTCATTCGTTCATAAAAGTAAACACTAAACTAATTAAAGATACATAAAACAAAGATATGTTGATAAAAAGAATTTTGATGAATTCATTCTGCAACCTCAAACTCAAAGAATAAATACAGATAAAAATCATTTTGATTTGCTTGTTCCTGAAAATATTTTATGGTCTAGACGTCGTAGAGAACTGAGAATTCAAAAATTTTCCAATTCTTTGAATTGGAATGGGGTCAATAGAAATTCAGTATTTTGCAACGAAAACAGTGTAAAAAACTGGAGTCAATTTTTGGATGAAAAGAAACCTCTTTATAAAGAGAAAAATGAATTAATTGAATTTGTTATAAAATAATAAAAGAACAAGAACAATATTTCAGAGAAAGATAGAGAGAGAATTCTTATTGAATTTTGGGATGATCTACAATGGGGTAAGACCCCTCTATTCATAGGGTAAAAATGACTTAGTTACAAAGTAAAACTCTCCACAAGATAGACATTCACTCCAAATAGAATTTTATTCATAACACTCCCCCTTGAATGTCTACTCAATAAGTAATATATCTAATTAAAACCTTAACTAAAATAAAATCCATTGGAAAAAAAAATCTAGTAAAGGAAAAAGAGTACACATATCTAATAACACATCTTTTGGTTGCCTCGTTAAAAACCTCGCAAGGAAAACCCAGTGGGACAAAACCTTGTAAGGATAAAAGAGTGCAACTCGCATTAACTCACCCTGATGAGAGCATCAATTCATATCATTAAGCATTTGCATCCTGATCTTGTACATTAGCTTCTTGAAGGTTGACGTTAGTAGAGATTTTGTGAACAAATCAGTCATATTATCACTTGAACGAATCTGTTGCACATTAATATCACCATTCTTTTGGAGATCATGTGTGAAAAATAACTTTAGTGAAATGTGCTTCGTCCTATCTCCTTTTACGAATCCTCCTTTCAATTGAGCTATGCATGTTGCATTGTCTTCATACAAAATTGTAGGTAACTTGTAACATTTCAAACCACATTTGTGTCACGACCCCAAATCCGGTCGTGATGGCGCCCAGCACATTGCTAAGCCAGCCTGACCAATCCATATCAACCACGGAGCTAGAAGCTCTCTTTAACCCATTTAAGCAAATTAATTCAAGAAATAACAGCGATACATGTAACGAAAACGGGGAACCAAGTCCCATAATACATCAACTCCCATAGACCAAGGGTCAAGAGTCATGAGCCTCTACTGAACATGAGTGTATAAAGGTTTACAAGATACCAAGTGCGGAAAGAAATGTCAATACAAAATCAAAAGACAGGAGGAAGGAATGTCGGGTCCTGCGGACTCTGCAGCTACCTCGAATATCCACAAACGTCGCCTCGCACAGCTACTGGATCACTGCTGAGAGGTACCTGGATCTGCACACAAGGTGCAGGGAGTAAAATGAGTACTGCCAGACTCAGTGGTAATAAACAAGGGTAAGACAGCGCAGATAAGAAATCCGCAATAAAGCACTATGTAAAGCTATAATCGGCTACCCTGTCATAGAATCAATATTCTCTGTACCTGTACCAACAATTACCAATAAATAGCATAACAGCTAGCAGATGTAGCTAAATGCAATGCAATGCATGATATGACCGCTACGGCGCGTAGCCCGACTCCAATTTTGGGTACCCGTGCTCACCGTGGGGGTTCAGACTCCGGAGGGGCTCCTACAGCCCAAGCACATCTCATAGAGATATTCCTGCGACGTGCAGTCCGATCCAATATATATCCTGCTGCGGCGCGCAGCCCGATCCACTACTAGTCAGCTAATATGCAGATACAGCCTCGCAGGCTCAAAAATAGTTTTTTGAAACTCTTTTATCATTTTTCAGTTGGAAAACAGTAATGTCAAGTTCCAGAGATTGGAATTGGCATGATAACAAAGATAGATGCGGACTAGTAGTAAACTAGCATGTCTATATGATAAGACAATGATAACGATCCTCGCGGGATCCAATAACTGGCTCACGGCCCACATGTATACTCAACCGCCCAAGAAGGGGGTTCAACGGCTCAAGAGTGGCCATTATCACAATATATATATATGCAACCATCCGAGAAGGAGGTTCGACGGCTCTAGAATAGCCAATAATACAGTATCAACAGGTTGGACTAATATATAGTCTCCAGTTCATGATCGACCCCGCACTCTCAAGAGTGTGCGTGTCTCGCCGCTATACAGAGCGTCACAAAGTAGTATACCGGGGTTTCGAACCCGCTGGTCATCACCCACATCTATTACTCACCTCAATACGGCGCGACGACTATTCCGCAATGCCCTTGCCACGAGAATCAAGCTCCGCACGCGTAGAATCTGATCAAATACAGTAGGAATACAACAAATTAGGCCAATGGGACGACACCCAATTAATATAACTCAATTTACATCAAAATTCCCAAAGTTGTCAAAACCCGACTTTCGGTACGCTTATCGAAAAAATCACGAAAGTCACATATTCGGAACCCTCATCTCAATACGAGTCTAAGCATATCAATTTTACCAAATTCGGACTCCATTTGCCCATTCAAAACCTTGATTTTCTAAAGTCCAAGCCTAGGGCTAAATCCTCCATAAATTACCCCAAATTCCTCCATTTTCATGATATAATTGCATAATATTACCAATATTAATCATAGTTTAAGTCCATAGATGATTACCTGATGATTTCCTTGAATTTCTCTTCAAAATCGCCCAAATCGCCTCTAAAGCCGAGACCCAAAATGTGTGAAATGTTCTGAAATTTTTCCAACTTCTGATACACTTACTTACAGCGATTTTCGCTTCTGTGGAATATTTTCCGCTTCTACGCGTCCGTATCCGCGACCAAAGGGTCGCTTCAGTGGTTCCAGGCCCAGCCGGCCATTTTCGCTTCTGCGAGCAAAGGGCCGCTTAAGTGGACCCGCTTCTGCGGACACATCCGCCTCTGCGCATCATTGACCACTTCTGCGGTCTCGCCCAAACGGTAAAATGTCCGCTTCTGCGGACCATGCCCATTTTCTCCCCGTCCGCTTCTGCGGCTCACCTTCCGCTCCAGCGGTGCCGCACCTGCGGGCTCAGCTCCGCTTCCGCGATCACAAGCGCTTCTGCGCTCCAATATCCGTTTCTGCGGACTCGCTCCTGCGCCCATAATTCCGCAGGAGCGGAAACAACAGAAACAGGATCCCAGCCTGCAATTTCCATGATTTTCTTCCGTTTAACCATCCGAAAACACCCCGAGGCCCCGGGACCTCATCCAAACACACCAACACATCTTAATACCTTATTCGAACTTGCTCCAATCCTCAAAACACGTCTAATAACACCAAAACCCATAATTCACATCAAATTCAAGCCTAAATTCCTTAAAACATTCCGAATTACACATTCAATCAAAAACCCGACCAAACGACGTCCGAATGACCTGAAATTTTGCAGGCACATCCAAAATCACCTAACGAAGCTATTGCAACTGTCAGAATTCCATTCCGACCCCTGGATCAAAATCTCACCTACCGTTCGGATTTCGCCAAAATTCAACCTTAGCCAATTCAAGCCTATTTCTACACCGGGCCTCCAAATTCAATTCCGATCACTCCCCTAAGTCACAAATCACCTCCCGGAACTAACCGAATCATCAGAATCCGATTTCGAGCTCTCTAACCAAATAGTCAACTCCGGGTTGACTTTCCTTATTCAAGTTTCTTTCCCAAAGGCTATATGCCTCATTTTCAATCCAATTCACTCCTAACTCACCCGATAGACTTTAATATTGATATAAAATCATAAAACATGTATTTACAACATAACGGGGTGGTAATTCTCGTGACGACGGGCCGGGTCGTCACATTCTCCCCTCTTAAGCAAACGCTCGTCCTCGAGCGGGTCAAGAAACATACCTGAAGTCTCAAACAAGTGAGGATATCTGCTCCGCATCTCCCGCTCGATCTCCCAAGTGGCCTCCTCCATGGGTCGACCTCTCCACTGAACCTTAACTTATGCAATCTCCTTAGACCTCAATTTTCTCAACCGACGTCCCAAAATGGCAATAGGCTCCACATCATAGGATAGATCACCATCAAGCTGAATGGTGCTGAAATCTAATACATGAGACGGATCTCCAATGTACTTCCGGAGCATAGACACATGGAATACTCGATGAACGCTGGATAAGCTGGGCGGCAAGGCCAACTCATATGCCACCTCTCCAACTCTCCTAAGTATCTCAAAAGGACCAATGTACCTGGGACTCAACTTTCCTTTCTTCCCAAACCTCATGACACCCTTCATAGGCGAAATTTTCAACAATACTCTGTCACCAACCATGAACGACAACTCCCGAACTCTACGGTCCGCATAACTCTTCTGACGAGACTGTGCTATACGAAGCCTCTCCTGGATCAACTTTGCTCTATCCAGAGCATCCTGGACTAACTCAGTCCCTATCAATCTAACCTCACCAGGCTCAAACCATCCCATGGGGGATCTACACCGCCTGCCATACAATGCCTCATACGGGGCCATCTGAATACTCGACTGATAATTGTTGTTGTAGGCAAACTCAGCAAGTGGTAGGAACTCATCCCACGAACCACCAAAATCAATCACACAAGCTCGCAACATATCCTCCAAGATCTGAATAGTGCGCTCAGACTGCCCGTCTGTCTGGGGGTGAAATGATGTACTCAACTCAACCCGAGTACCCATCTCTCGCTGAAATGCTCTCCAAAACTGAGAAGTGAACTGAGTACCCCTGTCGGATATGATAGACACTGGGACTCCGTGCAACCGAACAATCTCTCGAATAAAGATCGATGCCAACCGCTCCGATGAGTAGGTAGTACTAACTGGAACGAAGTAAGCTGACTTGGTCAGTCTATCCACAATCACCCATACCGAATCAAACTTCCTCGCCGTCCGAGGGAGTCCAGTAACAAAGTCCATAGTGATCCTCTCCCATTTCCACTCGGGAATAACAATGCGCTGAAATACACCACCGGGCCTCTGGTGCTCGTACTTAACCTGCTGACAGTTGAGGCACCGTGCTACATGTCTAACAATGTCCATCTTCATCTTTCTCCACCAATAATGATGTTTCAAATCTTGATACATCTTCGCGGCTCCTGGATGGATAGAATACCGCGAACTATGGGCCTCCTCCAGAATTAACTCACGAAGGCCATCAACATTGGGCACACATATCCGGCCCCGCATCCTCAATATGCCGTCACTATCAATGGTGACATCTCTAGCATCATCATGCTGAACTCTGTCCCTCAGGACAGCCAAATGTGGATCATCATACTGGCGCTCACGAATACGATCATATAGAGATGGCCGAGATACAACACAAGCCAATACCCGGCTGGGTTCCGAAATATCTAACCTCACTAGCCGATTGGCTAGCACCCGAACATCATAAGCAAATGGCCTCTCCTCGGCTGGAATATATGCCAAGCTCCCCATACTGACCGCCTTCCGGCTCAAAGCATCGGCCACCACATTGGCCTTCCCGGATGATATAATATAGTAATGTCATAATCCTTCAGCAACTCTAGCCATCTCCGCTGTCTCAAATTAAGGTCTTTCTGTTTGAACAAGTGCTGGAGACTATGATGGTCGGTATACACCTCACAAGACACACCGTACAAGTAGTGCCTCCAAATCTTCAAGGCATGAATAATGGCGGCTAGCTCCAAGTCATGAACAGGATAGTTCTTCTCATGTGGCTTCAACTGCCGAGAAGCATAAGTAATTACCTTACCTTCCTGCATCAACACACAACCTAGCCCCACTCTCGAGGCATCACAATAAACGGTATATGAACCTGAAGCTGATGGCAATACTAACACTGGAGCTGTGGTCAAAGCTGTCTTGAGCTTCTGAAAGCTCTCCTCGCACTCATCCGACCACACGAATGGTGCACCCTTCCGGGTCAATTTAGTCAATGAAGAAGCAATGGATGAAAATCCCTGAACAAACCGGCGATAATATCCCGCCAAGCCAAGAAAACTCCTGATCTCTGTAGCTGAGGTCGGTCTAGGCCAACTCTGCACCGCCTCTATCTTTTTCTGATCAACCTGAATACCATCACGAGACACCACATGTCCCATAAATGCTACGGACTCGAGCCAAAACTCGCACTTGGAGAATTTAGCATATAGCTTCTCCTCCCTCAATCTCTGCAACACAATACTCAAATGCTGAGCATGCTCCTCCTGACTACGGGAGTAGACTAGAATGTCATCAATGAACACAATCACAAATGAATCCAAATAAGGCTTGAACACACTGTTCATCAGATGCATAAATGCTGCTGGGGCGTTGGTCAGCCCAAACGACATCACAAGAAACTCATAATGACCATATCGGGTCCTGAATGCAGTCTTCATAATATCCGAGTCCCTGATCTTCAGCTGATGATAGCCCGAACGAAGATCGATCTTAGAAAACACCCTCGCACCCTGTAACTGATCAAACAAATCATCTATGCGCGGTAGAGGGTACTTGTTCTTCACCGTCACTTTGTTCAATTGCCTATAATCAATACACATTCGCATGGAACCATCTTTCTTCTTAACAAATAATACCGGCGCACCCCACGGAGACATACTAGGGCGGATGAAACCCTTATCCAGAAGTTCTTGAAGCTGCTCTTTTAGTTCTTTCAACTCGGCCGGTGCCATTCGATAAGGAGGAATGGATATGGGCTGAGTGCCCGGCACCAAGTCAATGCCAAAATCAATATCCCCGTCCGGCGGCATGCCCGGCAGGTCTGAGGGAAATACATCTGGGAAGTCCCTCACAACAGGTACAGAATCAATGCTAGGAGACTCAGCTCCCACATCTCTCACAAAAGCTAAGTACGATAAACACCCTTTTTCAACCATCTTCTGAGCTTTTAGGAATGAAATAACACGGCTAGGGACGAAATCGGTCGAACCCCGCCACTCAATCTGAGAAATACCAGGAATGGCCAATGTAACTGTCTTAGCATGACAGTCCAATATAGTATGATACGGAGACAACCAGTCCATACCCAATATAACATCAAAGTCCACCATCCCCAACAATAACAAATCTGCCTGGGTCTCCAGACCCCCAATAGATATAACACGGGATCTATAGACATGATCCACAACAATCGTATCACCCACGGGGGTGGATACATGAACAGGTAAATCAAGACTACCACGAGTCGCACCCAAATGATGTGCAAAATAAGAGGACACGTAATAATATGTGGACCCTGGATCAAATAGAACAGAGGCATCTCTGTGACAGACAGAAATGATACCTGTAATCACAGCATCGGAGGCAACCGCATCACGCCTGTCAGTTCTGTCCCTACGAAGTCGAGGGCACTGTCTCCTCATGTGGCCAAACTCACCACACTCATAACATGCACCTGGCGCTGGAGAAGGGGACTGAAGGGAACCCCTCGCCGCAGAAGAACCCTGGGCTGAAGAAGTAGGTGTTGCACTATGGGCTGGGAGGGCACTAAGTGATGACTGACCCTGTTGAAACCCCCGTCGACCACGACCATAAGAACCTCCACTCTGCTCAGGGCGGCCTGAATGGGAAGGTCTAGATAAGTGACCTCTGCTCTACTGGAAATGCCCTCTGGATGGAGCACCACTGAAACTACCAGAACCACGAGGCCTCTTGGCCTCTCGCTCCTCTCTCTCTCGGCGACGATCCGCCTCAATGGAGCGTGCCATATCAGCTACCTGCTCAAACGATGATGATAGAACTCGCTCGCTGGTCATAAGAATACGGATAGAGTAGTTGAGGCCATCAATGAACCTCCTGATCCTCTCCCTCTCAGTGGGGATCATCCATGTGGCATGCCTAGCCAACTGAGTGAATCTAAGCTCATACTGAGTCACAGACATGTCGCCCTGAATCAACCACTCGAACCGGCGACGTAGCTCCTCGCGACGAGACCGAGGTACATATTTCTCTAGAAAGAGAGTAGAGAACTGCTGCCATGTGAGAGGTGCTGCTCTTGCAGGCCTACGCCTCTCAAACTCCTCCCACCAATCAAATGCGGGACCAGTGAACTGAAATGTAGTAAATGAAACTCCGCTGGACTCAAGAATACCAGCCGTACGCAGCATCTTTTGACACTTATCCAAGAAACCCTGGGCATTCTCGCCCTCAGCGCCACTGAAATGGGGTGGTTGAAGTCTACCAAATCTCTCAAGACGACGCTGCTCGTCCTCGGGCATAACCTGAACCATATGCTCTGGAGCTGGAGCTGGTGCAGCTGGAGGAATAACCGGTGCAACCACTTGAGCGGGGACCGCCTCTGGCGTCTGAAGTCCCTGAACAACCGGGTCAGGTGTGCGAGCTGCAGGGGTCTGCTGACCACCCCCTGACTGAGATGTCGCTACAGTAGCGGTAGCCAAAACTACCCGAGCCAAACCGGAACACACTGATAATATCTGAGCAAGAGTCTCCTGAAGACCAGGAATAGCAATAGATATAGTTTGGCCCTGAACTGGGGCTGCTGGAGCATCAACCACTGGGGGCTGCTCCTGAACTAGCACAACAGGTGGGTCAGCTGGCACTGCCTCGACCGCCCTACCTCTAACTCTAGCACGACCGCGCCCACGGCCTCTAACAGGTGGCAATGGAGGTCGTCCACCTCGTCCTGATGCTCGCGTTCTCGCCATCTGCTAGAGAATAGAATATAGAAGTTCAGTTCTCAGAACAACAAGATCGCACGACGGAGTTCAAGAAAAGTGAAGTTTTCCTAAAGGTTCGCAGCCTCCCGAGGATAAGTACAGGCGTCCCCGTACCGATCCACAAGACTCTACTAACCGGCTCAAGACTCATGAGGCCTAGTAAACCTAGGCTCTCATACCAACTTGTCACAACCCCAAATCCGGTCGTGATGGCGCCCAGCACATTGCTAAGCCAGCCTGACCAATCCATATCAACCACGGAGCTAAAAGCTCTCTTTAACCCATTTAAGCAAATTAATTCAAGAAATAACAGCGATACATGTAACGAAAACGGGGAACCAAGTCCCATAATACATCAACTCCCATAGACCAAGGGTCAAGAGTCATGAGCCTCTACCGAACATGAGTGTATAAAGGTTTACAAGATACCAAGTGCGGAAAGAAATGTCAATACAAAATCAAAAGACAGGAGGAAGGAATGTCGGGTCCTGCGGACTCTGCGGCTACCTCGAATATCCACAAACGTCGCCTCGCACGACTACTGGATCACTGCTGAGAGGTACGTGGATCTGCACACAAGGTGCAGAGAGTAAAATGAGTACTGCCGGACTCAGTGGTAATAAACAAGGGTAAGACAGCACGGATAAGAAATCCGCAATAAAGCACTATGTAAAGCTATAATCGGCTACCCTGTCACAGAATCAATATTCACTGTACCTGTACCAACAATTACCAATAAATAGCATAACAGCTAGGAGATGTAGCTAAATGCAATGCAATGCATGATATGACCGCTACGACGCGTAGCCCGACTCCAATTTTGGGTACCCGTGCTCACTGTGGGGGTTCGGACTCCGGAGGGGCTCCTACGGCCCAAGCACATCTCATAGAGATATTCCGCGGTGTGCGGTCCGATCCAACATATATCCCGCCGTGGCACGCAGCCCGATCCACTACTAGTCGGCTAATGTGCAGATACGGCCTCGCGAGGCTCAAAAATAGTTTTTTGAAACTCTTTTATCATTTTTCGGTTGGAAAACAAGTTTTTTTTAAGTTCGAGAGATTGGAAATAGCATGATAACAGAAATAGCCACGGACTAGTAGTAAACTAGCATGTCTATATGATAAGACAATGATAACGATCCTCGCGGGATCCAATAACCGGCTCACGGCCCACATGTATACTCAACCGCCCGAAGGGGGTTCAACGGCTCAAGAGTGGCCATTATCACAATATATATATATGCAACCATCCGAGAAGGAGGTTCGACGGCTCTAGAATAGCCAATAATACAGTATATCAACAGGTTGGACTAATATATAGTCTCCAGTTCATGATCGACCCCGCACTCTCAAGAGTGTGCGTGTCTCGCCGCTATACAACGTCACAAAGTGGTATACCGGGGTTTCGAACCCGTTGGTCATCACCCACATCTATTACTCACCTCAATACGGCGCGACGACTATTCCGCAATGCCCTTGCCACGAGAATCAAGCTCCGCACACATAGAATCTGATCAAATACAGTAGGAATACAACAAATTAGGCCAATGGGACGACACCCAATTAATATAACTTAATTTACATCAAAATTCCCAAAGTTGTCAAAACCCGACTTTCGGTACGCTTATCGAAAAAATCACGAAAGTCACATATTCGGAACCCTCATCTCAATACGAGTCTAAGCATATCAATTTTACCAAATTCGGACTCCATTTGCCCATTCAAAACCTTGATTTTCTAAAGTCCAAGCCTAGGGCTAAATCCTCCATAAATTACCCCAAATTCCTCCATTTTCATGATATAATTGCATAATATTACCAATACTAATCATAGTTTAAGTCCATAGATGATTACCTGATGATTTCCCTTGAATTTCTCTTCAAAATCGCCCAAATCGCCTCTAAAGCCGAGACCCAAAATGTGTGAAATGTTCTGAAATTTTTCCAACTTCTGATACACTTACTTACAGCGATTTTCGCTTCCGCGGAATATTTTCCGCTTCTACGCGTCCGTATCCGCGACCAAAGGGTCGCTTCAGCGGTTCCAGGCCCAGCCGACCATTTTCGCTTCTGCGAGCAAATGGCCGCTTAACCGGACCCGCTTCTATGAAGAAGCTTCCGCTTCTACGGACCAATGACCGCTTCTGCGGTCTCGCCCAAACGGTAAAATGTCCGCTTCTGCGGACCATGCCCAATTTCTCCCCGTCCGCTTCTGCGATCACTGGCTCGCACCAGCGACCCCGCTTCAGCGGAAAGGCTTCCGCTTCTGCGTAACCACCCGCTCCTGCGCATCTCGTCCGCTTCTGCGGACACGCTCCTGCGTCCGAAATTCCGCAGGAGCGGAAACAACAGAAGCAGGATCCCAACCTGCAATTTTTCCACAATTTTCTCCCGTTTAACCATCCGAAAACACCCCGAGGCCCCCGGGACCTCATCCAAACACACCAACACATCTTAATACCTTATTCGAACTTGCTCCAATCCTCAAAACACGTCTAATAACACCAAAACCCATAATTCACATCAAATTCAAGCCTAAATTCCTTAAAACATTCCGAATTGCACATTCAATCAAAAACCCGACAAAACGACGTCCGAATGACCTGAAATTTTTTAGGCACATCCAAAATCACCTAACGAAGCTATTGCAACTGTCGGAATTCCATTCCGACCCCCGGATCAAAATCTCACCTACCGTCCGGATTTCGCCAAAATTCAACCTTAGCCAATTCAAGCCTATTTCTACACCGGGCCTCCAAATTCAATTCCGATCGCTCCCCTAAGTCACAAATCACCTCCCGGAACTAACCGAATCATCAGAATCCGATTCCGAGCTCTCTAACCAAATAGTCAACTTCGGGTTGACTTTCCTTATTCAAGTTTCTTTCCCAAAGGCTATATGCCTCATTTTCAATTCAATTCTCTCCTAACTCACCCGATAGACTTTAATATTGATATAAAATCATAAAACATGTATTTACAACATAACGGGGTGGTAATTCTCATGAAGACGGCCCGGGTCGTCACAATTTGTCTCGAATAAGATGTATTATAGACCTCAACCACACTCACTCTCGACTTGCTTCATAAATAGCAATTATCTCAGCATGATTAGATGAAGTAGCCACAATTGATTGCTTAGTCGATCGCCAAGATATGGCAGTGCCACCACAGGTAAATACATAACCTGTTTGAGACTGAGCCTTGTGTGGGTCAGATAAATACCCAACATCAGCATAACAAATAAGATCGGGACTGCAATTGTTGCCATAAAATAAACCCATATCGGTAGTCCCTTTTAGATACCGCAATATGTATTTGATCGCATTCCAATGTCTCCTTGTGGGAGTAAAGCTATATCTTGCTAAGACATTAACTGAAAAAGTTATGTCAGGCCTTGTAGTATTGGCAAGATACATTAGTGCACCAATTGCACTAAGATATGGTACTTCAGGACCAAGTATCTCTTCATTCTCTTCTTGAGGTCAGAATGGATCCTTGTTTACATCAAGTGATCGAACAAACATTGGAGTACTTAATGGATGTGCTCCTTCCATGTAAAATAGTTTCAGTACCTTTTCTATGTAGGTAGATTGATGAACAAAAATTTCGTTTGCCAAATGTTCAATTTGCAAACCAAGACATAATTTTGTCTTTCTGAGATCTTTCATCTCGAATTCCTTATTTAAATAATCAATTACCTTTTGGAGTTCTATAGGAGTTCCAATAAGTTTTATGTCATCAACATATACGGCAAGTATAACAAATTCCGATGTTGTTTTCTTTATGAAAACACATGGGCAAATGGCATCATTTATATAGCCTTCCTTTAATAAATACTCACTAAGATGATTATACCACATTCATCCATATTGTTTTAGACCATACAAAGATCTTTGCAATTTGATTGAAAATATTTCCCGGGATTTGAATTATTTACATTAGGCATTTTGAAACCCTCGGGAATTTTCATGTATATCTCATTATCAAGTGAGCCATAAAGGTAGGCGGTAACCACATCCATAAATGCATGCCAAGCTTGTCAAGGACAACAAAACTAATGAGATAACGGAACGTTATAGCATCCATAACGGGTGAATATGTCTCTTCATAATCGATACCAGGCCTTTGTGGAAATTCTTGTGCAACATGGCGTGCCTTATATCTTTGTACCTTATTTTTCTCATTTCTCTTACGTACAAAGACCCATTTATAGCCAACAGGCTTAACACCATTAGGTGTTTAGACTATAGGCGCAATAACTTTACGTTTTGTAAGTGAATTCAACTCTGATTGAATTGCTTCTTGCCATTTGCCAATCAAGTCTTTGTCGACACTATCCAATAGATTGAGGTTCAAGATCCTCACTTTCTTGCATAATGCTGAATGCAACATTATATGCAAAGATATAATCCACCACTATATTCACTCAATTCAATTTTATCTCAATATTGATTGGATTTATTAACAGTTCCTTATTTTCTTGAGTCTCGGGCTCAGTGGATTCCACATGAATCTCAGAATTTATTAAATCGTAGATTTCTTTATGAGATTATTTCGTAGTGTCATTTTGATAATTTATTTTTCTTTTTCTAGGATTTTGATCTTTGGAACCTAATGTTCTGCCACGTTTCAGGTGTGCCTTTGACTCATTAGCTATGACACTAGAAGATTATCCAATAGGGACGTCAATATGGATTGGAACATTCACCGCAGGGATATGTGATTTTGTTATCCTTTTCATATTCGTAAATGCGTCTGGCATTTGATTTGCTATTCTCTACAAATGAATAATCTTTTGCACCTCTTTTTTTACAAATAGAGGAACGTAAATCAAGATGAGATAATGATAGATTTTTTCACAAAATTTCCCGTTTGGTTTCACCAACTTCTCCCCTTAATTTTGGGAAAAGTGTCTCATCGAACCGACAGTCTGCAAATCGTGCAGTAAATAAATCCCCCGTCAATGGTTCGAGTAGCAAAATAATGGAGGGTGATTCAAATCCAACATATATTCTTAACCTTCTTTGCGGACCCATTTTGGTACGATATGGCAGTGCTACATGCACATATATTGCATATCCAAAAATTCTTAAACGGGATATATTAGGTTCATGACCCAAAACTAATTGCAACGGGAAATATTTATGATAATTTATCGGTCTGAGGTGAAGTAGCATTGCTGCATGCAAAATGGCGTGACCCCAAGTAGAAGTGGGCAGCCTCATTTTCATGAGTAACGCTCTTGCTATCTATTACAGATGTTTAATTAAAGACTCCGCAAGATCATTTTGAGTATGAACATGAGCTACAGGATGTTCCACTTTTATCCCAATTGATAAGCAATAATTATTAAATGCTTGGGATGAAAACTCAGCAGCATTATCAAGTCTAATAGACTTAATTGGATTATCCGGAAATTGTGATCGTAATAGAATTATTTGTGCCATTAATTTTACAAACACGAGGTTGCGAGATGAAAATAGGCACACATGGGACCATCTAGAAGATGCATCTATTAAGACCATAAAATATCGAAATGACCCACTAGGTGGGTGAATAGGTCCACAAATATCCCCTTGTATACGTTCCAAAAACGCAGGAGACTCAATTCCAACCTTTGGTGGTGATGGTCTATTAAGTAACTTGCCTTGATAATAAGAAGTGCAAGAAAACTCATCATTTAAAAGAATCTTTAAATTCTTTAATTGATGCCCATTTGAGTTTTCTATAATTCGTCTCATCATAATTGATGCAGGATATCCCAATTGATCATGCCAAAGTACAAAGTATTGTAATCAGTAACCTTTTGGTTTTCAATAGAATGT
Organism: Nicotiana noctiflora; assembly: GCA_032618575.1. Taxonomy (NCBI): domain Eukaryota; kingdom Viridiplantae; phylum Streptophyta; class Magnoliopsida; order Solanales; family Solanaceae; genus Nicotiana; species Nicotiana noctiflora. The sequence goes on along the minus strand of JASVEL010012014.1, from coordinate 89,319 downwards.
GCCTCAATTGCACTAATTCTTGTCCAATACAGGCCACAAGACAAAAATAAAAACTTCTCAATAGCCATTTTCTGGCCAGAGACATTTTTGGTAATGATGAGATATTCAAGATTATTCTCATCTATTATCTTAATATGATATCCATTTCTGCGGATATCTTTAAAACTCAACAAGTTCCTCTTGGACTTGGAGGAGAAAATTACATTCTCAATGATAAGTATTGTTCCCTTAGGCAGAGTTATAGTTGTGAGTACCCTATATATGAGTTTATTCCCATAAATTTCAAATGAATAATTTTTCTTTACCTTTTACAATTTGTGTGAATTTTGTATTAATTGTTTGCATGTTATTTGCGCATGTGGAAATACAAAAAATAATAATATGCATCTAGAAATTTAAGTATACATTTTGGTATTAATTAGGTGAATTCGTTTTGGAACAATTTAAAAGAAAATTAAAAAATATATAGTTCTTAAGCATTTTTAGTTGACAATTGATTTTTAGAATAAATAGTTTAATTAGGATTTAACTGGTTTAAGTAGGGTTTTAGTTTTAATACAAAAATACCAAAATATGAAATACAAAATAGAAAGTGGAAAAATACAGAAAACACAAAAACTTAGATTATTTACACCCCCTCCCCCACTCTCAAATACTTAAATGATTTCCCTTAAACAACCTTCAATTCCATGGAAACTCAAAGAACAAAGGCGGAACTCTAAAAAAAAAAGAATGAAAGTTTGATTTTTGAAGGATGAATCAACCGTATATGTCCAACAACATATGCTCGAGACGAGTTTAATGATAAGATAAGTCTTCTATTTTCTTTTTGGTTTTTCTGCCTCCTCTCGTATTTTTATTCTGCTAATTTTTGTAACTCAAATTCTTCTCGTGTTTCTGTTCTGATAACATTCATTTTTGGTTAGTCTTATTACTTCGTTTTAGATCTTAGACAATACAAACAAAAATAGAGTTAGGATTTTGTGTTGTTGATTACACTCTGATGCTAATATTTCAATTAGCTTTGAATAAATCTAGTAACATTCTTAGGATAAAGGACCAGTCGTTCAATTGGCTTCATAAACATGATTAGATTTCAGATTAATTCATAATAATTTTGATTATTAGTTCATATCTTTAATTTTTGACTTGATTTTTGACTAATTGGATTAATTTAGGGTCTATGTTAATTCTCACTTGTTATGACTTTAGTACTAGTTAGTATTAATTCTAGTTTTAGTATTTTTCTTACTCTATTAGTTTAATCAGTCTGATAATTAATACTTAGGGTCTGATTGGTTATATCTGTTGGTTAAAATTCCAGTAGTTTAGTTTAGTAAATTTGGGAGGTTAACAAGGTCAATTTGGACAAAGGTCAAGGGGAAGGGGCTGCAGTAATTTTAAAAGTAGCAATAGGTAAATTTGATTCAATTTCAAGGTTGTTTTGGGTATATAAAAAATGGGGGGGGGGGGGGGGGGACAATAGTAATAAACCTAAGGGAGTGAGGGCACTGTGGGAATTTCAGAACAGGTTATTGGTAATTTCAGCATAATCTCAGGGGTACTTTAGGTATTAAAAAGGATATGATTAGTGAATAACAAATGCAAGTGAGGGTAGAATAGACAATTCAAGGAAAAAGAACATGGTAGAAGCAACTAGAATATTCTAGAATGGGTTGTAATTAAACGTGTCTAACGGGTGGGCCGGGCCGGGCCCGATTTTTTAAAACCCGTACGGGTTCCTTACTGGGCTGGTTCCGGGCTCTCCCTTAACGGGTTTAATGGGTTGGGATTTTTTCGGGTAAAAATTGACCCGTACGGGTTACGGGTTAAAGGGGCCGGGCCGGGGCCGGGCCGGGTTTGACGTTTTTTTTTTTTGTAATTTTGTATAACTATTGTAATTTATTTAAAGAACACAAAGTAAATGATACTTGTGTACTTATAAAGATTCAATGTAAGACTTTAAGTTTGTATTTCAAAAATAAGTTAGATGATTTAGATGATTTTAATTTAAGACTTTAAGTTTGCTTTCAAAATTAAAGTTCCAATTTAAGAATTTAAGTTTGAAACTTTAAATTGACATTCAAACTTAAATTGTTAAAGTTTCAATTTAAGATTTTAAGTTTGAATTTTAAAATTAAAATGTTAAAGTTTCAATTTAACACTTTAACTTTGAATTTCAAATTTAAAGTTTCAATTTAAGTTATATTAAGAATTTGTATTACTTTAAAATATAAATTAAAGAATAGAAGGAATATGAGAAAAATTGCACTTGCTGCAAATTGCAAGTGCTTCTTTTATTTCATATTTCATAACTCAAATTTGAAACTTACAAATTGAATGTTTACATCTTTTAAGACTTGAACAAATAACAATAGTAAATTCAAATATTTTGCATTGCCCTGCTAAGTTCATCATAATCAATATGAACTGACTGGCCTTCTTCTGGAGTATTTAATTCGGATGGGTGACCACTTGTTAATATATCTCCAAGTTCCTCGTCTTCTAGGCGATCAACATCTTCATGTCCTTGATTTCTTCTTTCCGATCTAATCCAATCTCTCATACATACTAAAACTTCCAAAGCATTGCTTCCCAATGAGTGACGCGTATCTCCAAGTTGTTGTCTTGCTTGGCTAAATACACTCTCGGATGCAACAGTTGAAATTGGCACATTCATCACGTCCCTAGCCATTGCGTAGAGAACAGGAAATTGCTTTCCATTTTCATGCCACCACCCCAATGGTGAAAAATCCTTTGTGCGAGGCTCATTTTATTTCTGCAAGTAGAATTGAAGTTCATCAATGTTCCTACAACTTGTTTGAGTGTTAGAAAAATTAGAAAAAATATTAAAACTTTCATCTAATCCTTCATCTTCAGTCAATGTAGCAGAAGTGCTACATTGCATAATAGAATTATTAACATTACCTGCAGCTTTATCAATTACATTTGCATAATAATTATATAATTGCTGTAAATAATCATTTAAATTGTTCATAGAAGTATATAAATTTGGGGTTTCAGTTTCTCCAATCTCCATATAAGTATATAAAGCATTCATTAATTGATGACAATCAGACATTTTAATTGAAGGATTTAAAACTGCACCAATTAAGTAAATCGGAGGAATTGGAAAGAAATATTTTTTGAATTTGTATTGCATATTTGTCACAGCAGCCGTATATTTTTCTTTTTTCTTAAATTCAAAGAGTATAAAAGAAATTTCCGCTATATGTACTAAACCCATAGCAATAGTAGGGTAATAAGATCCAAAAAACTCAACAGTAGCAGTATAAAATTTATGTAAAAATTTAACAACATCATTAATGACCGCCCAAGTATCAGTTGTTAACATACGACTTGGATTCGTACAATGTGCATTAGCAACTTCAGTTATTGGATATCTATATTTATAGCAAACTTTTAAAAATAAATATGTATAGTTCCATCTAGTAATTATTTCTTCTGGCATGAATCGGGGTTGAAGGTTTTTCAAGGAAGTTTTTCAAACAAATAACTTAAATATGTTTGATATTGTCCGTGAAGTCTGAAAATATCAGCTCTATAAGTACTCCTAGGTATACCTTTAAATAATGGATTGTATATTCTTTGAATATACGTAACATAATATGACGAAGAAGCAAACGAAAAAGGTAGACAACCTAAAGCAATCATTTTCGCTAATTCCTCACGATCCTTCATTTTATCATATTTTACTAACCCTCCAATAGTAGGGTTAATAGTTGTTTGACTATCATCACCATCTAGGTCCCATTCTATCGGGTGTGAAACTCTCATATGCCTACTAAGCGTTCCAGTTCCCCTAAATTTCCTCCAGTCAAATGTTTAAATGAATCTTTACAAATTTTGCATCTAACTCTATCAGAACCTTCAATTAATTCAAAAAAATTCCAAACCTTACTTCTTTTTATACGATTAGTCGTCGGAGCCGTAGGTGGTCTACCACTAGTGCCACGACCACCACCCCTTGTACCAACTCCAACACTACATACCCCAGCACTAGGTGCACTAGTAGGTGTAGCAGATATCTCTTCTTCAATTCCTATTTCATTATCTTCTATTCCATAATCTTCTTGTAATTGATCATAATCTATATTTTCATTAGGCGATGTTTCGAGAACAATAGATATTGGGCTATTACTACCAGATGCTGAAGAATTACCTCTACATTAACATATCTTATGCTTCTATATCAGTGTTAGAACCTATCAGGCGAGTTAGGAGTGAATTGAATGGAAAATGAAGCAAATAGCATGTTTGAAGGAAGTTTGAATATGGAAAGTCAATCTAGAGTCGACTATCGGGTTAGAGTGCTCGGAATCGGATTCTGATGATTCGGTCAGCTCCGGGAGGTCATTTGTGAGCTAGGAGAGCGATCGGAATTGAATTTGGAAGTCCGGTGTAGAAATAGGCTTGAATTGGCCAAAGTTGAATTTTGGCGATATCCAATCGATAGGTGAGATTTTGATTCGGGAGTCGGAATGGAATTCCAACAGTTGCAGTAGCTCCGTTGGGTGATTTTGGATATGTCTGCAAATTTTCAGGTCATTCGGACATCGTTTGGTCGGGTTTTTGATTGGATGTTGGTTTCGGAAGTTTTAGATGAAACTTAGGCTTGAATTCGCTTTGATTTGATGATTTCCGTGTTTAAGGACTTGTTTTGATGATTGGAACAAGTTTTGATAATGTTTTAAGTCATGTTGGTGCTTTTGGTTGAGGTCCCGGGGGCCTCGGGTGTGTTTCGGATGCCTAACGGGTCATTTTTGGAAGTTTTTGAAGTGCTGTTGCTGGTATCCGGTGTTGTCCTTCGCGTTCGCGAGGTCCCATCGCGTTCGCGAAGAAGAAATTGGATTCCGAGACTTTTGGCCATCGCGTTCGCGACAGTGCTTCGCGTTCGCGATGAAGGATTTGTCATCTGGGACTTGTGTTCTTCGCGTTCGCGACAGTGCTTCGCGTTCGCGAAGAAGGAATTTTTGTCGCGCAGGGCCTACTTCGGAAGCTCATATCTTTTTATCTACAAGGAATTTGGAGGTGCTTCAAAAACGAACGTTGTAGCTCTTTGAATCTAGTTTTCATAAACATATTATAATAGGCATTTGGAGTTGTGTGTAAACAGTTATCACCATTTCAATAGAGGCTGTCCGAGCAGAGGTGAAAAACAAAATTTTAGGAGTTTGTTCTTCGCGAACGCGAGGGTATGACCGCGAACGCGAAGAACAAGTCTCTGGGCAGCAGAATAAAGTTCAAACTTCGTCCCATTTGTCATTTTTGACGATTTGGAGCTCGGATAAGGCAATTTTTCGGGAGATATTTTGAGAGAACAACGGGGTAAGCACTCTTAACTCAATTTTGGTTGTATAACTCGAATCTATTGCAAGTTTTGGTGTTTAATTTGAGAAATTTTGTTGAAAAGGGTAGAAAACCCTCTTGGATAGAAATGGTGATTTAAGGGGTCAAATGAACTCCAATTTTTATGAATTTGGTATGTATAGACTCGTGTTGAGACAAGGATTCCGTAAATGTAACTTTCGTAATTGTTCGAGAAGTGTACCAAAAGTCGGATTTTGACAACTTTGTGAGTTTTGGTGCAAATTGAGTTATTTCGAATGGGTTGGGTCTAATTAGCCTATATTGATGTATTCTCATTAATTTTGAGCAGATTCGGCATCCAAGGTGATTGAATTGCGAGGCGAGCGCAAGGCGGACTAAGGTTTCTACTGGATCGAGGTGAGTGGTGGTAGTAAATAATGTACTGAGGGTTTGAAACCCCTTACTTGCACTTTATAGTGCTATGTAGAGATGAGACACGCGTCATGTGACGAGTGTGGTGGCAATGGGATTTGGGGATTGGACTTGGTCCTTCCCGACTAATAGTATACTGTGTATTATGACTGATAATGAGATTATAAATGTGTAGTTGGGCTAATAGCCATGTTTGGGGCCTTGTGCCGATTTGTAGAACATTAGGGGACCTGTAGAATTAGGCGACCCTTAAATCATGCTGGCTACATACACCCAGACGTAGTATATCATGTTGGATACATAAACTCAGCCATAGTTATAACTGTATAGCATATCATGAGCCAATACTAGATGTGTACTTGGAGGTAGACATTCCTTATTCTAGCTGAGTGAGCCTGAGAGGCCAGGTCTATATTGACCGGGATAGGGTCGAGGACCCATTGTGGGGTATTATATATATATATACCTATATTGGATCGGGCTGCACGCCGCAGCAGTACATATATTGGATCGGGCTGCACGCCGCAGCAATATACATGTGGGACGGACTACATGCCGCAGTATTATTGCGCTTGGGCTGTAGGAGCCCCTTCGGAGTCTGAGTCTGCACACATTCTAGTGAGCGCTGGTATATTATGTATATTATATGTATATATATATTGGATCGGACCGCACGCCGCAGTGATATATGGTGGACCTGGCTCCATGCCACAGTATCATAGCGCTTGGGCCTAGGGAGCCCCTCCGAAGTCTGTATACACCCCCAGTGAGCGCCGTCGACGTTAAATGGAGCGGGCTGCACGCCGCAACAGTATATGTATTGGAGCGGGCTGCGCGCCGCAGCGGTATATGTATTGGAGCGGGCTGCGCACTTAAGTACTTATACATTATAGACATATGTATTTATCTCCATATATTGAGATGGTTGTACACCGTGGTGGTACGAGTGAGGATGTGGTCAGTGTGGGACCTAGTTGAGATAGATGTGGAGTGGAGATCCGAGTACTCATTGTAGTGATGACTTACCTGTGGGGGTTTGCCTTAGAACTGTTTAGTGACAGTACAGGAGTTCTCACTTCCAGTTATTGTTTATTATTGCTGCTCACTGAGTTGAAATATACTCACCCACTCCCCTGCATTTTTGTGTGCAGATATACAGGTTCAGAAGGGCAGTTGAGCTGTCGCAACTGCTTTATTATCCCCGTTCTGTGGAGACTTCGAAGTAGCTGCCGACGTTCGTAGTACTTGACCTCTTTCTTTGTATCATTCAGTTGTCTCCATTCTGCCTAGACTTGATTGTGTAGTAGATCTCATTTGTAGAGGCTCAGACTTGTGACACCACGATTTGGTTGGGACTGTATTCTTGTATTTCAGTTCTACACTTCTTGATTTGTTATGAAAACAGGCTAATCACGCCGATTAATCAGTATTAATTATACTTGGCCGGTTTAATTGGATAAGATGGTCGGGCTTGCCTAGCAATGTGTTGGGCGCCATCACGACCGGGGTTTGAGGTCGTGACAAGTTGGTATCAGAGCCTAGGTTAACAGGTCTCGTGAGTCATGAGGCGGTTGGTAGAGTCTCGTGGATCGGTATGGGGACGCCTGTACTTATCCTCGGGAGGCTGCAAACCTTTAGGAAAGTTTCAAATTCTTGGAATTCTCATCGTGCGTGTTTGATTCAGCTTGATATGTAATTGTTGAAATTCCTCCTGCACATTGATGCGCGCACTCGAGTGCTTAGTGATAAATTTGCCTTGATGGTTTATGATTCCCCAATCGAGGGACGAGATATAATCTCTGTGAATTCATGTTGGGCCAGTTTGGAGGACTTGAGGCTGGATCCTTGTCTATGGCTTGAGCACCAATGTGCTAATTTTCGCGAGCCGGTATTTTGAAATTCATACGATCGGTATTGATCTTAATTGTGGAAATGGCAGTTTGATAAAGGGTAAGCTGCAAGGTATCCAATCCTTATTGTGATCTGTTACGTAGCCCTAGCTATGGGCGTGGTGAGTATGTTCAATGCCTCTTAGCGGAAATGTAAAGTGCACTACGTGTGGTAGTATGAGTTCAAACTCAAGGAAACTGAATTGGTCGTGCTATGAGTATTGTGGTGAAAGGTATATGACATATGTTATGATTTGAGCAGGTGCAGCGTATGTTCATGTACTAATGCTGATGGTATAATTCGTATAGTATTGAGATTTATGTTGTTGATATGCATTGTGATGTCTTGTCGATTTGCGGATGTATTGTTAGGATGATTTTGGTGATTCGCTGGCAGGTGGATAGGCCAAATTATAGAGGAAACTCTGTCGAAATTTCTGGAAAATTTGGGGCTTAGAAAATAATTCCGTCACCTGGAGAATAGGCTTAAATGGTGTGTGTATAAATGCAAGAGTTGCAAAAGAGTTAAGATGTGTGATGATTTGAATCTCCGCCGAAACTTGTAAATGACTTGAGTTTAATCTAACTAGAATATTGTGGCATCATTTGAGTAAGAATGCTATGAGTGGCTGAAAGTGCCTTGACGTATATGGCTTCGAGCTAAGTTGGGGAGGTTGCTATTGACTAGCTGATTGCACGGTTGTGTGCTATGCGGATCCTGTCTCTATGTACGTCGGGAATTTTGGTAAAGGTTATGGTGCTTCGTAGATCTAAGAAATACTAGGGTGTTTTGAACTTATATTGGTAAAGAATGTTCGGTATATAGAAAAGAAAGGTAGCTAATTGTATCTGAATGTAATCATGTTCTGCGATGTCAGAGTTCTAGTAAGGCACGAGTGGTTATGTTCAATAAGGAAGTTGAATTATAACCGGTTGAGGGTGAATGACGCCCGAGAATTGTTTTTACAGTGTTCAAGATTTTGCTTGTATCGGTAAGGTGTCTTAAGATTGTGCACGTGGCTAAAGACCGTGGTTTCGTTAGAATAAATCGAGACTTTTGTTATGTTATGTGGATGATGAGATTCTATGTATCTATATTGGGAAGTAATGATAACAATTTAAAAATCGGGGTAAGTTCATCAAAATAAAGTGTGGTAGAACGTGGTACTTCTGGGAACACTGAGAGAGTATTCAGTGGCCTATGGGTCTTAGACAGTGTGGTCTTGTGTACGGGTCTTGTGTGGTAAAAAGGGGTGAGGCATTGTCGTACTACAGTAAAGACTGATATGAAATTAGAGATGAATCAGAAAGAAAACTGGGTAAATGGAACAACTTGCTAATAAACCGAAACGGTATGTTAAAGGAATACGATTAATTCCTGGTATGTGTTTGCAATAGTGAGTCTTGCAGATATTGTGCAATATAGCTTGCGAGGGATGGCAGTTGTGTAACTCGGTATGGGTATAAGGACTCTGTCCTGGCAGTTAAACTTATGCAATATAATTGTAATTGGGAGAAAGAGTTTATGATGTGTTTTACCATGGTTTGAAAATGAGTGTATTTTTCCTGTTGGTATGCAAGGCTGGGAATGTGTAATGAGTTTTCTCTATATGGGATCATGAAAGCCCTTGACGAGTTGAGTGCGCCGATGTTTGCGGCGGAGAACGGGGATATGAATTTCCATGTTGTCTTAGTGTGGTATGGTATATGCGATGTGTTATGGAAAGTTGATAATGGCATATGCATGGTTTTGAGATCAGTTCATAATATATGGGAAGTCATTAAAATCCCCGAGCAGCGTGGGCAGCCGCAGTTAATCCGAGAATCAAGCTTCCCGGTGATTAAGGAAAATGGTACTGCTATTCTAGTGTTTTGGCAGAGTATATGGTCAAAAGGGCAAGGTGGTGTAAACCGATAATATCTAGTGGTATTGTGGTATTCTCCTGTCGGATTGACAGTGATAATTGAGTTGTTGTTGGCATATGGAAATTTCTGAATGGCGTACGTGGTATGAATGGATGCTTGATATGTGTTACGTATTCGTACGGTGGAGAGTGGAATCAGGCATAGCAATTCATGTGTTATATATGTGTTCGAGACTAGAAGTTCTCGTACTCCGCCTATACAGTGGTGGTATGTCGTGTGTATCAGCACCGTTTAGCGGTTATTGGAAATTGAAAGCCCTAGTGGTTATCTCGTTACTTGATATGATGAAATGGAATAATGATATATGATTGGAGATTGGTTGCCATAAGTCAGGTTGTCTAGACTAATGTGAAATGGACTATGTCAGGAAAATGTCGCAACTGCGTGGCAAAGTGCATCAGATCATGCCCCAGCAGGGTAGATGTACCCTAGGGCCAGCGGACGGCTGGTAGGTATTGCTTTGTCAGTTGGGCCTTCGTGGCGGATGTCAGTGTAGAGGTATCTACCATTGATTCAGCTCCAGTATTGAGGAACTTTGTCGGATGCGTTTCATGTGGCCGAGCTTGAGGCTATATATATATGTTTGGTGCAAGGAGCAACTTGACCCGATGTGCATTCCCTTTGCTAGATGTATTCGTGGGTCGGGTGGCACGCCGCCACAGGCATAGTATTTGGATCGGGTGGCACGCCGCCACATGTATGGTATCAGGATCGGGTGGCACGCCGCCACAGGTATGGTATCTGGAACGGGTTGCGCGCCGCAACAGTGTGATGTGGAAGATATAGCTTCCTATATGTTACTTTGTATACAATACTTCCTGGCTTCTGAGGAATAGTCCGTATTGGGTATCGCTCGGGAATAGCACATCGGTTGTGTCCATTCAGGATTGGATAAGCATATACTAAATGTATCACCGCGTGTGATTGATTGCTTGAGTTCGGACCTAAATATGTGTGTGGCTGACCGTTTTGAGCATTGCGACTTGAGGTGCTCCATGAGTAATAGTGTTTGGATAGAATCATGAGTTGTGGCAAGGCCACGTGATGTTATGACCTTTTGAGGAGGATTCAGGTACTCGAATTCTATGATGTGAGACGAGAATCTCAGTTATGTGTTGTGATGGTATGGAAGAATTTGAATTATGGCTCTTTGTGCGAGTCGGTTGTCATGATTCGAGTGTGTTCAGATCGTTCTTATTGGAGCCTGTGTTGTGCTCGTTGTGGCCTAGGCCGGTGTTGAGGTGTCATATCACCAGTGCGGTGTGTTATAATCGAAATAACCGTTGGAGTCATTAATGAATACGAGCATATTGGATCTTAGCTTGTTAGAAAGGTAAAAATCGAGGTTTGGCTCCGAAACCTATCGTGGTATGAGTTTTAAAAGGGAAATAGATTCACCAATGGTTAACCTGAGAGATGGGTTCGGTATATCGCGTGCTTCAACTGCCGTGGGCGGGATATGGAGGTGTTGGAATAAGACTCTATCTAATGAAAGAGGTTTTCAGCTAGTATTTGGTTATTGTGGCCAGTTTATTGTGATTAGAGACTATCGTCTCGAGTGATTGGGTTGTCGATACATCATATGATCTCACCCGGAGTAGTGAATATGGGTTATTGCAGTGGATTCGAGTGTATCCCGAGTATAGGCATGGGATTTGCAATTGGCATATGATTTCAGAAAGTACAATGTGATTTATGGTTCAGATGGTCTGTGAAATTTTGACTATATGGTGTTTTCGGACTTATGTGAGATAGGGTGACGTATGATCGCCTGAAATTATGCTTGGTAAGGTCATTCAGTTATTGGGTGGCTTCTAGTACAACTCTGAGTCCGCTCGAGGACGAGCGTTTATTTAAGTTGGGGAGAATGTAACGACCCGGCCTGTCATTACGGGAATTTCCACCCCGTTACCTTGCATTAACATATCTTATGCTTTTATATCAGTGTTAGAACCTATCGGGCGAGTTAGGAGTGAATTGAATGGAAAATGAAGCAAATAGCATGTTTGAAGGAAGTTTGAATATGGAAAGTCAACCTAGAGTCGACTATCGGGTTAGAGTGCTCGGAATCGGATTCTGATGATTCGGTCAGCTCCGGGAGGTCATTTGTGAGCTAGGAGAGCGATCGGAATTGAATTTGGAAGTCCGGTGTAGAAATAGGCTTGAATTGGCCAAAGTTGAATTTTGGCGATATCCAATCGATAGGTGAGATTTTGATCCAGGAGTCGGAATGGAATTTCGACAGTTGCAGTAGCTCCGTTGGGTGATTTTGGATATGTCTGCAAATTTTCAGGTCATTCGGACATCGTTTGGTCGGGTTTTTGATTGGATGTTGGTTTCGGAAGTTTTAGATGAAACTTAGGCTTGAATTCGCTTTGATTTGATGATTTCCGTGTTTAAGGACTTGTTTTGATGATTGGAACAAGTTTTGATAATGTTTTAAGTCATGTTGGTGCTTTTGGTTGAGGTCCCGGGGGCCTCGGGTGTGTTTCGGATGCCTAACGGGTCATTTTTGGAAGTTTTTGAAGTGCTGTTGCTGGTATCTGGTGTTGTCCTTCGCGTTCGCGATGTCCCATCGCGTTCGCGAAGAAGAAATTGGATTCCGAGACTTTTGGCCATCGCGTTCGCGACAGTGCTTCGCGTTCGCGATGAAGGATTTGTCATCTGGGACTTGTGTTCTTCGCGTTCGCGACAGTGCTTCGCGTTCGCGAAGAAGGAATTTTTATCGCGCAGGTCCTACTTCGGAAGCTCATATCTTTTTATCTACAAGGAATCTAGAGGTGATTCAAAAACGAAAGTTGTAGCTCTTGGAATCTAGTTTTCATAAACATATTATAATAGGCATTTGGAGTTGTGTGTAAACAGTTATGACCATTTCAATAGAGGCTGTCCGAGCAGAGGTGAAAAACAAAATTTTAGGAGTTTGTTCTTCGCGAACGCGAGGGTATGACCGCGAACGCGAAGAACAAGTCTCTGGGCAGCAGAATAAAGTTCAAACTTCGTCCCATTTGTCATTTTTGACGATTTGGAGCTCGGATAAGGCGATTTTTCGGGAGATATTTTGAGAGAACAACGGGGTAAGCACTCTTAACTCAATTTTGGTTGTATAACTCGAATCTATTGCAAGTTTTGGTGTTTAATTTGAGAAATTTTGTTGAAAAGGGTAGAAAACCCTCTTGGATAGAAATGGTGATTTAAGGGGTCAAATGAACTCCAATTTTTATGAATTTGGTATGTATAGACTCGTGTTGAGACAAGGATTCCGTAAATGTAACTTTCGTAATTGTTCGAGAAGTGTACCAAAAGTCGGATTTTGACAACTTTGTGAGTTTTGGTACAAATTGAGTTATTTCGAATGGGTTGGGTCTAATTAGCCTATATTGATGTATTCTCATTGATTTTGAGCAGATTCGGCATCCAAGGTGATTGAATTGCGAGGCGAGCGCAAGGCGGACTAAGGTTTCTACTGGATCGAGGTGAGTGGTGGTAGTAAATAATGTACTGAGGGTTTGAAACCCCGTACTTGCACTTTACAGTGCTATGTAGAGATGAGACACGCGTCATGTGACGAGCGTGGTGGCAATGGGATTTGGGGATTGGACTTGGTCCTTCCCGACTAATAGTATACCGTGTATTATGACTGATAATGAGATTATAACTGTACAATTGGGCTAATAGCCATGTTTGGGGCCTTGTGCCGATCTGTAGAACATTAGGGGACCTGTAGAGTTAGGTGACCCTTATATCATGCTGGCTACATACACCCAGCCGTAGTATATCATGTTGGATACATAAACTCAGCCGTAGTTATAGCTGTATAGCATATTATGAGCCAGTACTAGATGTGTACTTGGAGGTAGACATAGGGTGGAATTCCTTATTCTAGCTGAGTGAGCCTGAGAGGCCAAGTATATACTGGCTGGGATAGGGTCGAGGACCCATTATGAGGTATTATATATATATATATACCTATATTGGATCGGGCCGCACGCCGCAGCAGTATATATATTGGATCGGACTGCACGCCGCAGTAATATACATGTAATATACACTACACGCCGCAGTATTATTGCGCTTGGGCTGTAGGAGCCCCTTCGGAGTCTGAGTCTGCACACATTCTAGTGAGCGCTGGTATATTATGTATATTATATGTATATATATATTGGATCGGACCGCACGCCGCAGTGATATATGGTGGACCTGGCTCCATGCCACAGTATCATAGCGCTTGGGCCTAGGGAGCCCCTCCGAAGTCTGTACACACCCCCAGTGAGCGCCGTCGACGTTAAATGGAGCGGGCTGCACGCCGCAGCGGTATATGTATTGGAGCGGGCTGCACGCCGCAGCATTATACTTATTAATATCCTTATAAATACGTAAATACTTATGTGTTATAGACATATGTATATGTCTCTATATATTGAGATGGCTGTACACTGTGGTGGTACGAGTGAGGATGTGGTCACTGTGGGACCTAGTTGAGATAGATATGGACTGGAGATCAGAGAACTCATTGTAGTGATGACTTACCTGTGGGGGTTTGCCTTAGAACTGTTTAGTGACAGTACATGAGTTCTTACTTCCAGTTATTGTTTATTATTGCTGCTCACTGAGTTGAAATATACTCACCCCACTCCCCTGCATTTTTGTGTGCAGATATACAGGTTCAGAAGGGCAGTTGAGCTGTCGCAACTGCTTTATTATCCCCGTTCTGTGGAGACTTCGAAGTAGCTGCCGACGTTCGTAGTACTTGACCTCTTTCTTTGTATCATTCAGTTGTCTCCATTCTGCCTAGACTTGATTGTGTAGTAGATCTCATTTGTAGAGGCTCAGACTTGTGACACCACGATTTGGTTGGGACTGTATTAGTGTATTTCATATCTACACTTCTTGATTTGTTACGAAAGCAGGCTAATCACGCCGATTAATCAGTATTAATTATACTTGGCTGGTTTAATTGGATAAGATGGTCGGGCTTGCCTAGCAATGTATTGGGCGCCATCACGACCGGGGTTTGAGGTCGTGACAAATAGATATTGGGCTATTACTACCAGATGCTGAAGAATTACCTCTACTTTTACTCCCCCTACCAGTAACTTTTCTACACATTTTTTTAGCAGCACTAAACATATTGTGAAATTTAAGGAATAAATAAGCATAAAATAAATATGCAATTAAAATATTAATAAGAGAAGGAGTTTGAGGGAGTGCACCGAATTGGAGCACTTGGTTATGCAATTCCGAATTTCTGATGTTACCACGAACAAACGTCAAGCCAATATTCCAACTTGAAGCTTAAAACCCGAATGATAAAATACTATAATTGAATTTCAATTATTCAACAAAAAATGAGCCAAATAAATTCGAAGATGAAATGAGAAATTATTAAGACTTGAAGTTGAAGTCTTGAACTAGATAATTAGAGAATAGGCGAATGAGAATTTTAGATTGAGATGAGAATTTTGAGTGAGAAATGAAGAGGGGGGGGGGGGTATTTATAGATTTACATAAGGCTACATTTGTAAATTAAAAATGTCTTAAAAATTAAAAAACAATGGCCAAAAGTTAAATAGATCCGTTGGCCAACGGATTTCTGTGATTCTAGCCGTTTGAGGTGGGCCCTATAAATCTAAATTTCAAAAAAAAAAAAAAAAAAAATCGACCGTTGAACCGGGTCGGGCCGGGCCGGTTTAACCGTTAAGGGTACTGTTTTGCCGGACCGGACCTAACCGGTTCCGGTTAACCGTTACACTATATAATCCGGAACAAACCCCTACCCCGTTATAACCCAGCCCACCCGGCCCCATTTCTACTGGTCCGGGCCGGTTCCGGTTTCTACCGGTCTGGGCCGGTCCGGAACCGGTCCAACCCTGCTCGTTTAACAGGTCTAGTTGTAATGCAAGATTTAATAAATTAAGTGTAGTAACTTATTTAACAAGTTAGAAAAAGGGAGACTGGTTTGAAAATACTGAAAATTAAATTTCCTTCTATTTTCAACTCTATAAATAAGGCAGTTTCTGCCATAATTCAGAAGTTTTGGAACATCAAAAAATTTCCCAAAAAATATCTAGTTCATTCCAGATCTAAAATGCAGATTTCAGATCTCAATCTCTATTTCTAGATCCCAATCTCTTTCAAAATTCAAACAAAAACAATCAAAATTCAGTAAGAAAACAAGATAAGGATATTGTTCCATTGAATTCAGGTCCAGATCTGTAATCAGTGAATCAGTGAGATGAATCTAAGTAAATTCTGGAGCTCAACCATCTCTTTTAGCTAATTTCACAATGTGTTTTGTGGGCTAATTTCTCTGTTCGAGTTCTAGAAATTTCCTAAGTCTAATAGAGTGATTTTTAGGACAATTATGAACTAGATTTAAGTCAGCTTGAATCCAATGGAATGATGAAATAGTTCTGTGCTGAAAGTGTGCTGTGGAAAAGCTGATTCTTATTTGAAAATACTCTTGCCTTGATTGTGAATCACTGCTACAGTTTGCTTGTTGATTTCTATGACAAATTACCATTGATCCTCCTGTTTTGCTTCTTAATTCCAGGTACTTTCTAAGGCATTTCAAGTTTTTGAAGATAAAGATCATGTATAAGAATGTTGTTTTGTATGAAATATCATAAGTTTCATGTACATGTCTGTTTAATTGGTAATATAGTTAGAATAATCATTTCAAAATGTAAATTAGCATATTAGAGACTTGTTAGCTTGCTGTTGATCAGTTTGCGTCTTAATTAGACTGTTTATTGTGTATAGCTTCAATTGAACCTGTTTTGATTTAGTATATCAGTCTCTATAGCCACTCGGTTGATGTAAGTAATTAGAAACTTTGAAATTTTGATTTCTAAAAATTACTATTAAATTAGCTTGACTAAAACATTTTGAGTTCAGCATCTCATTGTTTAGTTATAGCTTAATTCATTGTTTGAATGTAGTAAATCGAAACTGAATCTGAATTGATTAGTTGTCACGACCCCAAATCCGGTCGTGATGGCTCCCAACTCACTGCTAGGCCAGCCCGACCAATCAACTGAAACACGGAGCTATCAGCTCACACTTAACCCTTTTTAAGCATAAACAGTGATAGAATTATAATAAAGAAATATCCAAACACCGGTATTAGACATCCCAAACCAGTACAACCTCCCAACGGAACAGGAGTCAGAAGTCATGAGCCTCTACCAGAATTTATAAACTGTGATAGTGTATATAACTGTGCACAAGTGTGGATAGACAGAACAAAAATAAGGATAAACTGGAGAGTCAGGTCCTGCGAACACTGGCAGCTACCTCGACTGTCCAAAGCAATCTCCCAAGCAGCTATAGACTCAGATCTGTTGCGATGTACCTGGATCTGCACACAAGGTGCAGGGAGTAAAGTAAGTACTTCCAGACTCAGTGGTAATAAGTAGGGGTAAGACATCGTAGGTAAGAAAACCCAATACAACACTAAGTAAAGCTATACACAATACCCTCCATCAGTATCAACATGAACAATATCCGATCCATCAATATCAGAACCAGCAATATCAGCTAACAGCATAACAGGTATAGCTAAATGCAATGCAGTGCATGAATATGACCGCTACGGCGCGTAGCCCGATCCATTTGGGTACCCGTGCTCATTGTGGGGGTTCATACTCCGGGGGGGCTCTTACACCCCAAGCACAATATCATGATACGCCGTGGCGCGCAGCCCGATCCACTACCAGTCAGCTATAATGCAATGCAGCCTCACAGGCTCAGAAATAGTAGTTGAAAACTCTTTTTATCAATTTTTTAGTAGAAAACAGTGTCTCAGAAATCCAGGGTTTGGAAAATCATTTTTAACAGTAATAGCTCAGGACTGGTATTAAAATAGCATATCAATATCATAGAAACAATAGCATCGATCCTCGCAGGATCCCAACAACTGGCTCACAGCCCAAGGATATACACAACCATCCAAGTATGAGGTTCACCGGCTCAATAATAGCCAACAACATAGTATAGTATCAACAGGTCAGACTAAGTCATAGTCCCCAATCACATTCGACCCCGCACTCACAGGAGAGTATGTGTCTCGCCTCAATATAGCGTTACATAGTGATATACCGGGATTTCGAACCCGCTGGTCATCACCCACACCCATTACTCACCTCGACTCGGCTCGACGACTAGTCCGCAATGCCTTTTCCATGAGAATCGGCCTCCACAAGTGTATAATCTGATCAAAATCAATAGAAATGCATCAAAATAGGCTAAAGGGACATTACCCATTCGAAACAACTCGAATTACACCAAAAACCACAAAGTTGCCAAAACCTGACTTTCGGTACGCTTCTAAAAAAATTACAAAAGTTACATTTTTGGATTCCTTATCTCAACACGAGTCCATACATATAAAGTTTATCAAAATCGGACTCCATTTGCCCATTCAAATCGATGATTTACCATAACCCAGGCTTAGGGCAAAAATCCCCCATTAATCCTCCCATTTCCAGTGAAATAATTGAAGATTCTATGATAAAATCATGTATATAGACCATATAACTTACCTCCAATGTTTTCCCGATGAAATCCTCTTCAATTCCCATTACTTATCTCTCAAGAAACTCAAAAATGGAGGTTTTGTGTAAATGGTTCGCGGATGAAATGTTCTGATTTTTAATCTTTCTGACAGGTTTTTAACTCTATGCGATCGCAGCCTTTGGCATGCAAGCGCGATGTACAAAATTTGGGCAGCTGAATTTCCTTCTACGCAATCGCGTGAACTCAGCCGCGATCGCGATGACCAACTTAACTACTCTACGCGATCGCGACACTGGCTACGCGATCGCATTGCTTCCAGACATTGCCTTACGCGATCGCAGACAGACCATCGCAATCGCGATGCACACAAACTTCACCTTACGCGATCATATGAAGCACTTCGTGATCGCGAAGAACAAATTATTTGCACTTTTATTGCAGCAGATCAACAGTGCCTTTTTGGCACAAAATGGTCCGTTTGGACCCCTGGATTAATCCCGAGGCCCCCGGGACCCCAACGAAAACCACCAACCTACTCCAAAACACGATAAAAACTTGTTCCAATCATAAAAACACACCCTTCGACACGGAAATGATCGAATCAAGGTGAATTCAAGCCTAAGTTTCAACTAGAACTTCCGAAACCAACATCCAATCAAAAACCCGACCAAACGACGTCCGAATGACCTGAAAATTTACAGACATATCCAAAATCACCTGAAGGAGCTACTGCAACTGTCGGAATTTCATTCTGACTCCCGGATCAAAATCTCACATATTGTTCGGATTTCGCCAAAATTCAACCTTAGCCAATTCAGGCCTATTTCTACACCGGACCTCCAAATTCCATTCCGATCGCTCCCCTAAGTCACAAATCACCTCCCGGAACTAACCGAATTATTAGAATTCAATTCCGAGCCCTCTAACCACATAGTCAACTTCAGGTTGATTTTTCATAAACGAGCTTCATTTCAAAAGGCTATATGCCTCCTTTTAAACCAGAATCGCTCCCAACTCACCCGATAGACTCTAACACCGATATAGAAACATGAAACATATAAATAAAGGGGTAACAGGGTGGTAATTCCCGTGACGACGGGCCGGATCGTCACATTAGTTCATCCAACTCTAAGTCTATTTTTTTTAATTAAATTCATAGCTTCAATAAGTTTAATTAGATTTCTATTGTAGTAGACAACATCAGAATAGGAGTGGTCAAAAGATCTATTAAGTATTGAATTAGGAGTTGGGCACTTCAAATAAAAAAAATTAAAAAAACGTGTCAAGTGTAAAAGAAATGTCCATAGCTGATGTGGAGAATTAATTAGGACTATTTTGTGTTACGACCTATTCATGTTCGAGTCCAAGCAGTAAATCGCAATTCGCCAGTAAGCAGCCAGGTCCCTTTGTGAATATATACGAGTAGGCCTGGGCTGGAATTGTTAACTAGCCAGTTTTGTTGACATAAATTAGGTACTGCAATCCCATCACTAAATACTCGTAGTTACATTAGAATAGCCTTTTCATAGAATAATAAGATGAGCCTCATCGCTTTAAATATATAATTGCGGGACCCTAAAATAAATTGCTATATAAATTTTAGACTTGGAAGGACCGTTTAGCAAATTTTACGGTCTTTCCTGAAGTTAACATAGACATAAATGCTTTAGGCGTGATTTATAATAATATACTTTCTCAAATATGGGTGCACATCTATGTGACCCAAATCTAAATCTCAACAAAGTCGAAATATGTTAAAGGTCACATGCGTACTAGTACGGTGTGGTCCGATACACATTTTCACGATGTTACAATTCTTGTAAAAGTCAATAATAAAGCGGAATATTAATAATGCACATAAATGGAACATATATAGAAATCAGATAAAAACAAATACAATAGTTGAGCGACCGTGCTAGAACCACGATATTCGGGACTGTCTAACACCTTCTCCCTGGTTAACAGAATTCCTTATCCGGATTTCTGGTTCGCGGACTGTTAACAGAGTCAAACTTTACTCAGTTCGGGATTCAACCAGTGACTTGGGACACCATTAATCTCCCAAGTGACGACTCTAAAATTAAATAAATAAATCCCGTTCTGACGGTCCTTAAATTGGAAAAACTCCTTCCTCTTATTATATCCTTTCCCAGGGTGTAGTAAATAAGCGGGTAAAAAAGGAGGTGTGACAATAGTAGCTCTTCCAGAGCCATCAATTAATTTACTACTACCAGAAATTGTAGTAACATCTGTCTTACACATACTTAATTGAGAGAAATATTTCTTCTCTTTGAGTATTATATGTGTTGTACATGAATCAACTAAATAAATATTTTTACAATTGAATTTTGATCCAAGTTTGCTTTGTGAGATATCTATATTTTTTTATTCAAAAGAAAAAAATAAAAGTAAACACAACCTAGTAATAATAAATTTGGTTAGAGCTTCGTACTGATAACGTGTTATAAAATAATAAAAGAACAAGAACAATATTGCAGAGAAAGATAGAGAGAGAATTCTTATTGAATTTTGGGATGATCTACAATGGGGTAAGACCCCTTTATTTATAGGGAAAAAATGACTTAGTCACAAAGTAAAACTCTCCATAAGATAGACATTCACTCCAAATAGAATTCTATTCATAACAATATTGAAGTTCTTTCTTTGGCCTAATTATCGATTAGAAGAGTTTGTATGAATCGTTATTGGTTTGATAATAATAGTAGTCGTTTAAATATCTTAAGGATACATATGTATCCACGATTGAAAATAAATTGATAGTACCATATACCATGTCACGTATAGAGTATCTGAAAGTAAACAAATATACTCGAAAAGATTCTGGAGCATCTTCCGGATTAGGTATTGTTCCCCCAATGAACGTAGTACCAAGTACTTCCCGGCGAGCTCTAATATGATCCGATTTATATGTAATCATCTCTTGTAGAATATGAGCAACCCCAAACCTTTTTAAAGCCCAAACCTCCATTTCTCCTACCCGTCGTCCCCCCTGTTTGGTTCTTCCTCTAAGGGATTTTTGTGTAACAATCGCATAATGTCTATTGGAACGCCCATGGATTTATCATCAACTTGATGAATTAATTTCACGATATAAGGCTTCCCTATTATAACAGGTTGTTCAAAAGGATTCCCCGTCCTTCTATCAAATATTCAATTCTGGATATTCGGGTTCAAATACCCATGAATTCGTTGTTTGCTTACTAGCTTCACACAATTCAGAAAATACAAGTTTTCTCAAAGCTTCTTGTTCGTATCTCTCATCAAAAGGTGCTATTCGATAATGTCTGTCTAGCAGACTCCCTGCTAACCCTAGTGACCATTCAAATATCTGTCCTACATTCATTCATGAAGGTACTTCTAATGGGTTATAGACCATATCAACGAATCTTCCATCTTGTAAATAAGGCATATATTGTCTAGGCAAAATTTTGGAAATGATACCTTTATTTTCGTGTCTTCCAGCTACTTTATCGCCTACTTTGATTTTATGTTTCTGTAAAATATATACACGAATCATTTCAGGATTATAAATAGAATCACCCATTTTCTGGGTCCACCTCATATCAATAACCCGACTCCTGCCACCTTTAGGTAGTTTAGACAAGTTTCTTTTGAAGTAGATACCTGAATACCAAGTATAGACTCGTAACAATCTATCTTCTGGGGCATACAACGATTCTTTCAAGCCCTGGGGTTTTAATTTACCTACTAAAATATCACCCGACCCTACCCAAGATCCTAGCATCACAATTTCATTTTTATCTAAATTGCGGAGTAAATGGGCTTCTAATTATTTCATTAGTTACCTTTTCAGGGCCTTGGCTTGTCACATGAGTCTGAATTTCATATTTTCGTATGTGAAAAGAAGTATAAATTGTCACACCTCCTTTTTCCGCACCCGCGAGGGCGCGTAGGAGTTTTTCCAATTAAAGGACAATCGAAATGGGATTTATTTAATTAATTCAGAGTCGCCACTTGGGAGATTTATGGTGTCCCAAGTCACCGATTAAATCCCGAATCGAGGAAAAGATTGACTCTGTATTACAGTCCGCGAACCAAAAATCCTAAGTAAGGAATTCTGTTAACCCGGGAGAAGGTGTTAGGCATTCCCGGGTTCCGTGGTTCTAGCACGGTCACTCAACTGTTGTATTTGATTTTATCCGATTTCAAAAATACGTTTTAACTTATGTGCCTTTTATTAGTAATTCGCTTTTAATTTTTATTTTTAATAAGAATTGCAACGTCGTGAAAAATGCGTTTTGAACCACGTCGCACCAAGTGCACCCATGGTTGTCAACATATTTCGACTCCGTTGAGACTTGGATTTGGGTCACATAAATGTGCACCCGAGTTTAGGAATATATTATTATTAAACACGCGCCTAAAGATACTAACGCGTTATTATTTTGGGAATGCCGTGAAATCCGCTAAACGGCACATCCCGGAGTCTAAGCATCTTTGTAAAAACTATCTATTGAGGGCCCCGCAATTTGCGTGTTATTTTGGCGAGGCTCGTCTCACTTATTGTTTAAGGGCTCATTACCCTTTTATTGTTTATTGTTTTAAATGAATTACAATGCAGTGGAAACGTATCTCGAACCACGTTGCACCAGTGCACCCGTGACTTTTGACACGTTTCGACTTTGTTGAGATTTAGATTTGGGTCACATAAATGTGCACCCGTATTTGAGAAGGTAGTATTAGAATATGCGATTAAAGCAACTACGCATTTATTATCTTTGGAGAACACCGTAAAATTCGCTATACGGTCGATCCCGAAGTCTAAATATTTTTATATATATAAATATTTATATATATATATATATATATATTTATGAGGGCCCCGCAATTTGCGTGTTATTTGGCGAGACTCGTCTCGAGTTCTAGTTTTAAAAGATTGTACTTAACTAAACCAAACTGTGCATATTCATATTTAAAACTAATTTGAAGAAAAAGTGTCACAACTACAACTACGTCTCCGAATCTTTCAATCACGGGCTTCTACATTTCACACATAGGAATTAAAAGCTCCCTATTACTATTACGAGAAGGAAAAACAAAAACTAACCACATGAACACTACAATAGTTACATCACGCATGTGACTCAATTGAACCGACTTGATATTAACAAAAATGTATCTAATAATTTTTAGCAAAGGCATGAAGGTAGTAAAATAAAGAAATGATAATCTCAAATAAGCTACAATATTGCTTTTAATTGCTCATAACAGCGAATAAAACTAAACATTCTAAATACAGTCAAAATAAAGATAACGGACCTCAAATTGCTAGAACTCCGGATAAAAACTCGAACGGAAACCTTGGACAGCGACCTCGACGTACCGGACGGCGACGAAGCAGGTTCGTTACTGTTTGAATGTCGTTTGGCTATGGTGTTCGGTAGTCGGTTTACGGCAGCTATGGAAGTTCGACGCGAGGAAGAAACAACAGCAGTAGCTGTTCGCTGGAGCTGCTGGTCGACTGGTTTGGTCGGCGTCGGTTCAGCTGAGGGTCGTTTGGGTGAGTTCACGGGCTGGGAGCCTCCCTTTTTAGAAGATATTCCATGAAGAAGAAGACTATTCAGATGAGAAGGGGTCCAGTGTTTTTTTTTCGTTTTCTGAAGAAGCCTCCCTGTTATCACGTTTTTCTTTTTGTTCCTGGCGCCGTTTTTCTTCTTTGCTTTTCGTTTTTTTTTCCTCTTCTTGCTCCCGTTTTCTTCTTAAAGAAGAAGACTTACAATAAGTCTCCTTTGCTTTGATTTTTTTATTCTCTTCTTTTCTTCACGTGAGCCTCTCTTTCTTTTGTCTTTTTTTTTTTTTTTTTTTTTTTTAATAAGTCCCATGTTTATTTTTTGTCTTTTACCTTTGTTTTTTTCCTTTTGTCTTTTTTTCTTTGTCTTTTCCCTTTGTCCTTTTCTTATTATTCCCACATCCCATTATGTATTGTCCCTCTTAGTGTAGTGGACTCGGATTATTACGGGCTAGGTCCGAAAATTATAAAACCGGGTAGTTTGAACCCGAATATTATTCTTCGCCCTGAACCGAGAATGGTGTTATTTAATTAATCCTAGGTAATCAAAATAACTATAATACTCATAATTAAAATAAAACTATTTTTTATATTTTTCAAGTTTAAAATAACTACGAAATATTAATGAAACTATTTTTTTTTATTATTTTCGTTTTTATAAAAAGATAAAAAATATAAAATACTATTTTTATATTTTCAAGTTTAAAATAACTACGAAACATTAATAAAACTATATTTTTGTTATTTTTTATTTTAAGGTAAAAATAAAGTAAAAGAGTCAAATTTAGCTAAAATAGCTATATTAAAATTAAACTAAATATTTTACACTGAAAAAATATAAAAAATCTCGGGGAGGGTCAAAAATCACGCGTTTACAGCTGCCCCTCTTTGACTGAAAACACAAAGAGTTTTCAGACAAAGAACGACTAGACAAGTGTTTTTGACCCGACCCTTATTCGGAGGGACTAAACTAAAAGATAAGAGGATGTGACCGAGCCCTTGTATCTGAGCTGCCTACATATCCTTGGCTATAAAGGAATCAGGCCACTTGTAGTTCAGAAGTGAGTAAGAATATGGAGTAACCGAGGTGGAGAGCCAGTCGAGGTTCCGTTCCGTCGAGGTTCCGTTCCATCGAAGTTCCGGTCCGTGGTCCTGCTATTACATCAAAAATCAAAACATGAGAAAGACTAACTAAGCTTATCAGCTACTAGTTGTTGACATCCAATTTTGTCCCTCCTTCTTTTAATTAATTTTCTTGAGCTTTTCCTAATTTATTAGTACATCAAGTACTATATTTTTTTAGTACTATTTTCCATCCACTATTATTATTATTATTATTATTATTATTATTATTATTATTATTATTGTTATAATAATAATTATTATTATGTTATTACTACTATTGTTAGTACTATTATTTATTATTTCTATTAATACTATTACAACGACAATTTTAATATTATTGCTACTACTATTATAGTCATCATTATCGTTATTATTATTATTATATTACCAAAAGACACATTTTTTATTTATTTATATAATTAATTGATAATATTTGTTTAATTAAACATTTTATAAATGTTTACATTAGTGATGATGTTTTAACATCTACTGTAAGTTATTGTTTTTAAATACTAGCTATCAAATTATTTTAAGTAACGTTAAATAATTTAGCTAACAATATTATGTTGTATTATATGATGTGAATAATAAAATTATTTTATATCCAAATATAATCTCAAAGAAATATTTAAAAAAAATGGAAAATGCCCAAACCTTAAAAGAACTAGCCCATTTCGGTTAAGCCCATTCACTAAAGAAGTCCAAATTAATCTAACCCAACAAGAAAGCCCAATTCGCCTAGCCCACACCATAGAACCCTCTAGATCCCTTAATCTTAACCCTTCCTTTTCATCAGATGATCCAACGTTCTTCTTCCTCTTTTGACCAAATGCCAAAATATTTTCCAACCCAACTTAGAAGAAGCATCACCATTTTTGGCTTAGAAATCTCTGCTTATGCTGCTATATCTCTGCCATGGCTTCCAACGTTCAAAATGGAGCGACCAACTTGACTCAAAATTCAATTTTTCTATTCAAAATCCCGCCCAAAATCAACCCTAATTTTTGCCTATAAATAGTGGCATTAGGGAAACGATTTGAGGGGAAGCTGCCGCTCATCCCCTCACAAATTCGAGGCATAAAAGAGCAGAAACCTTGGTGTTTGCTCGCCGAAGTGGAAGTCGATTCACTGACCTGAGACCTGTGCCTCAAGTTCACTGCGCCGCGAAAGGTCAGTTCTATTTTCCTTTTCGTTTTTGTTCTGTCTTAAAAATGTGTGTAAGGTTTAGCATCTGTTTAAACACATTTTTTGGTTTCGGTTTGCTTCTTGCGTTCCAAGTATGATAAATATTAGTCTTGCCTCTCTGTTGATTTAATGATGCCTAAACCAATATCTAGTTTTGCTAAGCATATATGTTCTAGTTTTTTTTCTTTCCTCTTTAGTTAATGGTTATACATTAGATGTATCATGTATAGGATTTTTTCTTAGTTGTCTAAAGTGACCTATGATTTATGTTACTATAACTGTAGAAACTTTGGTCACCCAACTAAAGTGCCGTTGCTACTTAATTGAAACTTCTTTAGATATTTTGTACCAGTAATGTGGTCAAAGCATTTTTTTTACAACCGAGTTTACATATATAGAATTTTAGACTCCAATGCCTATAAGTTTACTAATTCTAGTTGATAAGAAAGAGTTACATCTCATATATACTAGAGAATAACGCGTAAATAATATTTATTTGGCTTGCCTTTAAATGATTTTAAAAAAAAAATTCTGATTTAATTTCTTTTTTTTTTCTTTTCACAAAACATTAGCTACTAAGCACAGTTAAGTATATTCCTTTCAATTTGTTATTTGAAATAAGAGTCTAAGTTTCAAGAGATGTGGATACCATGGCTTGAGAATTCTTTAACACTACAATATCTGGGCTTAACCAAATGGTTAGTGCTCGCTTTTAGTGTTAGGGCTTGAATATTTTAGGGTCATTTGTTGAGATGTATCAAGCATTATATAAAAATAGATGCAGGTGTAGTATCTTGCTATCCATATAATGAGGTTTTAAAAAGAGAATGGCCTGAGTTTCGTTAAAACATAAAACTGCATTTTGTGTTCTTTCTTCATGGAGTATCCCCCATTCCTAGTTCCTTACAAGTATATATACTAGGTAAATATTGCGTTCTTAAGTTTTATAAAAGCATCATTTCCTTGCAATATGTATCATGTTTGAAGTTTTTGAGATTTGTTCCTTGTCTCTATAATACTTAGGACACACACTCAATGCAATCTTGTCTTCGCCTAGCTTCATTGTCT
Source organism: Nicotiana noctiflora (assembly GCA_032618575.1). NCBI lineage: Eukaryota > Viridiplantae > Streptophyta > Magnoliopsida > Solanales > Solanaceae > Nicotiana > Nicotiana noctiflora. The sequence continues at coordinate 62,295 of JASVEL010012014.1, read as the reverse complement.
CATTTTCTTCATGCTTGTTGAAAATTTAAGTTGTCTACTAATTTTATTCTTTTATTTTACCTTTTCTTTGCATGTCATACACATCGGAGTCGAAGAGTCTCAAGAGAGACTCAAACGCCGCTGCCGAAGCAAACTCAGCACCAATCTCTCATTCTTGAATAGCGGGACTCCGAGATTTGTCCTTCCGAAGAATCAAATAGGAAAATTGCTTGTTTATTTTGCCTTATTCCTGCTGCTCTGGATTCACCTTCTGCTCACTAACATTTATTTATATGTTTTGCCTGAGAAGTTTTCTTTTTGCACGGTTAAGCCTTAAATTACTTAGTATATTACCTCTCATTAGTAGTATAAATAATCATAGAATATAAGATTGAGGTGACATAATGTTGAACATTTTATAATCTGGAGACCCAACTAATCATTCTCAATTGATCTTTCTCACATATCTTAAATTTTTGAGAACTACTCTTTCTACTACAAATATAGACTCAATTCAGTTGGTTTAAGTCTTTGTTTTCTTTGAGTGTAAAGGCAAAAACAACTTTGTGATTTAGGATTTTGAATATATTTTCCTTTGGGACACATAAAGAGATTGAGTTTCTTTAAATATTCTATGATTGCTCCAGGTTGTACATCTCCAAGGCATTTTTTTTTTCTATTCAAATTAAGTTCTAAACTTTGTTGCAGCTGTATGACCGTTTCTCTAGTTAATTATTTGGAGTTGAACAAGTTTTAAATTCTAATATGTCCAAACAACCTAATTCTCCTTTTCTATTCGTACACTTTTACAAGTTGGACAACAAGTATTAATTGCTTTTGTAGAAGGATAATATACAAACTTTCACCTGTGATGGACACTTGGTTTTCTAATATACAAATATTTTCACTACTTAACATTAAATTAATTAACCTAAGTTTGGTCGGTTAACCGTAGTTAACGGATCATATAGGATGCCTTAATAATCTTCCCTATAGGATTAATTAGAATCCTTACCCATAATCTTTAAGGTTAAGCAGACCATAAAAACAGAGTTAATTTTAAGCACTACTTAACTAAAATTGGTGTCCTAATTCACCGTTACAATAATAATTAGGTGGCGACTCTAATTAATTAAACCCGCAGAATTACCAATATGTTATACTCTAATTTGACCCGTGTTAAAATGGGGTATAACAGCATGGCGACTCTGCTGGGGATTCAAGGTTCTAAACCATAACAAACTTAGGTTAATAATAAAATTTTATTTGTGATTGTTATGATGCTTATTTGAATTTCCTTTATATGAAAAACTATATTTTATGAATTGTTTATCTATTCTTATTGCTTTATATAAATTGTCATTCCGTTTCACTTCCTCCACTTTTGGAAAATTCACACAAAGCACTCACCTAGCGGTTACGCGGTTTGCGGCCGTGCACTATTAAAAATACCTTTTAGGGGAAAGTTCGTGGGTAAGTCGATCAGCGGTGCAGTCGACAGTCACGGGCTTTCCATTCTCAAGTTGTCCACTTGGGGGCAGACCAGTCTAGAAAACCCAATCTTAGTCAGCATAAGATAGAGCTAAACCAAAACCCTTTTAAGAGCATGCATCATTTTTAACCTTAGGTGATCTAATACCCGAGGTGTATTAAATCCATTAGTTAACCTTACCTAAATGTCCAAGTGGGTTTTCAACCCAAGTGACACTTATCATGTTTATGTGCATTATTTGAAGGGTAAACATGCCGATTATGTAGATTTTTTACTTTAAATTAATTATATCCTAGTTAAAGGAGCATGGCTATTTTTTTATAATATGTGTAATATTTTCAAATGTTATAATCTTGCGGAACAACGAGAAGTTTATATATGACAAAAATATCTTTTATTGTAGTTTCTTTGATTTTCTTTACGTAAAAATAAATAAATGGCCTAAGCGATTCATGTACTTCTTTTTGCTTTTGAAAATAAAATTACTTGCTTAATTAATTATAATAAATATATTTTATAATATTTTATTCTTTTGATGAAAATACACCCTCTTTTAAAATATATATATATGTTTAAGCAGACATATTTTACTATTTATTATGCTTTTAAGAAAAATAGAATTACTTAATTAATTTATAGAAATGAGATGATACATAATGGCATACTTATCTTTCAAATACACGGTAGGCCTACCTCTGGCACAAAGAGGCCCTCACGTATTAGGACGCGCTATTATTTGCTCTTTGGAATGTGTCACATGCTTTGCTTGCCTACTTGCTTACTTTTTATTTGCTATGTTACTTATTTGACTTTATTATTTTTACTAATATTATCTGTTGTTTTTTTTTAGAAAAAGGAAGTATTAACTATTCAACTTGCTTATATATTTTATTTGTTCATATATTTTTCTGTTCCTTATTTTTTTTATATCATTTTCCTGAATTAATAATAACAATCACCATCATTCCGCGCTTAGCGCTCTTTAACGACTCTAGAGCATCATTTGTGCATTTACTTAAGCTCAAATTTCTTTTAAGTCTACTCCAATTCTTAGAGTCTAATTAAGATATCTTTAGTCTCTCAGTTTCTTCTAATTTTAATAAAGTACGACGTCTTTCCCATAAGCTCTTCAATAGGCTCGGGTTGTCATGAAATTCCTCAATATTCGTGCCTTAAACTAGCCTTAAAATTTTTCTTTACACAACAATGAGCATCTGACTCCCTAAGCAAGATAGCATTCTAAAAAAACTAGCGTAAACTTTTATAATATGAGAATATTTTGCCGATCTAATTTTATGAGTTAATTTTTATTCGTGTTCTTTTCTTACAAATATAGTTACATATTTTTTTAAAATATCACCACTCGTGCATTACATATATTTTCAATTTTATTCAATTCTGACACAATCTTGCACCTCTAATTTTTGTCTCATAGCTTCATGTCTCTCAGAATTCAAATTTTCGTATTATTTCTCATATACAAGTAGGTAGGTGTCCAGTTTTGCACCATCCATCCAGCAATAAAAGGCTGCTATTTGGTTAATTTTTAGCATCAAATTCTTTTTAGTATTTTCACATATTCAATTCAAGCGTTTAGATCATCTTATTTCGGGTGGTCGAGATTAATCTTCACACACCCGTTAATTCTACGTCTTGGTATGTGAGTCGAGGTACTATCCCATAAGTTTCAAAATGGTTGATACCGTATTCCGGGCGTCGATAGCGTTATCACTTGCCAACGCTAAATAATAATAGAGTCATTTCATGTCTAATTGACTCTTATATCCTAATTACATATCTTGATTTTGAGCTTGTCGATATTCAATCAGCCAAATATTATTTTTAACGTCAAAATTATTCATCTTTAGCCTCCTTAAAATACGGTCTATATAAGACTCAGTCTCATTATAGCAAAATTTCCATTTATCTTCAAAAAAAACTGGGGCACATTTTTAGCACGCATGTTAAGTATGCTCGAAAGGGACATCATGCCATGGAATAAAAAAAATCCTAAAAATCGGGGCAATTTTTTTCTTTTATTTATAAAATTCCAGAGTCATGCAAGGAAATGGATTTGTGCTATAGCTAAAACTTTGATATTCGACATAAGTCAGTCTTTCATAAAACTTCAAATCATTTCGCTTACATGTCAACAAGTCTCGTGCGTTAGAGCCTTCTAGATAACAATTCATTCTCGTCCATCCTTTTTGCAACATCGACCATCATTTCTAGTTTAAGGCTCCAACTTAACATAGCATGAATTAATCTATATACTTTGTTATTTTTAGGTATTTATTTCATTGTGATTATGCGCTAACACTTTATTTTCGTTTGTATAGTTTTATTCTTCCTTTAAAAGTTGCCTAGCATTGAACACTGTTTTGGCTACGAATCTGCAAAAGGACGAGGCAATTATGACAGACCGATTTGAAGAATTCAACACTAGTAAGGGACTATTGCAAGCACAGACCGATGGTACCAAGGCAAATGTGGTGCGAAGAAACATGTTGGTTAATCTTGGAAACACTTTCGACCTACTTCCAAATATAGCTTCTGCTTCCAGCTCAAATCAAAATATTTGCTTAACCATATCTTCTTGCCCAAATCCTGTTTATGCAATCTCTCCACAAATACCATTAGCTTACACTCCTAATCAAGCTGTGATGATGCCCAATATCCAGCCTTCTGCGGTCGCAATTCCTTTTAGGGAAGACAAGCAAGACCAATTAGCATTGTGCCAATATGCAAGACGTGGTAAAGAAATACAGTCAAATGGCCACAAGAATTTGGATAATGAGCTCCAGCATCTAAGGAAAGCCATTGAAAATGAGCTGCAATCAAGAAGTTATCAAAGTTTGAAGTATGAAGATTTGTGTTTGCATCCACATGTTGAAACTCCGCTAGGGTACAAGCTGCCAAAGTTCAACACTTTTAATGGGATTGGAGATCCTGTTGCTCATTTAAAGGATTACTGCACCAGATTGATTGGCATTGGACATAATGAGGCCGTTCGAATGAGATTATTCATTCAAAGTTTGTCCGGATTAGCGCTCACTTGGTACACCAGACAAGATTTTAGCAAATGGCATACATGGGAAGATATGGCCCATGATTTTGTGAAGCAATACGAGTTTAACATCAGAAGTGATCCGCACATGGTTGATTTGCTCAAAATAAAGAAAATGCCGCGTGAATCTTTTCAAGAATATGCCACACGATGGAGGTTAGAAGCTTCAAAAATTCATCCCCCATTGCCAGAGGGGGAATTGATATCAACCTTTGTCCAAATTCAAGAAGGCATATACTTTGATAAGCTGCTCGGAACTTGTGCACGCAATTTCTCTGATTTGATTCGAATTGGAAACAAGCTAGAATGTGGCATTCAGGAAGGAAGAGTTGTCGGCAAATCAACAGCTCAAACGATTAACCAAACCTTCCATCAAGAGATACATGGAAACCTGCAAGGCAAAGAAGATAACTCAGTCGCCACGACTATGCACCAACCGCAATGCTATGACAATAACCCACTTTTGCAATCCTATGCCACTTCCAACTTCCATAATAAGCACCGCCAGTCTAATCGCCAACAAAGTTTCCGAAAACAATCTCCCCGAGCACAATGTAGCCTCCAACCACAAAAGAAGGTGAAGCCCTGCTCTTTCACTCACTTGGATGAGCCATTGGTTGACATACTTGAACGATTGAAAGCCAAAGGTCTTCTACAAACGAGGAAGGGATTTATCTCTGAGCATCCACCTCAAAACTTTGATCCATCTAAGAATTGTGCATTCCATTCAAACATTCAAGGACATGACACCGAAGAATGTTCAGCACTCAAATTCAAGATACAATGTATGATTAAGCAAGGCAAGATAAAGATACAACCTGAGTTACCGAGCAATAATTGTGAAATATCAACTGCAGGCACAATTATTGTCTAAAGCGATCCATCAAAATTGGCAACAAGATGTTTGAAAAGAAAACGCATAGCAAATGAAGAAGACTGAGAATGATGTCATATCACAACCCCACCCGCCCTTAGTACTACTCTTTTACAATTCTTCTAAGACTTTTGTAATGAACTACGTTTTGACCTGATTCCCGTTTAAGAGGGGATACGTAGGCAGCCCTATGGGTTCGGTCTCATCATAATAAAAATTCTGTTTGCCCCAAAAGCCAAAACCGGGGCTGATTTTGCAGAAGGATCCTCATCATTCGGCAACGCAGAAAATAAAATCTCGAGCCACATATTCATTACAAGGACAATAGCAAATTCCGAAATGCCATGGAAAGAAGTTGCAGATTCAAAGCCAAACTTTTACGTTCAATGCAAGGCAACCATTTTATTTTGTACTAACGAATTTTCTTTGAGTAATGCAGGGGCATATTTTAGTATTCTTGAACGTTATACGCTATTGCAAAGCTCAGCATCAAGTCAAAAGTCGCAAAGCAAATGATAAAGCCAAGCAAGCGCACAAACTTTGAAACTTACAATTTTTCTTTGACTGCAGGAATTTATTAATAGAAAAACTTTCTTTTGAAGCTCCAACAACTGTTACCATTGCACCAGGAATCTTCACTACTACAAAGGCATTTCATCAAGCACTGTGCATCGCACCATTTGCTATTACAAAATCATTGCGCCAAGCTCTCTGCATTGCACCATCAATATATGTTGCTTTGAAGTAACCATGCCAAGCTCTTCGCATTGCACCAATCTGGACTTTACTAATAATAAACTTCAGCATGCAAATTCTCAAATCATTGGCACCGCTCCTTGAAAAGGCACTGCATCAAGCTCTCCGCACCAAGGATATTCGCTATTGTACCAAGCTCTTTGCATCGCACCTTGAATATTTTATTATAACTTTGGCATCAGATCAAGCTTTATGTACCATATCAAGCTCTTTGCACCGCATCATATTAATATTTGTAATTACAAATCAAGCACTACATATCGGGTCTATCCGCTCTCAAACAGGATATATTGGGTCTATCCGCCCTCAAACAGGATATATGGGGTCCATCCGCCCTCAAACAGGATACATGGGGTCCATCCGCCCTCAAGTAGGATATATCGGGTCCATCCGCCCTCAAATAGGATATGTCGGGTCCATCCGCCCTCAAATAGGATATGTCGGGTCCATCCGCCCTCAAATAGGATATGTCGGGTCCATCCGCCCTCAAATAGGATATATCGGGTCCATCCGCCCTCAAATAGGATATATCGGGTCCATCCGCCCTCAAATAGGATATATCGGGTCCATCCGCCCTCAAACAGGATATATCGGGTTCATCCGCCCTCAAATGGGATATATAGGGTCTATCCGCCCTCAAATGGGATATATCGGGTCCATCCGCCCTCAAATAGGATATATCGGGTCCATCCGCCCTCAAATAGGATATGTCGGGTCCATCCGCCCTCAAATAGGATATATCGGGTCCATCCGCCCTCAAATAGGATATATCGGGTCCATCCGCCCTCAAACAGGATATATCGGGTTCATCCGCCCTCAAATAGGATATGTCGGGTCCATCCGCCCTCAAATAGGATATGTCGGGTCCATCCGCCCTCAAATAGGATATATCGGGTCCATCCGCCCTCAAACAGGATATATCGGGTCCATCCGCCCTCAAATTGGATATATCGGGTTTATCCTCCCTCAAATAGGATATATCGGGTCCATCCGCCCTCAAATAGGATATATCGGGTCCATCCGCCCTCAAATAGGATATATTGGGTCTATCCGCCCTCAAACAGGATATATCGGGTCCATCCGCCCTCAAATAGGATATATCGGGTCCATTCGCCCTCAAACAGGATATATCGGGTTCATCCGCCCTCAAATAGGATATATCGGGTCCATCCGCCCTCAAACAGGATATATCGGGTCCATCCGCCCTCAAATAGGATATATCGGGTTCATCCGCCCTCAAATAGGATATATCGGGCCCATCCGCCCTCAAATAGGATATTTTGGGTTCATCCGCCCTCAAATAGGATATATCGGGTCCATCCGCCCTCAAATAGGATATATCGGATCTATCCGCCCTCAAATAGGATATATCGGGTCAATCCGCCCTCAAATAGGATATATTGGGTCAATCCGCCCTCAAATAGGATATGTCGGGTTTATCCGCCCTCAAATAGGATATTGAAGTTAATTCTTCCTCAAAAAGATCTTTAATGTTATTTTAACCTGAATGGTCCCGCTTGCATAAACGTTGCCAAAACATATCTTTCATAAATCATTGCCAAACATATTTTCATAAGCTAAATTTTCATATGGCATCCATAAAATTATTTTTTTATAAGTTTACCCAATAAATTCGCATTTCTTATGAATTGACGCTTAAATATTAATTTCGTAAAATTACTTTTATGGCATAGTGCATCTTATTTCCTAACGAGTTTTTTTTAGCATTGTTAATCTTTGCAGGAAATATAGCCCAACGTGGAACTATATCTTAGCAGTGAACTGGGGCAGTTTGTTGGAGAGGAATACCAAACTCTCCAACAAAGGTCAAGGATCTACTTCGAACTCCGCTCAACTCAACTCTCAAAATTCTTAACCAAATCATTTTTTCAAATATCGTTCTTTCAACCATGGTACCTAGTGTCTATATAATTCAATACTGGGGCAGCATTTTTTAAGACCTGCATCAATCGTTAAATCCTAATCCAGGGTACCATCAGTTTTGAACTACATATGGCCTGATTCTCGTGAAACCCGAGATATGTAGGCAACTCAAAATCGGAGTTCGACCGCAATAATTTTTTTTTACTATGTCCCTTTTGTCCCATTCCAACCTTGATAGTCGGGACAAAATTGGCTACTAAGTCAATATTCTTTGCCCGAATACTCTTTCATCGTCTCCGGTCAAAGAGGGGCAGTTGTTGACATCCAATTTTGTCCCTCCTTCTTTTAATTAATTTTCTTGAGCTTTTCCTAATTTATTAGTACATCAAGTACTATATTTTTTTAGTACTATTTTCCATCCACTATTATTATTATTATTATTATTATTATTATTATTATTATTATTATTATTATTATTATTATTATTATTATTATTATTATTATTATTATTGTTATAATAATAATTATTATTATGTTATTACTACTATTGTTAGTACTATTATTTATTATTTCTATTAATACTATTACAACGACAATTTTAATATTATTGCTACTACTATTATAGTCATCATTATCGTTATTATTATTATTATATTACCAAAAGACACATTTTTTATTTATTTATATAATTAATTGATAATATTTGTTTAATTAAACATTTTATAAATGTTTACATTAGTGATGATGTTTTAACATCTACTGTAAGTTATTGTTTTTAAATACTAGCTATCAAATTATTTTAAGTAACGTTAAATAATTTAGCTAACAATATTATGTTGTATTATATGATGTGAATAATAAAATTATTTTATATCCAAATATAATCTCAAAGAAATATTTAAAAAAAATGGAAAATGCCCAAACCTTAAAAGAACTAGCCCATTTCGGTTAAGCCCATTCACTAAAGAAGTCCAAATTAATCTAACCCAACAAGAAAGCCCAATTCGCCTAGCCCACACCATAGAACCCTCTAGATCCCTTAATCTTAACCCTTCCTTTTCATCAGATGATCCAACGTTCTTCTTCCTCTTTTGACCAAATGCCAAAATATTTTCCAACCCAACTTAGAAGAAGCATCACCATTTTTGGCTTAGAAATCTCTGCTTATGCTGCTATATCTCTGCCATGGCTTCCAACGTTCAAAATGGAGCGACCAACTTGACTCAAAATTCAATTTTTCTATTCAAAATCCCGCCCAAAATCAACCCTAATTTTTGCCTATAAATAGTGGCATTAGGGAAACGATTTGAGGGGAAGCTGTCGCTCATCCCCTCACAAATTCGAGGCATAAAAGAGCAGAAACCTTGGTGTTTGCTCGCCGAAGTGGAAGTCGATTCACTGACCTGAGACCTGTGCCTCAAGTTCACTGCGCCGCGAAAGGTCAGTTCTATTTTCCTTTTCGTTTTTGTTCTGTCTTAAAAATGTGTGTAAGGTTTAGCATCTGTTTAAACACATTTTTTGGTTTCGGTTTGCTTCTTGCGTTCCAAGTATGATAAATATTAGTCTTGCCTCTCTGTTGATTTAATGATGCCTAAACCAATATCTAGTTTTGCTAAGCATATATGTTCTAGTTTTTTTTCTTTCCTCTTTAGTTAATGGTTATACATTAGATGTATCATGTATAGGATTTTTTCTTAGTTGTCTAAAGTGACCTATGATTTATGTTACTATAACTGTAGAAACTTTGGTCACCCAACTAAAGTGCCGTTGCTACTTAATTGAAACTTCTTTAGATATTTTGTACCAGTAATGTGGTCAAAGCATTTTTTTTTACAACCGAGTTTACATATATAGAATTTTAGACTCCAATGCCTATAAGTTTACTAATTCTAGTTGATAAGAAAGAGTTACATCTCATATATACTAGAGAATAACGCGTAAATAATATTTATTTGGCTTGCCTTTAAATGATTTTAAAAAAAAAATTCTGATTTAATTTCTTTTTTTTTTCTTTTCACAAAACATTAGCTACTAAGCACAGTTAAGTATATTCCTTTCAATTTGTTATTTGAAATAAGAGTCTAAGTTTCAAGAGATGTGGATACCATGGCTTGAGAATTCTTTAACACTACAATATATGGGCTTAACCAAATGGTTAGTGCTCGCTTTTAGTGTTAGGGCTTGAATCTTTTAGGGTCATTTGTTGAGATGTATCAAGCATTATATAAAAATAGATGCAGGTGTAGTATCTTGCTATCCATATAATGAGGTTTTAAAAAGAGAATGGCCTGAGTTTCGTTAAAACATAAAACTGCATTTTGTGTTCTTTCTTCATGGAGTATCCCCCATTCCTAGTTCCTTACAAGTATATATACTAGGTAAATATTGCGTTCTTAAGTTTTATAAAAGCATCATTTCCTTGCAATATGTATCATGTTTGAAGTTTTTGAGATTTGTTCCTTGTCTCTATAATACTTAGGACACACACTCAATGCAATCTTGTCTTCGCCTAGCTTCATTGTCTCATTTTCTTCATGCTTGTTGAAAATTTAAGTTGTCTACTAATTTTATTCTTTTATTTTACCTTTTCTTTGCATGTCATACACATCGGAGTCGAAGAGTCTCAAGAGAGACTCAAACGCCGTTGCCGAAGCAAACTCAGCACCAATCTCTCATTCTTGAATAGCGGGACTCCGAGATTTGTCCTTCCGAAGAATCAAATAGGAAAATTGCTTGTTTATTTTGCCTTATTCCTGCTGCTCTGGATTCACCTTCTGCTGACTAACATTTATTTATATGTTTTGCCTGAGAAGTTTTCTTTTTGCACGGTTAAGCCTTAAATTACTTAGTATATTACCTCTCATTAGTAGTATAAATAATCATAGAATATAAGATTGAGGTGACATAATGTTGAACATTTTATAATCTGGAGACCCAACTAATCATTCTCAATAGATCTTTCTCACATATCTTAAACTTTTGAGAACTACTCTTTCTACTACAAATATAGACTCAATTCAGTTGGTTTAAGTCTTTGTTTTCTTTGAGTGTAAAGGCAAAAACAACTTTGTGATTTAGGATTTTGAATATATTTTCCTTTGGGACACATAAAGAGATTGAGTTTCTTTAAATATTCTATGATTGCTCCAGGTTGTACATCTCCAAGGCATTTTTTTTTTCTATTCAAATTAAGTTCTAAACTTTGTTGCAGCTGTATGACCGTTTCTCTAGTTAATTATTTGGAGTTGAACAAGTTTTAAATTCTAATATGTCCAAACAACCTAATTCTCCTTTTCTATTCGTACACTTTTACAAGTTGGACAACAAGTATTAATTGCTTTTGTAGAAGGATAATATACAAACTTTCACCTGTGATGGACACTTGGTTTTCTAATATACAAATATTTTCACTACTTAACATTAAATTAATTAACCTAAGTTTGGTCGGTTAACCGTAGTTAACGGATCATATAGGATGCCTTAATAATCTTCCCTATAGGATTAATTAGAATCCTTACCCATAATCTTTAAGGTTAAGCAGACCATAAAAACAGAGTTAATTTTAAGCACTACTTATCTAAAATTGATGTCCTAATTCACCGTTACAATAATAATTAGGTGGCGACTCTCTTTAATTAATTAAACCCGCAGAATTACCAATATGTTATACTCTAATTTGACCCGTGTTAAAATGGGGTATAACACTAGTTACAAGATTCCTATCTATAAGTCTTCTGAAGCTTGATCTTGAGTATTGGTTGGTGCTTCATGCGGACTCTAAATTTGAACTTTGATACTTGCTAGTTGTAGGTGCTAGTTCAATCTTCTTCGGCCTTCTGGATTAGGACCAGACTTGCAGTTCTTGTGTCATTGACCATGTCTTGGACAACTTTCATCAGCTTCTGCATTTTGGATTGGCTTCTTGCCCCTTTTTACATTGTGACTAACTTCTGTTGATCATCTCGGACTGTTGACTCGCATTCTGGTCGCAAGCTTCTTTTGTTGCTAACTTGTATTGCACTCCAAGGTGAATTCCCTGACTTGTGATCTTCGAGCTATTCTCCTTCGAAGTCTGAATCTATCTTTTCTGATCCTTGTTGCCTTCCTTCTGGTTCATGCTGGGGATACACTCTGTCACTTTTTGATTGTTCACTATCCTTATCAAATCTTGGCAACTGTGACGTCGTTCTGCTTTTCCGGCGGGCTTCTGACTTTAACAACAAACTCTAATCATAAATTGCCATTCCCTTCTTCAAGTGGGCACCTGACATCTCAGGAGAAAGATTCATCGGATTGAGATTTTGATGTCTTAGGAGAAAGATTCATCAGACTAAGACTTTGATATCTTAGGAGAAAGATTCATCAGACTAAGATTTTGACGCTAGGAGATAATTCCTCAGACTAGGTCTAAATTGTTGTGATCTCAGGAGAAAGATTCATCAGACTGAGATTTTGATATCTTAGGAGAAAGATTCATCAGACTAAGATTTTGACGTCTTAGGAGAAAGATTCATCAGACTAAGATTTTGACGCTAGGAGATAATTCCTCAGACTAGGTCTAAATTGTTGTGATCTCAGGAGAAAGATTCATCAGACTGAGATTTTGATATCTTAGGAGAAAGATTCATCAGACTAAGACTTTGATGTCTTAGGAGAAAGATTCGTCAGACTAAGATTTTGACGCTAGGAGATAATTCCTCGGACTAGGTCTAAATTGATGCCTTACTTGAAATCTTCCAATTGTTGCTTCTTCTTTTTGCTTTCATCTAAAGCCTCTAATTTTTGTTTTTTTTTCTTCCTATTAAATTATCTTTAACTATAACTTCAAAAACTAAATCGTCACTCCATTCTTCAGGCGGGCTCCCTGACTTCAACTATCACTTCAAAATAAATCGCCACTCCATTCTTCAGGCAGGCTCCCTGACTTCAACTACAACTCAAAACTAAATCGTCACTCCATTCTTCAGGCGGGCTCCCTGACTTCAACTACAACTTCAAAACTAAATCGCCACTATATTCTTCAGGCGGGCTGACTAAGGTTTGAAAAGATTCCCGGGGGGGCTCCCTGACTTCAACTATAACTTCAAAACTAACTCGCCACTCCATTCTTCAGGCGGGCTCCCTGATTTCAACTACAACTCAAAAACTCAATCGCCACTCAATTCTTCAGGCGGGCTCCCTGACTTCAACTGCACTTCAAAATAAATCGCAATTCCATTCTTCAGGCGGGCTCCCTGACTTCAACTACAACTCAAAACTAAATCGTCACTCCATTCTTCAGGCGGGCTCCCTGACTTCAACTACAACTTCAAAACTAAATCGCCACTCCATTCTTCAGGCGGGCTCCCTGACTTCAACTATAACTTCAAAACTAACTCGCCACTCCATTCTTCGGGCGGGCTCCCTGACTTCAACTATAACTTCAAAACTAAATCGTCACTCCATTCTTCAGGGCGGGCTCCCCGACTTCAACTACAACTTCAAAACTAAATCGCCACTCTATTCTTCAAGCGGGCTCCCCGACTTCAACTATAACTTCAAAACTAACTCGCCACTCCATTCTTCGGGCGGGCTCCCTGACTTCAACTACAACTCAAAAACTCAATCGCCACTCAATTCTTCAGGCGGGCTCCCTGACTTCAACTGCACTTCAAAATAAATCGCAATTCCATTCTTCAGGCGGGCTCCCTGACTTCAACTACAACTCAAAACTAAATCGTCACTCCATTCTTCAGGAGGGCTCCCTGACTTCAACTACAACTTCAAAACTAAATCGCCACTCTATTCTTCAGGCGGGCTCCCTGACTTCAACTATAACTTCAAAACTAACTCGCCACTCCATTCTTCAGGCGGGCTCCCTGACTTCAACTACAACTCAAAAACTCAATCGCCACTCAATTCTTCAGGCGGGCTCCCTGACTTCAACTGCACTTCAAAATAAATCGCCACTCCATTCTTCAGGCGGGCTCCCTGACTTCAATTACAACTCACTAACTTCATCCTATCCATATCGCCTTCCTTTGATCATGTACCACTTTCTTCTTTCTGCATCATCTCTTGGGCCATCTTTTCTTCTGAATTACCTTGTTTTGGAATTGCTTTCCTCCTGGGTCGTGTTATTTTTCTCTTGACCGCTGGGGATATCCTTGGAATTGTTTACTTACCTGCTGGGGATAATGCTGCTGGGGAAATCTTCTTTATTTCCTCCTTTTCTACTTCCTTCAAAACCTTTATTCTCTCCCGAGATCGCTGGGGATTGAAATGTCATCGGCTGGGGATTACCCTGTCGGGGGATCCCTTTTCCTTCTTCCTCTTTCCAAACCTCCTTCGGGGCTCGCGTTTCGCTCCCTTGAAAAACTTGTAGGATATAATGTTGCCGGTGAAATCTCGAAATCAGTGTTTTATTTTTCCGAGAACTGCTGGGGGTGATACCGGCCTCTTGCCTTTCTGAACGCAAGCTTCCTCGTTTTGTCCTGTCTGCTGGGGGTATAATTTCCTTTATCACAGCTTGTTGTTTTCTTTCTTTCAAAGCTGCTGGGGATAACCGGGTTCAAAGATCATTTCCTCGCGTTATCTGGCTTCTTTCCCCAACCAGGTATTTGGTTTCGAGAAAATTTTCGCAACGGGAGAAAATTTTCTGCCCCAGTTTGAGAATCTTCTTCGTGGCATGCTTTTCTGCCAACAACCCCTCTTCTTCCTGTTTCAAATCAAAGAAAAATTAGTTAGTTTTAAAATGTGGTAGCTGGTTGTGGTGCTCCTGCTGGGGATGGTTCTCCTCTTCTTTCCCTACTCTGCGTTTCATTGTCAGACCCTGCCGGGGATGTTATCATTTGATGATATTCATGCTGGGGATAGTTTTCTCCTTTCTTGCTTCCCCGCCTTCCTTGACGACTCTTTATTCGCGAACCTTTCCACGTGGTTTTCCACCGACCACCCGAATTCCTATAATAGTGACCCTTCGTGAAGACCTTGCATGTTTTACTGGTGAACCATTTTCTTTATTCACCCTTGTCACTGAAAATACCTTTCTGCTGGGGATATCTCCCCTTCTTTGGCGGCATATCTAAGGAATAGGCATTTCCCGACCTTTGAGTCTCATTGGCCTTGGCCTCGAGGTCATTAACCTTCATTGAGATATCCTTTTCACACCGATCTACCCCTTTGTCGATTTCCTATTGCTGGGGAATATCCTTCTGGACACTGGATTTGCGCTTAATCCCTCCTCACTTATACCATTTGGGTGTACCAATCAAATTCCATCTTGCATAATTGGAAAGCTGATGGAAAATTTTGAAGTCATTTCTTACAAACAGACTCTATTGGGGAATTTTTATGAAAGGAGAAAGATAAAAGGAAACAGAATAAAAGACAAAAACGAGGGTGACTCTCTAAAAAGGAAAATTATAAAATAACCCTATCAAACGTGGATACCAACTCTAATGGACATGACATGCATATATAGCCTACCCTTCGTCGTTAAACCGCCTTTTGTAATCTTCTCCTGGGGCTTTCCTATCTCATTTCCAACCTTCGTTCGACTTGTAGTGCCCGAGGGGTTATCACTACCAAGCCTCTCTCATTTTGGTTTTCTCTCAGCTTTCATCGCCTTATGGTGCATGTGAAGGTTTTCACCGCTAAGACTCTCTCATTTGTGTTACTTTTCCGCTGGGGATTGGTGGTGCTACTGCTAAGATTCACTCATATTTCTTCTGCTGCAGATCCGAGTCTTTTCTGATGGGAATCGGAGTGTTATGTTCTGATAAGACTTCTCTCATTTGCCTGACTTGGCCTCTTTTAAAGATTGGTCAAAAGGTCTTTCTTTGGACCGTAATGTGGATTTGGATAAGGCTAGAAAGAAATGGTATTAAAGGCTCGAAACAAAACAAAATGGGTTCAAAATTACAACCTTCGGAGTCTACATCTTCCTTTATAAACACAACTTTTGTTGCCCCGGTTTCTAGCTTGGGGATTTTTATTTCTTTATTTACACTATGACCGAGCTGTGAAGCGCCTACGTATCCTCCTTGAGGAATCAGGTCAAACGTAGTTCCCAATTCCTTGTTTTTCTAGTTTTTCCTTTTCATTTTTCATTCTTTTTTTTTCTTTTTTTTTTTGTTCTTTTTGGTTGTTTTCGTTGTTTTCTTTTTCTCTTTTTCTTTCTTTATCTTTCCCATTTGTGTTTCTAATTTTGGTACCGATTCCGAATTAGGGGTATGAAAGAAATCAAAATAAGGCTCGAAGGGTTGACGATGGATAAAGTGTTTGGATAGCAGAACAAAATGCCTTCGTCATTCCAATCTTCAAAACATGCCAAGTGTAAACAACACAATTAATATTCGCCATATCTTTAAAGCACTGTTGGGCAACACTCTCATTTTCATTATTATGAACAACCCCATGTCAATTTTGGCAGCTTGCCTTTAACTGTTTTCTTTTACTTGCCCCAGTTTCTCATGACTCGGGTTTCGAATAATCTCAAACCATTCATACTTCATTTAAATATCTCGATCACCTCCCAATGGTTTTGTGATTAACTTTTAAGATCAGGCCAGAACTATGCGCGCACGTCATGTCACTAGAGCTAGCAGAAAAAGAACTATAGGAAGGAGATGACTAAATAACAGAAAATGTCTAGAAATAATATAAAATAGGTCATTGCATGAACTGATAAAACAATGATTCGAACAACCAAAAAAACAAAATTGGGGTTACAACCCTTAGAACGAACCTAGACCCCTTTAGATGAGACACTATGATCAAAAGAAAAATACAAAGATAAAAGGTTTGAGCCACAAGACAACATTCGGATTACCATTCTGAAATAACTCGGACAAAAAAAACAAAATAAACCACCACAAATGACTCTCCAATTGATAAGCCTGACATTTAGCCACGAATTTGATTATCAGAACCACTAGGGCCTTTTCTCATTTCAGTCGGCAAATTCCCGAGTGGATGCTCATATTCCGTGCCACCAGGCATCACCGCCAGAAAGTGTGTATCATCAGGTGCAGGTAATGGATTCAGCGCGATATTCTGGGTGTCACCGTTATGAATCACAATCAATCTTTCTTGGATCATCCTTTCTATTTCCCTTTTCAAATCCCGACAACTTTCCATGTTGTGCCCCTGGGCATGGGAATGGTATTCACACCTTTTAGATGGGTCAAAGCTCCTTGCACGTGGGTCCACATGATTTGGAGGGATGGGTGCAATCATGTCCTGTTGCTTTAACTTCTCAAATAAGCTTTCATAGGAAACTCCTATTGGTGTGAAATTATCCTTCAACTTCGGTTCCCTTCTATGCCCTTGGTTTGGAAGTGGGTTATAAGGTATTTGGAAATTTTGCAGAGGTTGATAGAGATTTTGTGATGCTCGTGCTCGCTTTCTTGGATGATTTGATGGCTGAATAACATACTGGGGTGGATCAACTGGGTATGGTGGGTTCGGAGGTGGATAGTAATGCTCAGGGGAATTATGGAAAACTTGTCGAGACATCGCATACCGTCGAGGTGTCCTTCTGGAACCTTTTCTTGACCCCGATATCATCATGACTTCTTCATCCCTCTTATTCGTGTCACTAGATTCAAATTGGACACCCTGAGCTGCAGCCTTGAGAGCCGCTTGACTTATAATTCTGCCTGTCTTAAGACCGTTCTCTACCCTTTCTCCCATTTTGATTACATCCAAGAAGGATTGACCAACCGCGGACATCATGTTCTGAAAATAATCCGGCTCTTGAGCCTGAAGGAAGATAGTGATTAACTCATGGTCATCCATGGGTGGCTCAGCACGAGCCGCTTGCTCTCTCCATTTAAGGGCATATTCCCTGAAACTTTCACTTGATTTCTTCTTCAGATTTGAAAGGAAAATGCGGTCCGGGGCAATGTCAATGTTGTATTGGAATTGTTTGACAAAGGCCTGTGCCATGTCGTTCCAGACGTGCCAGCGAGATGCATCTTGATCCCAAAACCATTCAGAGGCTACTCCTATAAGGCTTTCCCCAAAGTAAGCTATTAACAATTCTTCATTTCTTCCCGGACTCCTTAGTTGATTGCAATACCTTTTCAAATGGGCTATGGGATGTCCATGTCCATCGTACTTTTCAAATTTGGGAATCTTGAAACCAGGTGGCAAGTGGACATCGGGAAACAAGCATAGATCTTTGAAAGCAACACTCTTTTGACCTGCCAACCCGTGCGTGTTTTTCAACCGCTGTTCTAAGCTTTTCAATCTTTGGGTTATTTCCTACTGTACCATCTTTCGGGGATCTTGCGTTGTCCGCTTGTCACAAACCAACCGCCTTCTACTTACTTTACAATTCAAGACAAAACATGTTAGAATGGACTCAGACAGTCCTTATCAAAATTTTTTATTTTTTTATTTTTTTTCATTTTTATTTTATTTTATATTATATATATACATATACAGTTGTGGTCGAATCTTTTGGAGATTGCCTACGTATCATGACCCCGCATGAATCAGACCGAGCGTAGTTCTTGCAAATTAATGCAAGAAATAAAGAGATATTTATTTGATTTTTTTTTTTAAAAAAAGGGAAAATTATGGAAGCCGACTCCAACTACAAACTCTGACGAAAAACTTTCAACATTGTGCCAGAGATTTCTACAAAAATAAGAATATTTTTGGTGTCAATTATGACTATTTCTACAAAATTGGACACATAATGGCTTATTTGACAAAATGACTATTTTTGCAAAATTTATTTAAGAAAGATAAACTTGATTTTTTTTTTTATCCTGTGGCTCATGGGGTATCGTTCGGCATCACCATAAACCAACACAAGACTATTTTTCATAAATTGGCCATGTAATGGCTTATTTAGACAAAGTGGCTCTTTTTGCAAAATTTTATTTAAGAAGATGCAAATTCAAAATTTTATCCCGGGGCCTATGGGCCATCGTTCAGCATCGACACAGGCCAACACGAGACTGAGGAAGTTAAAAATGCAAAAATATGGCTATTTCAGCAAAATTCCGGCCATGTAATGGCTTATTTGATAAAGTGGATATTTTTGAAAAGTTGATTGATGACTCAGACTTAATTTTGCGGATACAGCCTTTCAACATTTCCGCGAGGGAATATTTCAAGGCTGTGTCCAAAATTATTTACAATGACTCAATGTGGCTATTCTTGCAAAAACGGCCTTCCGGTGTCTTTTGAGGGACATTCGGCATATTTTGAGCAAGAATAGCGTCACCCGACTTATTTATAACAAAATCAAAAATT
This sequence comes from Nicotiana noctiflora, assembly GCA_032618575.1. Taxonomy (NCBI): domain Eukaryota; kingdom Viridiplantae; phylum Streptophyta; class Magnoliopsida; order Solanales; family Solanaceae; genus Nicotiana; species Nicotiana noctiflora. The sequence continues at coordinate 42,993 of JASVEL010012014.1, read as the reverse complement.
TGATATTTTTTGGTTATTTTTTCAAAAGGGGTGTGAACCCGGACTTGATTTTGCGGCTATGGCCTTGCGACATTTCCACAAGGAATATTTCAAGGTTGTGCCCGTAAATTATTAAAAATGTTTCAAAGTGGCTATTTTTGCAAAAAAAACAGCCTTCCGGCGTCCTTTCGGAACATTCGGCTATTTTCAAAAACAGCGTCACTTCGATTTATTGACAAAATTAAACACACATTTTTTTTTGATTTTTTTTTTAAAAGGGGTGGTTGAACCCGATGAGGGTTGCCTACGTATCTCACCTAGTGGTGAGAATCAAACCTGTGTAGTTCGGTCAGATTATTTTATGACCAATTATTTCAACTAAATTGCTCTTTCTATTTTTTTCAAATTTTCAAATTTTTCGACAGCATTTCGTCAATATTTTTGATATTTTTCTATTCCAAAATTCTATTTATTTTTTTTTGTTTTCAGGAATTTAACCAATCATCATAATAATACATGATAAATAAATGCAACATATAATATGCTCGGTCTTTGATTACTGGGTCACCTGTCCTAGACGGACCCAACCCCTGTGTTGACTCCCCTAAGTCAAATGCAACGTGATGGAAATAAGCGTTTCCTACTAGGGATCCGGCATGAAGTCACGTTATTCTAAGTTTAAAACCTGGGTATCTGATCTAGACTGTGTACCCAAGTGGACAACTCGAGTTGAGGAAGGAGCTCCTTTCCGGGAACCAAAAGGCCAGCCGGCTTAGAAACTTTCCGAGCCTCTTTATTATTTCGGGATATGACACTAACAGAATAGGGAGTCTCAACCAGTGAGCACATCCCCATAGGTGAGAAGAGAAGGGTTTCGGCACAGTTTATATATACAGTTCAAGATAATATCAAAGCGGTAAACATATAGCAGTTTGTATATACAGTTCAGATGGTATCAAAGCGGTAAACATATAGCACATTAATTAAACATATAATAAAATCAGATATAGGCAAAAACAACAATTTAACTGAGCTCAAATTCTTGAACCCTGAACCGAAGTTCAGAAGTACTGCATCCCCAGCAGAGTCGCCAGAGCTGTCACACCTCCTTTTTCCGCACCCGCGAGGGCGCGTAGGAGTTTTTCCAATTAAAGGACAATCGAAATGGGATTTATTTAATTAATTCAGAGTCGCCACTTGGGAGATTTATGGTGTCCCAAGTCACCGATTAAATCTCGAATCGAGGAAAAGATTGACTCTGTATTACAGTCCGCGAACCAAAAATCCTAAGTAAGGAATTCTGTTAACCCGGGAGAAGGTGTTAGGCATTCCCGGGTTCCGTGGTTCTAGCACGGTCACTCAACTGTTGTATTTGATTTTATCCGATTTCAAAAATACGTTTTAACTTATGTGCCTTTTATTAGTAATTCGCTTTTAATTTTTATTTTTAATAAGAATTGCAACGTCGTGAAAAATGCGTTTTGAACCACGTCGCACCAAGTGCACCCATGGTTGTCAACATATTTCGACTCCGTTGAGACTTGGATTTGGGTCACATAAATGTGCACCCGAGTTTAGGAATATATTATTATTAAACACGCGCCTAAAGATACTAACGCGTTATTATTTTGGGAATGCCGTGAAATCCGCTAAACGGCACATCCCGGAGTCTAAGCATCTTTGTAAAAACTATCTATTGAGGGCCCCGCAATTTGCGTGTTATTTTGGCGAGGCTCGTCTCACTTATTGTTTAAGGGCTCATTACCCTTTTATTGTTTATTGTTTTAAATGAATTACAATGCGGTGGAAACGTATCTCGAACCACGTTGCACCAGTGCACCCGTGACTTTTGACACGTTTCGACTTCGTTGAGATTTAGATTTGGGTCACATAAATGTGCACCCGTATTTGCGAAGGTAGTATTAGAATATGCCATTAAAGCAACTACGCATTTATTATCTTTGGAGAACACCGTAAAATTCGCTATACGGTCGATCCCGAAGTCTAAATATTTATATATATATATATATATATATTTATGAGGGCCCCGCAATTTGCGTGTTATTTGGCGAGACTCGTCTCGAGTTCTAGTTTTAAAAGATTGTACTTAACTAAACCAAACTGTGCATATTCATATTTAAAACTAATTTGAAGAAAAAGTGTCACAACTACAACTACGTCTCCGAATCTTTCAATCACGGGCTTCTACATTTCACACATAGGAATTAAAAGCTCCCTATTACTATTACGAGAAGGAAAAACAAAAACTAACCACATGAACACTACAATAGTTACATCACGCATGTGACTCAATTGAACCGACTTGATATTAACAAAAATGTATCTAATAATTTTTAGCAAAGGCATGAAGGTAGTAAAATAAAGAAATGATAATCTCAAATAAGCTACAATATTGCTTTTAATTGCTCATAACAGCGAATAAAACTAAACATTCTAAATACAGTCAAAATAAAGATAACGGACCTCAAATTGCTAGAACTCCGGATAAAAACTCGAACGGAAACCTTGGACAGCGACCTCGACGTACCGGACGGCGACGAAGCAGGTTCGTTACTGTTTGAATGTCGTTTGGCTATGGTGTTCGGTAGTCGGTTTACGGCAGCTATGGAGGTTCGACGCGAGGAAGAAACAACAGCAGTAGCTGTTCGCTGGAGCTGCTGGTCGACTGGTTTGGTCGGCGTCGGTTCAGCTGAGGGTCGTTTGGGTGAGTTCACGGGCTGGGAGCCTCCCTTTTTAGAAGATATTCCATGAAGAAGAAGACTATTCAGATGAGAAGGGGTCCAGTGTTTTTTTTTCGTTTTCTGAAGAAGCCTCCCTGTTATCACGTTTTTCTTTTTGTTCCTGGCGCCGTTTTTCTTCTTTGCTTTTCGTTTTTTTTTCCTCTTCTTGCTCCCGTTTTCTTCTTAAAGAAGAAGACTTACAATAAGTCTCCTTTGCTTTGATTTTTTATTCTCTTCTTTTCTTCACGTGAGCCTCTCTTTCTTTTGTCTTTTTTTTTCTTTTTTTTTTCTTTTTTTTTTTTTAAAATAAGTCCCATGTTTATTTTTTGTCTTTTACCTTTGTTTTTTTCCTTTTGTCTTTTTTTCTTTGTCTTTTCCCTTTGTCCTTTTCTTATTATTCCCACATCCCATTATGTATTGTCCCCCTTAGTGTAGTGGACTCGGATTATTACGGGCTAGGTCCGAAAATTATAAAACCGGGTAGTTTGAACCCAAATATTATTCTTTGCCCGGAACCGAGAATGGTGTTATTTAATTAATCCTAGGTAATCAAAATAACTATAATACTCATAATTAAAATAAAACTATTTTTTATATTTTTCAAGTTTAAAATAACTACGAAATATTAATGAAACTATTTTTTTTTATTATTTTCGTTTTTATAAAAAGATAAAAAATATAAAATACTATTTTTTATATTTTTCAAGTTTAAAATAACTACGAAACATTAATAAAACTATATTTTTGTTATTTTTCATTTTAAGGTAAAAATAAAGTAAAAGAGTCTAATTTAGCTAAAATAGCTATATTAAAATTAAACTAAATATTTTACGCTGAAAAAATATAAAAAATCTCGGGGAGGGTCAAAAATCACGCGTTTACATAAATATCTCTATATACCAAATGCTTGCTAATAAGCACTGCATCTTCAGAATTGTAACCCTCCCACAACATATAAGCTACTAATACGTTTTTCCCCAAAGCAAGTTCGCCACCAACCGTAGCAGCACCATTCGCTAAAATTTGTCCCTTTTTAATGCATTTACCCTGAGGAACCTAGAGTTTTTGATTCATACAAGTATTTTTATTGGAATGTTGATATATAACTAATGGAATGCTTAGAATATCTCCATTACCTGCTAAAAGAATCTTGTCAGTATTGGTATAAACGACCCTTCCCTCGCGTTCGGCTATAGCAAGAACCCCCGAATCAAGAACTGCTTGTCATTCCAACCCAGTTCCAACAATGCATTTCTTGGAGCGAGAAAGAGGAACTGCTTCACGTTGCATATTAGAACAAATTAAAGCTCGATTCACCTCATTATGTTCGATAAAAGGAATGAGGAAAACTCCAATAGAAAAATATTGAAAAGGAAAAATACTTCGAAGATGAATCTGTTCCATGGAACAGTCAATAATTCTTGACGGTATCGAACTGGAACAACCTGCTTCCTGCCGCTACCATATAGTATTCATCTCTACCTAGTGATAAATAAAGCATCCATACCCCGATTGACCTATCAGAAATTTCATAAAAAAGGATTTCTAGAGATCCCCAATGACCAATCCTCATATGAATTGCTAAGGATCCAATAAGTCCAACATTGATTCCTTTAGATGTGTTAAATGGGAAAATACGTCCATAGTACTAGGATGGATATCTCGTATCCGAAAACTAGCAGTGCGCCCTGTCAGTCCTCCAGGCCCAAAGCTTAATTTTCTCCCATGAACTATTTGTGTCAATGAATTAGTTCAATCCAAAACTTGATATAATGGGTGTAAACCGAAAAAAGGATTCATAAGTAGTTGTTAATGTAGTTAAGGTTACCAAATTCTGAGGCGTCGGTATCAATTTATGCCGAATTGCTCCACATATAGTCCCCCGAACCACATTTTCTAAACGAACCAGAGCTAACTCGAATTGAACTTCTAAAAGATCTGCTACAGAATGAATACGTTTATTTTTCAAATGATTCATATCGTCAAGTGCACCCATTCCAAATTTCAGCCCAATCAAATGATCGATGGCTGCCAATATATCTCGTGGTAACAAAAATGTATTGTTTTGGGGTATATCAAGATTTAGTCTTCGGTTCATATTTCGTCGACCAATCCTTCCTCATTCACATCTTTGTTGAAAGAATTTCTTTTGTTATTCCTTACATAAGGATTCAGAAAATACTGGATCGCCATCTACACAAGCAAATTGTTGATAAAACTCCAAAATGGCATTTTCTTTTGACCCAATTTTTTTTCTCAACTTATCACTCAGAAAAGACAAAAAGTTTCAGGATAGCAAATATTCTCTAGAATTTCTCTTAGATTCAAACCCATAGCTGATGATAGAACTAGAATAGATATTTTTTATTTCCTACTTACACGAGCCCATATCCTTGCTTTTCTATCAATTTCTAAATCTGATTTTCCTCCCCAATTTGATATTATTGTGCCGGTATAGACCAAAATTCTATTGTGGTTCAATTCTTATCGGTACTAATACCAGGACTTTATAATATTTGATTGATCACAATTCTATATATAATATTGACTATAGAAGTTCCCAAGGAATTCATTAGAGGAATGTTTCCGATAAAAAGTATTTGTTCTTGCATATCCCTGCCATTTTTTCAAATTAATCCCGCAAATACATATTGTAAGCACGTGATTTTTGCCCTATATGAAAATAACTCCTAAAAATAGACCAAAATAATTTAAATTGATTTTTAGGTATTTTTCTTTATTTAGTTGCATTTCATGCATTTTTAATATTTTTAAAATCATAGAAAACCATTAAAAAAAAGGTGTCACATTTCATGCTACCTTAGGTTTAATTTGCAATTAGGAATTAATTACATTGAGTTAATTGTGCTATTAATAATCACAAAAAATGATCATTTTTACATAGTTATATAATTAGCTTAATTTTAGAATTTGAATTAATTTAGGAATTTAGTTTTCGTTTTAATTAATTAAATAAAAAAAAAGAACAACAAAAAGAAGAGGGAAATGAAAAGGCTTGGTCTTAAAATTCAAAATTGGCCAAACATTTGAAAAACCCTAATTTTCCCGCCAAAAGACCTTCCCCAAAATATTACCCCCAAAAAACATTTCCCAAAAGATTTCCCCCCAAAATTACCCCACACACAAGACCCATCACTATAAATTAGACCTGTTAAACGGGACGGGTTGGACCGGTTCCGGACCGGCCCAGACCGGTAGAAACCGGAACCGGCCCGGACCGGTAGAGATGGGGCCGGGTGGTCTGGGTTATAATGGGGTAGGGGTTTGTTCCGGATTATATAGTGTAACAGTTAACCGGAACCGGTTAGGCCTGGTCCGGCAGAACAATACCCTTCACGGGTATACCGGCCTGGCCCGGTTCAACGGTCGAAATTTATTTTTTTGTTTTTCTTTTTTTGAAATTCAGATTTATGGGGCCCACCCCAAACGGCTAGAATCATAGAAATCCGTTGGCCAACGGAGCTATTTAACTTTTGGCCATTTTTTTTAATTTTTAACACATTTTTAATTTACAAATGTAGCTTTATGTAAATCTATAAATACCCCCCCCCCTCTTCTTCATTTCTCACTCAAAATTCTCATCTCAATCTCAAATTCTCTCATTCACTATTCTCTAATTATCTAGTTCAAGACTTCAAGTCTTAATAATTTCTCATTTCAGCTTCGAATTTATTTGGCTCATTTTTGTTGAATAATTGAAATTCAATTATAGTATTTTATCATTCGGGTTTTGAACTTCAAGTTGGAAATTGGAATATTGGCTTGACGTTTGTTCGTGGTAACATCGGAAATTCGGAATTGCATAACCAAGTGCTCCAATTCGGTACACTCCCTCCAACTCTTTCTCTTATTAATATTTGAATTGCATATTTTTTTTGTGCTTATTTATTCCTTAAATTTCACAATATGTTTAGTGCTGCTAAAAAAGCGTGTAGAAAAGTTACTGGTAGGGAGAGTAAAAGTAGAGGTAATTCTTCAGCATCTGGTAGTAATAGCCCAATATCTATTGTTCTCGAAACATCGCCTAATGAAAATATAGATTATGATCAATTACAAGAAGATTATGGAATAGAAGATAATGAAATAAGAATTGAAGAAGAGATATCTGCTACACCTACTAGTGCACCTAGTGCTGGGGTAGGTAGTGTTGGAGTTGATACAAGGGGTGGTGGTCGTGGCACTAGTGGTAGACCACCTACGGCTCCGACGACTAATCGTAGAAAAAGAAGTAAGGTTTGGAATATTTTTGAATTAATTGAAGGTTCTAATAGAGTTAGATGCAAAATTTGTAAAGATTCATTTAAACATTTGACTGGAGGAAATTTAGGGGGAACTGAAACGCTTAGTAGGCATATGAGAGCTTCACACCCGATAGAATAGGGCCTAGATGGTGATGATAGTCAAACAACTATTAACCCTACTACTGGAGGGTTACTAGATGGAACTATACATATTTATTTTTAAAAGTTTGCTATAAATATAGATATCCAATAACTGAAGTTGCTAATGCACATTGTACGAATCCAAGTCGTATGTTAACAACTGATACTTGGGCGGTCATTAATGATGTTGTTAAATCTTTACATAAATTTTATACTGCTACTGTTGAGTTTTCTGGATCTTATTACCCTACTATTGCTATGGGTTTAGTACATATAGCGGGAATTTCTTTTATACTCTTTGAATATGCGTCACTCATTGGGAAGCAATGCTTTGGAAGTTTTAGTATGTATGAGAGATTGGATTAGATCGGAAAGAAGAAATCAAGGACATGAAGATGTTGATCGCCCAGAAGACGAGGAACTTGGAGGTATATTAACAAGTGGTCACCCATCCGAATTAAATACTCCAGAAGAAGGCCAATCAGTTCATATTGATTATGATGAACTTAGCACGGCAATGCAAAATATTTGAATTTACTTATTGTTTTTTGTTCAAGTCTTAAAAGATGTAAACATTCAATTTGTAAGTTTCAAATTTGAGTTATGAAATATGAAATAAAAGAAGCACTTGCAAATTACAATAGTTATACAAAATTACAAAAAAAAAACGTCAAACCCGGCCCGGCCCGGCCCCTTTAACCCGTAACCCGTACGGGTCAATTTTTACCCGAAAAAACCCCAACCCATTAAACCCGTTAAGGGAGAGCCCGGAACCGGCCCAGTAAGGAACTCGTACGAGTTTTAAAAAATCGGGCCCGGCCCATCCGTTAGACACGTTTACTATAAATACATACCTAAAAAAGAAAAAAAAGAAAAAAAAAAGAAAAAAGAAAAAGGCTGAAAATCCAAAATGAGGACTGAAAATTCAAAAACAAGCTGCGCAGTATTTGGAAATACCCGACCCCTCCCCTGTCTTTCATCTTCTTCATTAATCTAGAGGCCCAATTCCAATTCCAACCATCAATCCCAATTCCATCAACAAGATCACAGTAGCCCTTCACCAGCGCAACAAGCACAACCGCCCCTGCGAAATTCCACCGCTGCCAACCACAGCTAGAACGCCCTCCTCTATCACTCACTCGTCATTGTCTCACACACAGCCGCTACCCGCTACAGCTACCAGAGTCCCTTTGGAAGCTCGTTTGGAGAGTTGTTTGGAGCTGAGAAGTTGGAAATAGTTTGAGGTCGTCGTTCAGTTACTGATTCGAGATTTTGTCATTGGTATGAGGTTTCGCACCAGTAGCTCGTCTCGCCTATTTGGAAATCTTCGTTCATTTTGTACGGTGAAAATTTGCGTCAGTAGAGGTCCGTTTCTGACTTTCTTCTTCAATGTTTCTTAATATTCCTGCGAAAGAGAGAAGAAGAAGAACGATAGGCGGCAGTCAAAATATCAACAGCAATGAATGCAAATTAACACAGTAACAAGCTCGATTTCAGAGTAGAAAATGCAGCGAATTCAACCAAACTAGTGAAGAACAGCGAACAGAAATCCAAAAATATCACTACGAACATCAGCAATGAAACAGTAACAGTGTTTCAGTGTATTTTTTTATTTCAAATTATCTGAACCCCTTTAATAAGGCCTAAAGGAGCCTATTTATAGAGTAACATGGGAGGGAAATTTGAATTAGATATTCAGATTTTCCACCCCTACTCCTTTTAATTATTTTCAGTTTAGTCTACGTGAATTAAACATGAATATACTTAAACCACTTCTAGAAGGTTCTAGGGTATTCTCTATTATTCTATTTAGGTGTAAATGCCTTTATTACCCTCACTTGCTAATATTTTCTACCTAATTACCATTTAGTTATACCTAGAATGCCCTTTATTGTTCGGCTAATTACATAAAAACCAAGCCTATTTGTCTTTTATACCCTTAGTCTTTGAAAATTACTCTTAGAATAACATTTACCCATTCCCCTTTTACCTATGTGTTTTGTGTTTATTTACCCGATCAGCCTTTAGGTCAATTTAGACCTTGAGCAGTAAAAAATCAAAATAGTATTTAACAAATAACCCCAATAATTAGACTTTATACTATAGCCAATTCAAAGCTAAGTCACCCTTTTCAGAAATAACCAATTTGTAATGTCCCCAATTAGCCTTTTAATTAATTAGAGATTTAGAATAAATTGCAATTATAGCCAATATTAAGCATTTTTATAAACATAGCCCTAATACGACTAATCGCTCAGAAATTCAGAAGAGTTAAGAGTCAAATTATATTGCAATGATATCCAGCATTAAACAACATTGCAAATATAACCCTAATATGACTAAACACTCGATTAATCGGGACTTAGAGGAAGAATTTGATAATGGTTGAATCCAATTAATCAGAACATCCAATCGAAAATTAGATCTATCAAGCGAGAACCTTAAGCGACTACAAAGCATGCGATTTAACTAGTGACTTAAATTAAAAAACAAAGAGCATACAGTCGATTTCATGTATAAACATAAAAACCTTGAGCATGCATTAGATTCAGGCTAGCAAATAATAAAGACAAAATGAAGCACAGTAGAGAAAATAGGGTTTGGGGCTACTTAGCTTTTCTGTTGATTTTCATTTTCTTTCTTTCTTTATTTTCCTTCTTTTTCTTCATTTTTTCTTTCTGGTTCTTGATTTTCTGGTTGTCGAAGGCCTCGAGTCTTTCTTGACTGTTGGTCTTTCAAATGGAGTCTTGGAGTCTTATTTGTTGTGAAAGACTCATTTTTAAAGGCTGGGGTTCGATTGGGGTGGTTTTTTGGTTTGGGGGTATCCGCTGGAGTAGGTTTCCGGCGGGATATTTTTTAATATTCGAAGGGCTCGGCTTATATTCGAGGGAAACTAATTGTATAGGGTGAAAGAGGGGCTCAAGGTGGTTCAGGGGTGTGAAGGTTGGCTGCTGATTCAAAGAGTGGTGGTCGCTACCTAGGGTTTTGGCGACCTGTTTTTCAAGATTCGAGAGGATGTAAAGGCTTTTGGATGGAACTGAGGTGATGGGGTGAAAAAGGAGGAGGGGGGGTTCAGGGGTGTGGAAATTAGTTAGAGAAGACGACCATAGACGAGCCACCGGTAGGGTTCCGGTGGCCCAGGTGGAGAAGAAGAAGGAGGGAATGGCGGCTAGGGTTTTGAAGTTATAAGGTGTGAGGTGTATAATGGCTAAAATGTAACGTAGGGTGTATAGATATACCAGACATGTAATGATGGTTCCCATCTATTGGATTATATCAAACGAATGGCCAGGATTCACTGGCCATTAAACGGCTTCGTGTGGTTTGAATAAGGCATTCATCTCATCCGTTGGATGTCTTATATGAACGGTTGTGATTGCTTTATACGAACGACGTCGCTTGATTTAAATGAGGCCTTCCTTTCATCTGTTGGATGATTGTCACACCTCTTTTTTACGCTAACCCGCGAGGGCACAAAATATAAAAGAAAGTTTTTCCAATTAAAGGACAACCAAAACGGGATTCATTTATTGAGAGATTCGGAGTCGCCACTTGGGAGATTTATGGTGTCCCAAGTCACCGGTTTGAAACCCGAATTGAGGAAAGGTTTGACTCTATTTAACGGTCCGCGAACCAGAAATCCGGATAAGGAATTCTGTTAACCCGGGAGAAGGTGTTAGGCATTCCCGAATTCCGTGGTTCTAGCACGGTCGCTTAACTGTCATATTCGGCTCATTTATCTGATTTTTACAGTTATATACTTAATGCAAATTAATATCACTTTACCGCTTTTATTATTATTATTATTTACGAAAGAGAATGTTGCCTAAAAATATGTTTCGAATCACGTCACATGAAATGCACCCGAATCCTCGACACATTCTTATTCAACATTTTGGGATTTGGATTTGGGCCGCATGAAATGCACACCCGTATTTAAGAAGGTAAAATTATTAAAATACGCGCCTAGAGCGATTACTTATTTACATTTTTGAGAAGGCCGGGAAATTCGCTAAGAAACGGCACATCTCGAAATCTAAATATTTTACATATACATTTATGAGGGCCCCGCGATTTGTATAATTTTGTTAGGCGAGGTTCATCTCATTCTTATTAAAGGTCATACATAGAATAGCTAGATTTTCTATTGTTTTATTTTTTGTATCAAAAAGGAAAGAAAGTCCTAATTGATTTTATTAAGAAAATGGCCTTAGTCTACCAATTTAAATACTAATGGGCTTAATAACGGTAATCAGGCCCCATATAAAATCCATTGCCAGATCCGATTAATTCTACTGTTATGTATTTACAGTGAAGTACTCCTGTTGTTAGACTGAATCGAATTAAGGACATATCAAATTCTTTATGAAAGAAATGTTGTAACTTGCAGAAAACTAACATGATGTCACGACCCTAGTTCACCAATTGTGAACATGTCGTGATGGCACCCAGTCCCCACGACTAGGTAAGCCTAACACGTTGCGAAATCCATAAATTATAAATACTTAAATAGGAAACAGCGGAAAATAACGTAAAAGATATGTAATCCGTGCCGCTTGGCACATACATCCGTCACAAAATAAATAAAACACTACCAAGATCCGGAACCCCACGGTAACACGGACTAAAAGAGAAATACAACTGTGGCTCTATGTGTAAAGAGTATCTAACAACGAAATGAAGAAAAATGTCAACTAGTAATACTAGAATAGAAGGGAAGCCTCCGGATCCGCGGACGTAGCGGATCATACCTCGAAGTCTCCCAGAAAGCTGCAGAATCACCTAGTACGAGCCTGCTCTGATGTACCTGGATCCGCACAACAAAAGTGTGCAGAAGAGTAGCATGAGTACACCACGGCGGTACTCAGTAAGTGCCAAGCCTAACCTCGATGGAGTAGTGACGAGGAAGGTCAGGGCCCTACTGAGAACAATAATAATATGATGATAACAAAATAAACAGTTTAACAGATAACAACACAATTTCCAAAATAACAACATTTACTGAAACTGTCTACAATCAAGCTAATAACAAATAACCAACTCAATAAACAAGTCCAGGATCTGTGGGAATTGAACCCACAGTCCCATTCTCAGTACCCCTGGGTCTCCGGGAATCGAACCCGCAGTCCCTACCAATAACTCAGGATCTCGGGAATCGAACCCGTAGTCCCTACCAATAACTCGGGATCTCGGGAATCGAACCCGTAGTCCCTACCAATAACTCAGGATCTCGGGAATCGAACCCGTAGTCCCTACCAATAACTCAGGATCTCGGGAATCAAACCCGTAGTCCCTACCAATAACTCAGGATCTCGGGAATCGAACCCGTAGTCCCTACCAATATCACATCGGGTCTCCGGGAATCGAACCCACAGCCCTGGGTCTCCGGGAATCGAACCCGCAGTCCACAAGCACAGCCAATTAAGGAAATCCACAGAGAGAAATAATTATGCTCAACTATAACTTTACCGAAAAATAGTGCCAATAATTAACAAGGAGTTCAAATAAGGCAATTAGGCAACTAAACAGTTAAGTGCTACCTAATCATGCTCTTCTAACCACTACCGGGTAAAATATCAAATTAACAACCAAGACAGGGATATCGCTCATCGAACATTTAAATAAAGTACGTGTTCAACAACCAGCGCATGTACACGCCCGTCACCTCGCGTACAAGGCATTTAAACTATCACATAATATCCTAGGGGTGAAAATTCCCCCACACGAGGTTAGACAAGCCACTTACCTCAATTCCGGTACAAAACCGCTAAGAAATAACCTTCTTGCCGCGAATGTCGGCCTCCACAAGTGTAGTATCTGATAAAAATCAATAGAATCACATCAAAATAGGCCAATTGGGTATTACCCAATCAAAATAACTCAAAATGCACCAAAACTCACAAGTTGTCAAAACCCGACTTTCGGTACGCTTATCGAAAAATCACGAAAATTATATTTTCGGGTTCCTTATCTCAATACGAGTCTAGGCATATAAAATTTACCAAAATCGGACTCCATTTGCCCACTCAAATCAGAGATTTTCTAAAGTTCAAGACTAGGGCTAAATCCTCCATAATTACCCCAAATTCCTCCATTTTCATGATATAATTGCATAATATTACCAATACTAATCATAATATGAGTTCATAGTTGATTACCTGATGATTTCCCTTGACTTCCTCCTCAAAATCGCCCAAAATCGCCCTTAAGCCGAGACCCCCAAATGTTAAAATGTTTCTGAAATTTTCTAACTTCTGATACACTTACTTACAGCGATTTTCGCTTCTGCGGAATATTTTCCGCTTCTATGCTCCCGTATCCGCGACCAAAGGGTCACTTCTGCGGTTCCAGGCCTAGCCGGCCATTTCCTCTTCTGCGAACCAGAGGGCCGCTTAAGCGGCTCCGCTTCTGCGAAGAAGCATCCGCTTCTGCGGACAATCCCGCCCCTGCGCATAAATGACCGCTTCTGCGGTCTCGCCCAAACGGAAAAACGTCCGCTTCTGCGGACCATGCCCAAATTCTCTCGTCCGCTTCTGCGATCCCAGGCTCGCACCCGCGAGCCCGCTTCAGCGGAAATTCTTCCGCTTCTGCGGAACCACCCGCTCCTGCGCACCTCATCCGCTTCTGCGGACTCGCTCCTGCGTCCAAAAGTCCGCAGGAGCGGAAACAACAGAAGCAGTGCACCAATTCTGCAATTTTCCATGTTTTTCTCCCGATTAACCATCCGAAAACACCCCGAGGCCCCCGGGACCTCATCCAAACATACCAACACATCTTAATACCTAATTCGAACTTGCTCAAATCCTCAAAACACGTCTAACAACGTCAAAACCCATAATTCTCATCGAATTCAAGCCTAAATTTCTTAAGACTTTCCGAATTGCATATTCGATCAAAAACCCGTCCAAACGACGTCCGAATGACCTGAAAATTTGCGGACATATCCAAAATCACATAACGAAGCTACAGAAATTGTCGGAATTCCATTCCGACCCCCGGATCAAAATCTCACCTATCGATCGGATTCGCTAAAATTTCAACCTTCGGCATTTCAAGCCTAATTGAGCTACGGACCTCCAAAATATATTCCGAACGCGCTCCCAACCCCGAAATCACCTAACGGAGCTAATGGAACCATCGGATTTCCGTTCCGAGATCGTCTTAACACTGTTCCGGCTACGAACCGTTTTCTAGTTTCAAAGCTCTTATTTAGGGACTAAGTGTCCCAAAATGCTCAAATTTTTGGAACCAACTCTCCCGGCAACTCACAATAGGAGAAATGAACTTAGGGGAACAGTTAAATTAGGGATTGGGGCGTAATTTTCTAAAACGACCGGTCGGGTCGTTACATCTTCCCACACTTAAAGATTCGTTCGTCCTCGAACGAGCATAGAAAACATACCTGAAGTAGTGAAAAGATGAGGGTACTGGCTGCGCATATCCTGCTCGGTCTCCCAAGTCGCCTCCTCGACCGGCTGGCCCCGCCACCGAACCTTTACCGAAGCGATGTTCTTTGACCTTAGCTTTCTGACTTGCCTGTCTAGAATGGCTACTGGCTCCTCAACATAAGAAAGATCCTTGTCTAGCTGAACAGATGTGAAATCCAACACGTGCGACGGGTCACCATGGTATCTCCGGAGCATAGAGACATGAAATACGGGGTGAACTCCGGCTAGGCTGGGAGGTAAGGCCAACTCATAAGCAACCTCCCCAACACGCCTCAAAATCTCAAAAGGGCCAATAAATCTAGGACTCAGCTTCCCTTTCTTCCCAAACCTCAGAACGCCCTTCATGGGCGAGACTCGAAGCAGAACCCGCTCACCCACCATAAAAGCCACATCGCGAACCTTCGTGTCCGCATAACTCTTCTGTCTAGACTGGGCCGCACGAAGTCTGTCCTGAATCACCTTGACCTTGTCCATAGCCTCCTGAACCATATCAGTACCTAGTAACCTGGCCTCGCCCGGCTCAAACCAACCCACGGGAGACCTGCACCTCCTACCATATTGGGCCTCATACGGTGCCATCTGAATACTGGACTGGTAGCTATTGTTATAAGCAAACTCCGCCAGTGGCAGAAGTGATCCCATGAACCTCCAAACTCAATCACGCACGCACGGAGCATATCCTCCAAAAAACTGAATAGTGTGCTCGGACTGACCATCAGTCTGGGGGTGAAACTGTGCTCAGCTCCACCCGAGTACCTAACTCCTGCTGTACAGCTCTCCAGAACCGTGAAGTGAACTGAGTGCCTCTATCTGAAATGATGGAAACTGGAATACCATGCAGCCGAACTATCTCCTTGATATAGATCTCCGCCGGTCGCTCCGATGAATAAGTAGTGCTCACCGGTATAAAATGGGCGGACTTGGTCAGCCGATCCACAATAACCCAAATGGAATCAAACTTCCTAATAGTCCGTGGAAGCCCAGATACAAAGTCCATGGTGATGCGCTCCCATTTCCACTCGGGAATCTCAATCTGCTGCATCAATCCACCCGGACGCTGATGCTCATACTTCACCTGCTGGCGGTTGAGGCATCTAGAAACATAATCAACTATATCCCTTTTCATCCGCCTCCACCAGTAATGCTGTTTCAAGTCCTGATACATCTTCGCGGCACCCGGATGGATGGAATACCGCGAACTATGGGCCTCTGCTAGAATCGGCTCTCGAAGATCATCTACATTGGGCACACAGATACGCCCTGCATCCTCATAACTCCATCATCCCCGATGGTAACATCTCGAGCATCACCACGCCGAACTCTATCCCGAAGGACAAGCAAATGAGGGTCGTCGAACTGACGCTCCCTGATGCGGTCAAATAGAGAAGACCGAGAAACCACACATGCCAGAATCCGGCTGGGCTCCGAAAGATCCAATCTAACAAACTGCATGGCTAAAGCCTGAACATCCATCGCCATAGGCCTCTCCGAAGCTGGTAGATACGCCAAACTCCCCAAACTCTCTGCCCGACGACTCAAGGCATCGGCAACCACGTTAGCCTTGCCCGGATGATAGAGAATAGTAATATCATAGTCCTTCAGTAGTTCCAACCATCTCCTCTGACTCATATTCAGGTCCTTCTGCTTAAGCAAGTGCTGCAAGCTCCGGTGATCAGTGTAGATCTCAGAAGGAACCCTATATAAATAATAACGCCAAATTTTCAAGGCGTGAACAATGGCAGCTAGCTCCAAATCATGAACAGGGTAATTCTTCTCATGCACCTTCAGCTGTCTCAACGCGTAGGCAATCACCCTACCGTCCTGCATCAATACCGCACCGAGTCCAACTCGTGAGGCATCACAATATACAGTATAGGACCCCGAACCTGTAGGCAACATCAATATAGGGGCCGAAGTCAAAGCTGTCTTGAGCTTCTGAAAGCTCGCCTCACACTCGTCTGTCCACTGAAAAGGGGCACCCTTTTGGGTCAATCTAGTCATAGGTGCTGCAATCGAAGAGAACCCCTCTACAAAACGACGGTAATAGCCTGCCAAACCAAGGAAACTACGAATCTCAGTAGCGGAGGAGGGTCTAGGCCAACTCTGCACGGCCTCCACCTTCCTCGGATCTACTCGAATACCATCACTCGACACCACGTGGCCCAAAAATGCCACCGAACTCAACCAAAATTCACATTTAGAGAACTTGGCATAAAGCTGCTTCTCCCTCAGAATCTGAAGCACTATTATCAAATGATGCTCGTGCTTCTCGACTCCGAGAATATACCAGAATATCATCAATGAAGACAATCACGAACGAGTCCAGATAAGTCCTGAACACACTATGCATCAAATGCATAAAGGCTGCTGGGGCATTAGTCAGCCCAAAAGACATCACGAGGAACTCATAGTGACCATACCGGGTCCTGAAGGCAGTCTTCGGGATATCTGGCTCCCGAATCTTCAGCTGGTGATACCCAGAGTGCAAATCAATCTTAGAAAACACATGTGCGCCCTGTAGCTGGTCAAATAAATCATCAATACGGGGCAAAGGATACCGGTTCTTCACCGTAACCTTGTTCAGCTGACGATAGTCAATACACATACGCATAGAACCGTCCTTTTTCTTCACAAACAATACGGGAGCACCCCAAGGCGAAACACTGGGTCGAATAAAACCCTTGCCCAATAACTCCTGTAACTGATCCTTCAACTCCTTCAACTCAGGAGGAGCCATACGGTACGGTGGAATAGAAATGGGTTGAGTGCCCGGCAACAAGTCAATAGCAAAGTCAATATCTCTGTCGGGCGGCATGCCCGGAAGATCAGCTGGAAATACATCAGCAAAGTCACGTACCACATGAACAGAATCAATAGAGGGAGGGTCAATACTGACGTCCCGCACATAGGCAAGATAAGCAGCACACCCCTTCTCAACCATACGCTGAGCTCTGAGAAAAGAAATAACACGGCTAGGGGTGTGATCTAGAGTACCACTCCACTCAATACGTGGAATGCCTGGCATAGCCAGCGTCACGGTCTTGGCGTGACAATCAAGAATAGCATAATGGGGCGACAACCAGTCCATGCCCTGAATAATATCAAAATCGACCATCCCGAGTAACAACAGATCCGCTCTGGTCTCAAAATCACAAATGGTAACCAAATACGACCGATATACACGGTCCACAGCCAAAGAATCACCCACCGGAGTGGAAACATAAATGGGGGCACTCAAAGAATCCCGAGGCACACCCGGATGAGAAGCAAAGTAAGAAGACACATATGAAAAAGTGGAACCAGGGTCGAATAGAACCGATGCCTCCCTGTGACTAACCAGAATAATACCTGTGATAATAGAGTCAGATGCAACAGCCGCGGCGCGATCAGGAATAGCATAGAATCTGGCTTGTCCCCCCTCTCGAGGGCGGCCTCTAGAACCCTGACCCCCGCCCCTGGCTGGCTGGGCAGGTGGAATAGCAGCTGGAGCTGGAATGATAGCCTGCTGACCCTGAGAACCACGCTGATGCTGCGAAGACTGGTGAGGTGCCCCCTCCTACGCCTGGGGCACTCCCTCACCAGGTGGCGAGTATCCCCGCACCCAAAGCAAGCCCTGGGAGGACACGGTGACTGCGACTGACCGGTCTCCCCCCCACTAGCTTGACCTCTGGAAGGACCCCGCGCAGGAGGTGCACTGGAAACTGGGGGAGCATAATAAGGCTCCTGAGGTGCTGGAAGACCTGGAGTACTACCTGCTGCGGGCAATGCCGAGTGAACTGGTCGACCGGAATAACCCCTGCCAAAACGACCAGCTGATGAAGTGCGGGCACCAGAGAAATGGCCCGACTCACGAGACCTCTTGGTCTCCCTATCTCCCCGCTCTCTAGGGAGCATACTCTCGATCCTCCTGGCAATGCTAACTGCCTGCTGATAAGATATATCTGTCTCCAACTCTCTGGCCATGCTGGATCGAATAGGCGGAATCAGGCCCTCAATAAATCTCCGCACTCTCTCCCGAACCGTGGCTACCAAGGCCGGTGCATGCCTGGCCGGACGGGTGAAACTGATGGCATACTCCGATACTGACATGGAGCCCTGTCGCAACAGCTCAAACTCCGAGCGCCAAGAATCCCTAAGGCTCTGTGGAACAAACTCCCTCAAAAATAGATCTGAAAACTGCGTCCAAGTCAATGAAGCAGACTCCTCTGGACTATCCAACTCATACGTGCGCCACCAATCATAAGCGGCCCCACGAAACTGAAAAGCAGTGAAGGAAACCCCGCCGGTCTCCACAATCCCCATAGTACGAAGAATACGATGACACTCCTCCAGAAAACCCAATGCATCATCTGAAGCCAACCCACTGAACACTGGAGGGTCATATTTCTTGAACCTCTCTAATCTACGCTGCTCGTCCTCAGAGGCAGCTGGTCCACCTCCGGGCTGTGCTGGGGCGGCAGGAGGCATAACCAAAACATCTGGAACCTGTCCCACTGGCACACGCTGCTCCGGTGTAACGGCTGCGGGAGTCTGGGCCCCTCCCCCGGCCTGAGATGTAGCTGCAACAAGAGGAAGCAGTCCTGCCCGGGCTAAAGTGGTATACATACTCATGAACTGAGCCAGGGTCTCCTGTAGTGCTGGAGTAGTAGCAGATGTAGTCGGTGTACCAGGTGCCTGCGCTCCAACCTGGTCTACCTGTGGCACCTCAGCGGCGGCGCGCGATGGTGCTGTGGCTGCACCTCGGGCGCGTCCTCGTCCTCTACCTCGGCCCCGGCCTCTGACGGCAGCAACAGGGGGCGCGGGTACCTGATCATCGCGGTTAGCTCGTGTCCTCACCATCCGTGAGAGAATAGAAAGCAGTAGTTTAGATTTTTGATGCCAAAAATGTCGCACGACAAGGAATCCAAAAGAAATGAAGAGTTTCCTAAACGGTTACATAGCCCCTCGTAGATAAATACAGACGTCTCCGTATCGATCAGCGAGACTCTAAGTAACCGGTCTGTGTCCCGTGACTCCTATGAACCTAGAGCTCTGATACCAACTTGTCACGACCCTAGTTCACCAATTGTGAACATGTCGTGATGGCACCCGGTCCCCACGACTAGGTAAGCCTAACACGTTGCGGAATATACAGGTTATAAATACTTAAATAAGAAACAGCGGAAAATAGCATAAAAGATATGTAATCCGTGCCGCTTGGCACATACATCCGTCACAAAATAAATAAAACACTACCAAGATCCGGAACCCCACGGTAACACGGACTAAAAGAGAAATACAACTGTGGCTCTATGTGTAAAGAGTATCTAACAACGAAATGAAGAAAAATGTCAACTAGTAATACTAGAATAGAAGGGAAGCCTCCGGATCCGCGGACGTAGCGGATCATACCTCGAAGTCTCCCAGAAAGCTGCAGAATCACCTAGTACGAGCCTGCTCTGATGTACCCGGATCTGCACAACAAAAGTGTGCAGAAGAGTAGCATGAGTACACCACGGCGGTACTCGGTAAGTGCCAAGCCTAACCTCGATGGAGTAGTGACGAGGAAGGTCAGGGCCCTACCGAGACAATAATAATATGATGATAACAAAATAAACAGTTTAAAAGATAATAATTTCCGAAATAACAACAATAAGATGATTACTGCAACCGTCTACAATTAAGCTAACAACAAATAACCAACTCAATAAAACAAGTCCAGGACCTGTGGGAATCGAACCCACAGTCCCATTGACAGTACCTCTGGGTCTCCGGGAATCGAACCCGCAGCCCATGTCTCAATAAATAATCAATAACTCAGGATCTCCGGGAATCGAACCCGTAGTCCCTACCAATAACTCGGGATCTCGGGAATCGAACCCGTAGTCCCTACCAATAACTCAGGATCTCGGGAATCGAACCCGTAGTCCCTACCAATAACTCAGGATCTCGGGAATCGAACCCGTAGTCCCTACCAATAACTCAGGATCTCGGGAATCGAACCCGTAGTCCCTACCAATAACTCAGGATCTCGGGAATCGAACCCGTAGTCCCTACCAATATCACATCGGGTCTCCGGGAATCGAACCCACAGCCCTGGGTCTCCGGGAATCGAACCCGCAGTCCACAAGCACAGCCAATTAAGGAAATCCAGAGAGAGAAATAATTATGCTCAACTATAACTTCACCGAAAAATAGTGCCAATAATTAACAAGGAGTTCAAATAAGGCAATTAGGCAACTAAACAGTTAAGTGCTACCTAATCATGCTCTTCTAACCACTACCGGGTAAAATATCAAATTAACAACCAAGACAGGGATATCGCTCATCGAACATTTAAATAAAGTACGTGTTCAACAACCAGCGCATGTACACGCCCGTCACCTCGCGTACAAGGCATTTAAACTATCACATAATATCCTAGGGGTGAAAATTCCCCCACACGAGGTTAGACAAGCCACTTACCTCAATTCCGGTACAAAACCGCTAAGAAATAACCTTCTTGCCGCGAATGTCGGCCTCCACAAGTGTAGTATCTGATAAAAATCAATAGAATCACATCAAAATAGGCCAATTGGGTATTACCCAATCAAAATAACTCAAAATGCACCAAAACTCACAAGTTGTCAAAACCCGACTTTCGGTACGCTTATCGAAAAATCACGAAAATTATATTTTCGGGTTCCTTATCTCAATACGAGTCTAGGCATATAAAATTTACCAAAATCGGACTCCATTTGCCCACTCAAATCAGAGATTTTCTAAAGTTCAAGACTAGGGCTAAATCCTCCATAATTACCCCAAATTCCTCCATTTTCATGATATAATTGCATAATATTACCAATACTAATCATAATATGAGTTCATAGTTGATTACCTGATGATTTCCCTTGACTTCCTCCTCAAAATCGCCCAAAATCGCCCTTAAGCCGAGACCCCCAAATGTTAAAATGTTTCTGAAATTTTCTAACTTCTGATACACTTACTTACAGCGATTTTCGCTTCTGCGGAATATTTTCCGCTTCTATGCTCCCGTATCCGCGACCAAAGGGTCGCTTCTGCGGTTCCAGGCCTAGCCGGCCATTTCCGCTTCTGCGAACCAGAGGGCCGCTTAAGCGGCTCCGCTTCTGCGAAGAAGCATCCGCTTCTGCGGACAATCCCGCCCCTGCGCATAAATGACCGCTTCTGCGGTCTCGCCCAAACGGAAAAACGTCCGCTTCTGCGGACCATGCCCAAATTCTCTCGTCCGCTTCTGCGATCCCAGGCTCGCACCCGCGAGCCCGCTTCAGCGGAAATTCTTCCGCTTCTGCGGAACCACCCGCTCCTGCGCACCTCGTCCGCTTCTGCGGACTCGCTCCTGCGTCCAAAAGTCCGCAGGAGCGGAAACAACAGAAGCAGTGCACCAGTTCTGCAATTTTCCATGTTTTTCTCCCGATTAACCATCCGAAAACACCCCGAGGCCCCCGGGACCTCATCCAAACATACCAACACATCTTAATACCTAATTCGAACTTGCTCAAATCCTCAAAACACGTCTAACAACGTCAAAACCCATAATTCTCATCGAATTCAAGCCTAAATTTCTTAAGACTTTCCGAATTGCATATTCGATCAAAAACCCGTCCAAACGACGTCCGAATGACCTGAAAATTTGCGGACATATCCAAAATCACATAACGAAGCTACAGAAATTGTCGGAATTCCATTCCGACCCCCGGATCAAAATCTCACCTATCGATCGGATTCGCTAAAATTTCAACCTTCGGCATTTCAAGCCTAATTGAGCTACGGACCTCCAAAATATATTTCGAACGCGCTCCCAACCCCGAAATCACCTAACGGAGCTAATGGAACCATCGGATTTCCGTTCCGAGATCGTCTTAACACTGTTCCGGCTACGAACCGTTTTCTAGTTTCAAAGCTCTTATTTAGGGACTAAGTGTCCCAAAATGCTCAATTTTTTTTGGAACCAACTCTCCCGGCAACCCACAATAGCAGAAATGAACTTAGGGGAACAGTTAAATTAGGGATTGGGGCGTAATTTTCTAAAACGACCGGTCGGGTCGTTACACATGAATTATTTTTATTTTTATTTTTTTTTAAAACGAAAGAAGCTGCTGGAATTCCTCAGGCGCTATATATCTTGTAGTGAAGCAGTGAGCTTATTTCATTTTAGCCAATTAAAATTATGACAAATCCAATTCTTATTGGACTAACTAATGTAATTAACAGAACTAATAACTAATAGACTATCTTTAATAACGATTGAATCTCTAACTCCTAACATATGGTAAACCTTCAAATGAAACTAACTCTATTATGCTAACAATTATTAAAAGTATAAAATTTAAAGATTGAACTCAATTACTGCACCTAACAAACAATTAACTCCAAGAGAAGAGCATCAATTACAGTCCAATCCAACCAAAACGCCAGCTCGATGCATATTTACAACACAATAGATTTTTTGAACTTAATAACGAAAAATAAAATTTTTATTCTAGAAGAAGAAAAGCAGGAGAGGAGAAGTAAAACAAAATCGGGCAAAACTAACTAAAATTCCATTAAAACAGTAGAATTCAACAAAAGCAGTCCGAATAAATCAAACTACTCCTTCAATGTATTTTCATAGCTTGAGATTACAAATGTGTACCTGAAATCAAAGTAGATCCATTAGATCTATACTCAACAGCAAATAGGATAGGATTTAGCAGCAAGTTCCAGCAGTAATTCTCAGCAAATTCACGGCAACAGTGAAGTAGACAGCAGTTAAACCCAGGAGATAATTTTTCCAGAATTTCAAGTTGATTCACAACCAAATCTCATCCAAATAACAGTCTCCTAACAATCAGTGATGAATCTACTATATTTTTTCTTGATTTTTTGATATGAATTGAAGGAAAAAATGGAAGAAAATGAATCTGAAATGTTAATTTCAGATCTGAAAATTAGCTAGTATTTTTTGGGATTTTTCTAGGGTTCATATGGCTAAAAATGCTAAAAGAGACCTCTCAAATCAGATTGAACCCCCCTCCTTATTAATGCTGAA
This sequence comes from Nicotiana noctiflora, assembly GCA_032618575.1. Classification (NCBI taxonomy): domain Eukaryota; kingdom Viridiplantae; phylum Streptophyta; class Magnoliopsida; order Solanales; family Solanaceae; genus Nicotiana; species Nicotiana noctiflora. The sequence continues at coordinate 19,394 of JASVEL010012014.1, read as the reverse complement.
AAATGCCTATTTATAGGCCAAAATCAAGAAATCTGAATTTTATTAAAAACCCATCAATTCCTAGCTTGTTGCACAAGTTAGTACCATTATTTCATTGAATTCTACACTAAGACCCATTCTAGAATACTCTACCATGTTCTATTTCCCTTGCATTACCTATTGTGCCCTCATTTCCTTTTATTATCTACTAAAATATCTTTTGTCATGCCCAAATTACCCTAAAAGCTCTATATTTATAACAATTATGCCAATTCCTATCCCACTTGTACCCTTTCCTCTTTTAAACTTATTACCACTATACCAATTCTTATTCCCCATTTACCCCTACTTTTTAAGGCTAATTACTTTCCTAATTTCTGCCTTTTCTTCTTATTTAAACCCATTTTCAGATTGGTATTTAGCAAATAGCCACAATTAAGTGACTATTGCTTAACTAGCCAATTGGCCCTTCAATTAACTTAAATTCAGAATTAATTCGCTAATTGAAAACACATTTCAACTATAGCCAACCTTAGGCAATCTTACAAATATGGCCACTTATGACTGATTATCCAATTAACAAGACTCGGGGGAACAATTGATAGATGATGAGTCTTACTAATCGAGACAACTAGCCGCAATTGATTCTATTTAATAAAACCACCTTAGGTTGCTACGAATCAAGTGATTTCAACTGTCGACCTAACTTGAATTTAAACTAATCTAAAGTCGAATTCACTAATTAAGCTTAATCGCTAACTAACAGCTATAACCAATACATCCTAATGTTCAGCAATTAATCGACTCGAATATACTAAACAGTATCAAATAACCAGTAAAAAAAACAAGATTTAAACAGGATCAAATAGCTTCACTAATCGTGTATTCACAACAGATTCACAAATTGTCAATTAACGAATTCAACAATTAACAAGTAATTCCCAAAACCTAAAACATAATCTAATATTTTAGTCGGCAAACTAACAAAATCTAAAAATCCAACAATTCCTAAAACTAACATAATGAAAATCAGAAACTAATCAAACGATGCTAATGAAAAATCAAAAATGGACAGAAATTCGAATCAACAATCTAACAAAAATCTATCAAAAATCCGAATTTGTCAACTAACAGAAAAATATAGCAATCTAAAAGAAAAATCTAACAAAATTAAAAATTATTCGGAAACTAAAGAGATAGAAAAAATAGGAAACGGATTCGCTCCAATTATTAACAAACTCAGTGTATTCATTCTAAAAATTAATCAAAAACAAAATGAGAAGAACATACTTCATTCAACCAAATCCAAACATGCACAAGAAGAATTAAAATGAAGAACTTAGCTCTTTGCCGTTATTTTTCGTTCATTTTTTTTCTGTTTTTCTTCTCTTCTATTTCTGTTTTTCTTCCGCTTTTCTTCATTTCTTGATTATTCACTTGCTTCTTCATTTGTTCTTGCATTCTTTCTTGAATCCGAACCCTTTCTTGAAAATTCGGCGGGTATTGAGTCGTTCTTGACGGCACGGCAGCCTTTTGGCTTGAAATTTCTTATCACAGTGTGGGGAACGTTAAAAGAAAGAGATTGGTGTGAGTTTTGGGTGGCTTGAGTGGCGGCGCCACCATGGCGGTGGGTGGCAGCGCACTAGGGTTTGGTTTTTTTGAGGTGTTTCAGTGAGTTTTGAAGGAGATGGTTTAGGGAAATGGGATGAGGGGGAGATGGGGAGTTGTTTGGTGTCATTTTTGCCTGGAATGAACACCGGCCGCCGCCATGGGTGGCGGAACCCTAGCGGCGGCAGTGAAGAAGAAGATAGAGTGACGGTTTGGACAAGGAGGCATATACACGAATGGGTCTTTTAATTTTGTCTTAGGTGTGTTAAGGTTGTAGTAACAATTTAGGGCCGTTGGATCAGGAAATTGGATGGCTGTGATTAAAAGGGAAACCGGGTAGGGTCTGGGCGTTGGGCTGGGCAATTGGGCCGCTGGGGTTGCTTGGGCCTGGGCGGATGACTGACTGGGCGGCTGGGCGGCTGGGCAATTTGGGTTATTTGAGCCCAATCCTTTGCCTTTGTATTTTTTGTGTGTTGCATTTTCTCTTGTATTATTTTTTTTGTATTTTATTCTTTTTTTGTATTTTTTTTTATTTTGTATTTATTCTACTTTGTAATTATTTGAAGCACTAATTAAAAACTAAACTAATTACCTCTTTTTGACAATTTTTAATTTAAAAGCTAACTAATTTTTGATTTTTTTTCTTTAATTTGTTAGAAAAAAGAATTAATTTCCTAAAGATGCAAATTTTTGTATTTTCATTTATCACACGCAAATAACATGCAAACAACTAACACAAAATTCACAAAAAATTATAAATAATAATGAAAAATCATTTATTTTGAATTTTATAGGAATAACTCATGTGTAGGGTAAAAATCATGTGCTCACAGCTGCCCGTCTTTGCTCGGGGACACGAAGAGTTTCCGTGCAAAGATAAGTGAGCAACTATGAACAATTTTTACCCGTTCGAGTATTCCATTGTGAAGCATTTTGAAAAGCTTTGACCGCACCCTGCTTCGGAGGTTGCCTACATATCCTGGGCTAAACAGGAATCAGGTCAGTGTAGTTCGGGAAGGTCTGGTAGCTGGGACTACCAAGGACTGTGATCTCACTGCTGTTGCTGTTGTTACTGCCGTTATTGCTGACTGACTCCTTATCACACCAGGGTAAAGATAAAAGAAGCTAGCCTAAGCTATAGCCTATGAATTATAAAAAATCCTATCTATGTCTTTCAACTTGTTTTTGTATTTTCTTGATCTTGTGTCTTGTATTCCTTGCAACGACATTCTTGTTATTGCCTTCAACTTGTATCTTCGCTCCAATGGCATTCTTGTTATTGCCTTGAACATGTTCAACTTTCACCGGCATTCCTGTCATTGCCTTAACTTGTTCAACTTCTTCAATATGAAATATTTCGTCCATTCTCCAGATGAACCCATGCTTGTGACTAAATAAACAACCAAAGAAAGATTTTTCTGCCCAAGTATTTCGCCATTCCATTCTTCAGGCGGGCACCTGACTTCAACAACAAATTTTGAAAATAAATCGCCATTCTATTCTCCAGGCGGGCACCTGACTTCAACAACAAACTTTGAAAATAAATCGCCATTCCATTCTTCAGGCGGGTACCCTGACTTCAACAATGATTTAAAATTTCAATTAAAACCTAAAGTAAAATGCCATTCCGTTTTTCAGGCGGGCACCCTGACTTCAACAGTGATTAAAAACTTCAATTAAAACTTAAAGTAAAATGCCATTCCATTTTTCAGGCGGGCACCCTGACTTCAACAGTGATTTAAAACTTCAATTAAAACCTAAAGTAAAATGCCATTCCTTTTTTCAGGCGGGCACCCTGACTTCAACAGTGATTTAAAACTTCAATTAAAACCTAAAGTAAAATGCCATTCCGTTTTTCAGGCGGGCACCCTGACTTCAACAGTGATTTAAAACTTCAATTAAAACCTAAAGTAAAATGCCATTCCGTTTTTCAGGTGGGCACCCTGACTTCAACAGTGATTTAAAACTTCAATTAAAACCTAAAGTAAAATGTCATTCCGTTTTTCAGGCGGGCACCCTGACTTCAACAGTGATTTAAAACTTCAATTAAAACTTAAAGTAAAATGCCATTCCGTTTTTCAGGCGGGCACCCTGACTTCAACAACAACTTCAAAACTAAATCGCCACTCCATTCTTCAGGCGGGCTCCCTGACTTCCACTACAACTTCAAAATAAATCGCCACTCTATTCTTCAGGTGGGCTCCCTGACTTCAACATCAACTCACTAACTCCATCCCATCCTTTCTTCCGAATTACCTTGTTTCGGAATTGCTTTCCTCCTAGGTCGTGTTATTTTTCCCTTGATTGCTGGGGATATCTTTGGAATTGTTTACTTACATGCTGAGGATAATGATGCTGGGAAAATTTTCCTTCATTCCCTCCCCTCCTTTGACTCATGCACTTGAATTTGCGTTGGGAACTCTTGTTGTAACTCTCTGCTTTATGGTGGGTTACTGGTTTCAAGACCTGCAATGTAAAGACTGAAGACTTGTCTTTTGTTATACAGGTAGGCGCCTGCTTTTAGTAGCAAATTTTGAATAATAAAAAAAAATGCATTCTGGCAATAATTTATGAAATATGCAAAGGACGATGTAAAATAAAACAAACGTAAAATATCCTATTCGAGGGCGAATACTCCCATTGTATCATATTCGAGGGCGAATACTCCCATTGTATCCTATTCGAGGGCGAATACTCCTATTGTATCCTATTCGAGGGCGAATACTCCCATTGTATCCTATTCGAGGGCGAATACTCCTATTGTATCCTATTCGAGGGCGAATACTCCCATTGTATCCTATTCGAGGGCGAATACTCCCATTGTATCCTATTCGAGAGCGAACACTCCCATTGTATCCTATTCGAGGGCGAATACTCCCATTGTATCCTATTCGAGGGTGAATACTCCCATTGTATCCTATTCGAGGGCGAATACTCCTATTGTATCCTATTCGAGGGCGAATACTCCCATTGTATCCTATTCGAGGGCGAATACTCCCATTGTATCCTATTCGAGGGCGAATACTCCCCTTGTATCCTATTCGAGGGCGAATACTCCCATTGTATCCTATTCGAGGGCGAATACTCCCATTGTATCAATTCGAGGGCGAATACTCCCATTGTATCCTATTCGAGGGCGAATACTCCCATTGTATCCTATTCGAGGGCGAATACTCCCATTGTATCCTATTCGAGGGCGAATACTCCCCTTGTATCCTATTCGAGGGCGAATACTCCCATTGTATCCTATTCGAGGGCGAATACTCCCATTGTATCCTATTCGAGGGCGAATACTCCCATTATATCCTATTCGAGGGCGAATACTCCCATTGTATCCATGTTTGAGAGTGAACAAACCTGAGACGTCCTGTTCGAAGGTGGACAAACCTGAAACATCCTATTTGAAGGTGGACAAACCTGATACGTCATCTTGAATTGCCTTCCTCATTTCTCCGAGAAAATTTTCAACAACGGCAGAAAATTTTCTGCCCCAGTATTGGTGTTCTTCCTTGTGGCATGACAATAGCATTTTCTTTTCCTGTTTCAAATCAAAGAAAATTTGTTAGTTCAAAACATTGTGAGCGGTTGTGCCGCTCCTGTGTGGTGGTTTTTTCCTTTTCTCCTTTCCCTCGCTCGGGTTTCCCAAAACATTATTGGGGAATGATTTCATTAGCCGGAGATGATATTCCTGCTGGGGATGGGTTTTCCATTTATCCCTTCCCCGTTTTGTGTTTCTCAACTTGCTGGGGGTTATTTTGTTGAAGATGGGATTTCCTTTCTTCCTCTACCACTCTGTGTTGTCCGACCACCTCGGAACTTGCTGTAGATAGCATTGCTGGGGCATTTTCATTTCCTCCAAATTGGTGTTTCACTCTTCTTGAAGGCTGTTGAGGATGACACTGGTTCGAAGACCATTCCCCTTAAGACTTTCCTTCTTCCCCAAATGAGTATTGACTTCCAGAAAATTTTCAAACTGAAAAGAAAATTTTCTGCCCCAGTTTAATAATCTTCTTTGCACCCTACTTCTCTGCCGTCAATGGTATTTCCTTGCTTTGCATAATGATTGGAAAGTTGGTGGCAAGTTTTGAAGTCATTTCTCACTTGTTCTGACTAGATAGACTTTGATGGGGAATTTTTGATAAAATGAGAAAGATAAAAAGAAACAAAATAGAAGACAAAGAAAAATGACTCTCTAACAAGAAATAACTATGAAAACTTATCAAACGCGAATACCAACTCTACTGGTCATGACATGCACATATGGCCTATCCTCCGTTGTTAATTTCCTTTCACGATTTATGTCTCGTGATTTCCATCTGATTATCACTTTTATTTGACTTGTAGTGCCCGAAGGGTTTTCACTTCCAAGCCTCTCTCATTTTGATTTTCTCTCAGCTTTCGTCGCCTTATGGTGCCTGTGAATGTTTTCACCCGTAAGACTCTCTCATTTGTATCACTTTTGATTGGGGTGTCACTGCTAAGTCTCTCTCGTGTTTCCTGTCTGTTGAGAATCAGAATCTTTTCTGCTGAGAATCAGCGTGTTATATTATGATAGGACTCTATCCCTCGCCTGACGCGGCATCTTTTGAAGACTGATCGGAAGGTCTTTCTTTGGACCGTAATGTGGGATTTGGATAGGGCTAGAAAGAAAGGGTATTGAAGGCTCAAAACAAAATCAATTTTGGGTTCAAAATTTACAACCTTCGAACCTAAATTTATTTACAATAAACACAATTTTTCTTTGCCCCAGTTTTTTACTTGGGGATTTTTATTTCTTTATTTACACTATGACCGAGCCGTGAAGCGCCTACGTATCCTCTTTAAGGAATCAGGTCAAACGTAGTTCCCATTTCCTTTTTTTTTCATTTTTTTTCTTTATCTCTTTTTGTTGTTTTCTTTTCTTTTCTTTTTCTTTATCCCTTTCTTCTCTCGTCTTTCAAACTTGTGTTTCTAGTCTTTGCAACTAATTCCGAAGGAGGGGTATAAAAGAATTTAAATTAAGGCACAAAGGGTTGACGATAGATAAAGTGTTTGGATAGCAGAACAAAATGCCTTCGTCATTCCAATCTTCAAAACGTGCCAAGTACAAACAACATATTCATGACATCTTCTGGTTGTATCATGATTGATAACCATATCGTCCATTCGCCTTTTTATCATTTTAAAGTATTGCTGGACGACACTTTCATGTCAGTATCACGAGCGAACCCCGTCTTAGCATGGCCAATTTTCCTTTAAGGGTTTCTTCGTGTTTTAACTGCCCCAGTCTCACATGATTCGGGCTCCAAATAATCTCAAATCATTTTTATTTCTTTTTGAAATGACCTGATTATCTTCCAATTGCTTTATGATTAACCCTTAACATTAGGCCAAAATTATGTGCGATGCCACGTCATTAGAGTCGGCGTTCGAACAAATGACAAACTTAAAGATAGAAGAACTAAACAAAAAGACGAACTGGGTAATAAAAGACCAAAAGTTTCACTAAACGGAGAAGTGGTTGAAATACAATCAAGCAAACCAAAATACAAAACTGAAACGAAACTTGAAACGACTAAGCAAACTGCAATGACCAAAAATGGAAAGATAAGAGGGTTTCACTTCAAAATAAGATCTGGGTCACAACCCCGAAAACAACTCGGACAAAAAGAAATGACAACAAAACAAACCACCGAAACTCCTCCTGATTACCAAGCATGACTTCTTATATGTTGGGTCTAAGGGTGAGCTGGCAATGGATTATGATTAATGTTGGGTGCCTCTGGTGTCTGAACCTCGATCTTATTGGTGTCAATAAGATTTTGCACTGCATGTTTCAGTTTCCAACATTTCTCGGTATCATGTCCGGGAGCTCCTGAACAATACTCACAGCTTACTGAGCGATCCGCATTTGGGGGTAGGGGATTTGGCAATCTTGTCTCAACAGGACTTAACAAACCTATCTGCTTCAATTTGTGGAACAGAGCAGTATAAGTTTCTCCCAACTCAGTGAAGGTTCTTTGTGCCTTTTCCTTTCTGAAGGCATGATTCCCTCGGAAACCTGGTCCTGGAGGGTTATTGTAAGCCCTTGGTGGTGGATATGTATTTCGGGGAGGGTGATTAGGGTAATTTGGGTAGTAGGGTTTGGCTTGGTAATGGGGTGAAGGACCTTTCGATCTGGACCAAGTACCATCCTCTACCGTTGCGACTTCTTCCCTTCTCTTCTTCCCGAATGCAACCCCTGTGCCATTCTGAATAGCTTGAGTTGTTACTTTCAACGCGGAATAGCTCAAGATCTTATTGGACTTAAGTCCTCTTCTATCATTCCGCCCATTTTGACCACCTCATTGAAAGATTTACCAACCGATGTCACCAGGTGACTAAAGTAAGTTGGCTCCAGTGTGTCTGCAAGAAGTAATCCACCATCTCGTTCTCTCTCATCGGGGGATCTACCCTTGCTGCCTGTTCCCTCCAGCGGAACCCAAATTCTCTGAAGCTTTCGGCGGGTTTCTTCTCTAACTTTAGCAATGATAAGCGATCAGGGATTATTTCAAGATTATACTGAAACTGGCCGATGAATGCTTGGGCCAGGTCATCCCATGTAAACCATCTGCTGGGATCCTGCCTGGTGTACCATTCTAATGCAGACCCTCCCAAGCTCTGACCGAAGTAAGCTATCAGAATTTCATCTCGCCCTCTAGCTCCTCGCATTTTGCTACAAAAACCTCGAAGATGGGCTACTGGGTCACCATGCCCCTCGTATAGATCAAACTTGGGCATTTTGAACCCAGCGGGCAACTGGACATCCGGAAATGGGCATAGATCTTTGTAAGCAACGCTGACTTGGTTGCCTAAACCATGCATATTCCTGAAGGATTGCTCCAGGCTTTTAACTTTCCGAATAACTTCCTCATGCTCCAAACTTTTGAAGTGTTTTTCCGGTTCTGCCGGGTTATCCCAGTGAGGGGTGTGTGAATGCGGTTCGGGAGCCTTAAAGGTAGGCTCGGGATCATAACAATAATTGTCATGTATTTGGAAAAGCGGTTCACTGGACGACTTCTGTAAAGTAGCAGGTGGAGGTGCCACAAAAGCAGGGGTAACCGGAGGAGGAGTATTTTGTCTAGCTGGTGGAACCCGGGATGTATAAGGGTTTTCCCCTTGATAATATGGATAGATCGGGGCACTTGTCGAGGGATCAATGGGCGGATGCTCTGGTGCTGGTGTAAGAGTAGGAAGGTTTGGTGATGACTGTCCCCTAGCCCAGGCTAGGTGCATCTCTGCTATTTGCTGTCTCAACCGATCCACCTCATCTTTCATGATCTGTATCTCCGTTTTCTCTCCATCGAGACTTTTGCCGGAACTAGACATGCTTGCTAGAATTGGCCCTTTTGATCTAGTATGGTAATGGTGATTGGCTAGAATATTCTGTCAAGCCAACCGCTAAACTTTCTGGAAATGCAACAAACTTGTAAGCTCACAGAGTTTAACGGATATGTTATCGCACGTTGGATGCAATGCACCTAGTCAGTTAACCATATATGTATTCACTGCATGCATCATTCCAGCTTTTCCTTTTCCATTATCCTTGAAAAAATTTAATTTTTTTATTATTTTATTTTTTATTTTATCTTATATATATACATATAGAGTTGTGGTCGAATCTTATGGAGATTGCCTACGTATCATGACCCCGCATGAATCAGACCGAGCGTAGTTCTTGCAAATTAATGCAAGAAATAAAGAGATGAATATTTGATTTTTTTTTCTTTTTTTTTTTTTTGGAAAAAATTGTAAAAGCCGACTCCAACTACAAACTCTGATAAAAAACTTTCACACCTTGTGCCGGAGATTTCTACAAGAATAAAAATATTTTTAGCGCCAATTATGACTATTTCTACAAAATTAGCCATGTAATGACTTATTTGACAAAGCGACTATTTTTACAAAATTTTATTTAAGAGAATACAAATTCAAAATTTTTCATCTTAGGGCCCATGGGGCATCGTTCAGCACCGACACAGGCCAATACAAGACTAAAAAAGTTTAAATGCCAAATGTGGCCATTTCAGCAAAACCGGCCATGTAATAGCTTATTTGATAAAGTGGTTATTTTTGTAAAGTTGAGTGATGACTCAAACTTGATTTTGCGGATACGGCCTTTCGATATTCCCGCGAGGAAATATTTCAGGGTTGTGCCCAAAATTATTTACAAAGACTCAAAGTGGCTATTCTTGCAAAATAACCTTCCGGCGTCCTTTTAGGGAACATTCAGCTTATTTTAAACAAGAATAGCATCACCCGATTTATTTATAACAAAAATAAAGAATTTGACATTTTTTTTTGTTTATTTTTTGCATAAGGGGTGTGAACCCGAACTTGATTTTTTGCGGCTATAGCCTTGCAACATTTCCACAAGGAATATTTCAAGGCTATGGCTGCAAATTATTAAAAATGATTCAAAGTGGCTATTTTTTGCAAAAAACAACCTTCCGGCGTCCTTTCGGAACATTTGGCTATTTTCAAAAACAGTATCACTTTGATTTTATTGAAAACTAAAACTTCGACATTTTTTTTTTTAAATTTTTTGAAGGGGTGGTTGGACCCGGTGAAGGTTGCCTACGTATCTCACACCATGTGAGAATCAAACCAGCGTAGTTCGGTCAAAAAAACAAACTACATGTGGAAATGAAACAAATTACATATTATTATTATTTAATCACACATTTTTTTTTATTTTACAACAAACTTTTTTTTCTCTTTTTAAGTAAAAAACAAACTATTTTGAAACTATATATATATTTTTTTTTAATCACACATTTTTTTTTATTTTACAACAAACTTTTTTTTTCTTTTTAAGTAAAAAAAAACAAACTATTTTGAAACTATTTTTTTTTCATTTTCCTCAATATAAAAAAAAACGGTTAGCCTGCAAGTCTAAAACAAATAAATGCGTAAAACAAACAGAATGTAGCAGGATGGTCTTTTCATTTCCGGTCACCTGTCCTAGACGAACCTAACCCCTGTGTTGAGTCCCCTAAGTCAAATGCAACATGATGCAAATAAGCGTTCCTACTAGGAATCCGGCATGAAGTCACGTTATTCTAAGTTCAAAACCTCGGTATATGATCTAGATTGTGTACCCGAGCGGACAACTCGAGCTGAGGAAGGAGCTCCTTTCCGGGAACCAAAAGGCCAGCCGGCTTAGAAACTTTCCGAACCTCTTTCTTATTTCAGGGTATGACACTAACAGAATAGGGAGTCTCAACCAGTGAGCACATCCCCGGGGGTGAGAAAAGAATGGTTTCGGCACAGTATATATATATACAGTTCAAACAATATTAAAGCGATAAAAAAATATCATTTTGCACATTTACACCCAAGATAATAAACCAAATACAACAATTATTCAAAGTCGAGTTCTAAAACCCTGATCCAGTGGTTCTGGGTTCATCATCTTGTTGGAAAAGGTGTCTAGACTGGCTTTTACTCGAGCGGACAACTCGAGCCGAGGAGTGTCAGTGCACCGGTAGCATGGCTTTCCGGCTTACTTGACAATGCTCCCCGCCTAAACACTTGTGACTACAAATCCTTCACCGGGTGCCAAGCACCACAGCTATCTTGAGAAAACGGGCTATGTCCAGCAAATGCCCAATATTATTTTAAAGAGACTCAGAAGAAGGAAAATGAGTATCGGCACAATTTATATACAATTCACAAAATATCAAAGCAGTAAAAACAATATTTAGCACTGTCACGACCCGGATTTTTCCCCAATATCGGGATCGTGGTGGCGCCTACTCGTGGTAGCTAGGCAAGCCACTGTGTTCATACTATCCTATTTTTAACACAATTTTAATTAAATAAATGCGGAATACTTTATCGAAATGGAAATAATAAATCACGAGGTAAAAATCATACTGAAATCCTCTACCCAAGACTTGGAGTCACCAACTCACAAACTACTATGGAATACTACACATAAAAGTCCGAAGGAAATATAACATAATTCTGTTTGTCTCGGAACAATGAGACTACAGCTATTAACATAATTAAAGAAAGAGACGCCGGGCCTGCGGACGTCTGCAAGCTACCTCGGTCTCAAATGTGATCAACTCCCACGCAATCTATTTATTGCTGCTGCTGCTGCTCCTGATCGTAACCTGGACCTGTGCAAAAACGCACAGAAGTGTAGCATCAGCACAACCGACCCCATGTGCTGGTAAGTGTCTGGCCTATCCCGGCGAAGTAGTGACAAGCCTAGGACCAGACACCCACATAAACCTGTGCAATTCAATATATATATATGTACCACCAAAATAACAAGAATTTAATCAAGTATTAACACAATAAGGAGTATCTTAAAGAATTCAACAATTAACCACAATTAATAATTTCACAAGGAAAAACAAAGTGTAATGTAAACACAAATAATATCAATTCAAGGAATAGCAAACAGGTTGCACGGCATCACCCTTCGTGCTTTTACTCTCATCCTCACATCCATAGTACGGCATGATCCTTCGTACATGGTTCAATAATAGGGCACGGCATGATCCTTCGTGCATAATCAATAATAGGGCACGGCATGATCCTTCGTGCATAATCAATAATAAACATGGCACGGCATGATCCTTCGTGCATAATCAATAATAAACATGGCACGGCATGATCCTTCGTGCATAATCAATAATAAACATGGCACGGCATCACCCTTCGTGCATTATCTTTCTTCCTCACCCAAATAACAATCACAGTTAAGGGCAAAGAAAGAAACAACAATTCATAAATCGTCCCATCAAGGGCAATCAATAATAATCTTCCCAACAAGTCCCAACAAGGGAGAACAATAACAATTCATCTGTAATGTATCTCAAAATAATTATTTTCCAACGACTCACGGTCATGCTAGACGCCGGTGTATGGATGCTCGTCACCACAGCCCATACACCGCACTCGATCACATAACACATAACACATAATCCTATTCCCTCAAGCTAGGATAGAACAAACACTTACCTCGAGTGCTTATGAACAATTCAATCCGTGGATATGTCTTTTCTTTCAATTTGGCTCCAATTCAACCGTATCTATACACAATTGATTTAATATCATCAATTTTACTCAACAAACTAATTCTTAAGACCAAATACAACTTTTACAACATTCTGCCCGGAATAGTGAATTTCAACCCCGGGCCCACATGGTCGGAATTCGGGGTTATGACTAAAATCCGGTTACCCATTCCCCCACGAGTTCATATATATGATTTGTTTCAAAATCGGACCTCAATTCGAGGTCCAATTCCCCAATTTATGAAAAACCCTATTTTCTAACAAAAACAAGAATTTTACCATGAAAACATTTGATTTCTAATGAAAAACATGTTTAATGATGTTAGGAATTGAAAGAATTAAGTAAAAAGTGACTTACAATCGATTTGATGAAGAAGAAATCCTTGAAGAATCGCAAATGGGTGTTTTGGTTTTGTAAAAATGTGAAGAAATGACCGAAATCCGTGTTTTTCAGGTCTCTGTGTTCGCATTTGCGAACATGGGTTCGCAATTGCGAACCCCGACCAATTTCTGGAGTTTGAAAAATAAGCTAAGGGTGGGAAGTTCGCATTTGCGAACATTTGCTCGCATTTGCGAAGCCAAGGCAAAACTGGGAAGTTCGCATTTGCGAACTATTGTTCGCAATTGCGAACACAGGCTAAATATGGGGAGGTTCGCATTTGCGAACTATTGTTCGCATTTGCGAACCCGGGCGGAATAGTGGCCAGTTCGCATTTGCGAACCATAGCTCGCATTTGCGAACACAGGCACAGAAGGATCATGCTATTTGGTTTAGAAGATTATCGAAGGAGCTCAATTTGCTACAAATTAAGGCTATAGAGATTTGTATTGATAATAAATCTGCACAAGCACTTGCCAAGAATCCGGTATATCATGATTGAAGCCGTAACGACCCGGCCCGTCGTTACGGGAATTACCACCCCGTTACCTTGCATTTACATATATTATGCTTTTAAAACAGTATTAGAGTATATCGGGTGAGTTAGGAGTGATTTGGATTGAAAATGAAACAAATAGCATGTTTGAAGAAAGCTTGAATATGAAAAGTCAACCAAGAGTTGACTATTGAGTTAGAGTGCTCGGAATCGGATTCTGATGATTCGGATAGTTCCGGGAGGTGATTTGTGACTTAGGGGAGCGATCGGAATTGAATTTGGAGGCCCGGTGTAGAAATAGGCTTGAATTGGCTAAGGTTGAATTTTGGCGAAATCCGAACGGTAGGTGATATTTTGATCCGGGAGTCGGAATGGAATTCCGGACAGTTGCAGTAGCTTCATTAGGTGATTTTGGATGTGCCTGCAAAATTTCAGGTCGTTCGGACATCGTTTGATCGGGTTTTGGATTGAATGTTAGTTTTGAAAGTTTTGAAGAAACTTAGGCTTGAATCCGTGATTAATTGGTGATTTTGATGTTTAGGATGATGTTTTTATGATTGGAACAAGTTCGTATCGTGTTTTGGAGTATGTTGGTGGTTTTCGTTGGGGTCCCGGGGGCCTCGGGGTGAATCCGGACCATCATCCGGGCATTTTGAACTTGGCAAAATCTGCTGTAAATTGCAGATAACTGTGCAGAAGGCTAAGTCATCGCGTTCGCGAGGGCACTGCCGCGTTCGCGTAGGCTGGGGCCAATTGGCCATCGCGTTCGCGAGGTAACATGCCGCGTTCGCGAAGGAGAAGGTTGGAACGCATCGCGTTCGCGTGGGTGAAGGACGCGGACGCGTAAGAGGAAAAGACGAAGCATCGCGTTCGCGTGGTCTGGGACGCGAACGCGTAGAGGAAAAATCCGGGCTAGGAAGATTGGTCTTCGCGAACGCGTGACTGTTCGTCGCGTTCGCGATGAAGGAACGGAGCAAGGCATCGCGTTCGCGTAGAGACCATCGCGAACGCGTAGGGTAAAATCGTCTGGCAGCGAATTAAAATCACAGAACAGAGGGCTCTCGGGTTCATTAACCCAAAACACAATTTTTGAGCCCTAGAGAGAAGAAATCACGGGAAAACGCTGGGAAATCATCGGGTATTCATCGGGGGTAAGTTTCTTGACTCAGAAACATCAATTTATGGTAGTATTAACACCAATCTTCATGAAATTGGGTTGAAATCTTGAAGAAATGTGGCCTAAATATTGAAAACGGGATTTTTGGATTTGGGAGGCCATTTGAACTCCGATTTCGATAAATTTTATATGCACGGACTCGGGGCGAGATAAGGATCGCGTTGGTGCTAATTTCGGAATTTTCCGAGCAGTGGGGCCCGGGGTCGGGTTTTACCAACTTAGTGTAATTATGCTAATTTCATGTAAATTGAAGTGGGTTATGATTATTTGACCCGTATTTGATGTAATTATTGTGGTTTGACTAGATTCCACGCACGAGGGAGCTAAATTCAAAGGAAAGGGCATTGCGGAGTAGTCGTCGCGCCGTATTGAGGTGAGTAATAGATGTGGGTGATGACCAGCGGGTTCGAAGCCCCGGTATACCACTTTGTGACGCTGTATAGCGGCGAGACACGCACACTCTTGAGAGTGCGGGGTCGATCATGAACTGGAGACTACATATTAGTCCAACCTGTTGATATTGTATTATTGGCTATTCTAGAGCCGTCGAACCTCCTTCTCGGATGGTTGCATATATATATATATATATATATATTGTGATAATGGCCACTCTTGAGCCGAGGAACCCCCTTCTTGGGCGGTTGAGTATACATGTGGGCCGTGAGCCAGTATTGGATCCCGCGAGGATCGTTATCATTGTCTTATCATATAGACATGCTAGTTTACTACTAGTCCGCAGCTATTTTTGTTATTATGCTAATTCCAATCTCTGGAACTTGATATTACTGTTTTCCAACTGAAAAATGATAAAGCAGTTTTCAAAAACTACTTTTGAGCCTGCGAGGCTGTATCTGCATATTAGCTGACTAGTAGTGGATCGGGCTGCACGCCGCAGCAGGATATATGTTGGATCGGACTGCACGCCGCGAGAATATCTCTATGAGATGTGCTTGGGCTGTAGGAGCCCCTCTGGAGTCTGAACCCCCACAGTGAGCACGGGTACCCAAAATTGGAGTCGGCTACGCGCCGTAGCGGTCATATCATGCATTGCATTGCATTTAGCTACATCTGCTAGTTGTTATGCTATTTATTGGTATTTGTTGGAACAGGTACAGTGAAGATTGATTCTATGACAGGGTAGCTGATTATAGTTTTACATAGTGCTTTATTGCGGATTTCTTATCTGCGCTGTCTTACCCTTGTTTATTACCACTGAGTCTGGCAGTACTCATTTTACTCCCTGCACCTTGTGTGCGGATCCAGGTACCTCTCAGCAGTGATCCAGTAGCTGTGCGAGGCGACGTTTGTGGATATTCGAGGTAGCTGCAGAGTCCGCAGGACCCGATATTCCTTTCTACTGTCTTTTGATGTTGTATTGACTTTTCTTTCCGCACTTGGTATCTTGTAAACCTTTATACACTTATGTTCTTTAGAGGCTCATGACTCTTGACCCTTGGTCTATGGGAGTTGATGTATTATGGGACTTGGTTCCCTGTTTTTCGTTATTTGCATAGCTATTGCTTCGTAATTTAATATGCTTAAATAGGCTAAAAGAGAGCTTCTAGCTCCGTTGTTTATATTGATTGGTCGGGCTGGCTTAGCAATGTGCTGGGCGCCATCACGACCGGATTTGGGGTCGTGACAAGTTGGTATCAAAGCCTAGGTTTACTAGGCCTCCTGAGTCTTGAGCCGGTTAGTAGAGTCTTGTGGATCGGTACGGGGACGCCTGTACTTATCCTCGGGAGGCTGCGAACCTTTAGGAAAACTTCACTTTTCTTGAACTCCGTCGTGCGATCTTATTGTTCTGAGAACTAAATTTCTATATTCTATTCTCTCGCAGATGGCGAGAACGCGAGCATCGGGACGAGGTGGACGACCTCCATTGCCACCGGTTAGAGGCCGTGGGCGCGGTCGTACTAGAGTTAGAGGTAGTGCGGTCGAGGCGGTGCCGGCCGACCCGCCCTGTTATACCGGTTCGAGAGCGACCCCAGGTGGTTGAAGCTCCGGCGAGTCCCGATTCGGGGCCGGACTATATCTATTGCTATTCCCGGTCTTCGGGAGACTCTTGCCCGGATATTATCGGTGTGTTCCGGTTTGGCTCGGGTAGTTTCGGCTACCGCTACCGTAGCGACATCTCGGTCGGGGGGTGGTCGGCGGACCCCTGCAGGCTCGCACACCCGATCCGGTTGTTCGGGGACTTCGGATGCCGGAGGTTGTCCCCGCTCGGTGGTTGCACCGGTTATTCCTCCAGCTGCACCGGCTCCGGCTCCAGAGCATTGGTTGAGGTTATGCCCGAGGACGAGCGGCGTCGTCTCGAGAGGTTTGGTAGACTTCGGCCACCCCATTTCGGTGGCGTTGAGGGCGAGGATGCCCGGGGTTTCTTGGATAAATGTCAGAAGATGCTGCGTACGGCTGGTATTCTCGAGTCCAGCGGAGTTTCATTTACTACATTTCAGTTCACCGGTCCCGCATTTGATTGGTGGGAGGAGTTTGAGAGACGTAGGCCTGCAAGAGCAGCACCTCTCACATGGCAGCAGTTCTCTACTCTCTTTCTAGAGAAATATGTACCTCAGTCTCGTCGCGAGGAGCTACGTCGCCAGTTCGAGTGGTTGATTCAGGGCGACATGTCTGTGACTCAGTATGAGCTTAGATTCACTCGGTTGGCTAGGCATGCCACATGGATGATCCCCACTGAGAGGGAGAGGATCAGGAGGTTCATTGATGGCCTCAACTACTCTATCCGTATTCTTATGACCAGCGAGCGAGTTCTATCATCATCATTTGAGCAGGTTGCTGATATGGCACGCTCCATTGAGGCGGATCGTCGCCGAGAGAGAGAGGAGCGGGAGGCCAAGAGGCCTCGTGGTTCTGGTAGTTCCGGTGGTGCTCCATCTAGAGGGCATTCCCAGCAGAGCAGAGGTCGCTCATCTAGACCTTCTCATTCAGGCCGCCCAGAGCAGAGCGGAGGTTCTTATGGTCGTGGTCGACAGGGATTTCAGCAGGGTCAGTCATCGCTTGGTGCCCTCCCAGCCCAGAGTGCAGCACCTACTTCTCCAGCACCGGGTGCATGTTATGAGTGTGGTGAGTTTGGCCACATGAGGAGACATTGCCCTCGTCTACGTAGGGGCAGGACCCAGCAGAGGGATCAGCCCTCCTCTTCAGCACCATCTCAGTCTAGTAGAGGTGGAGGTCAGTCTTCTCGTGGTCGCCCCAGGGGCGAGGAGAGATCCGGTGGAGGCCAGGCACGGTTCTATGCACTTCCTGACAGGCGTGATGCAGTTGCCTCCGATGCTGTGATTACAGGTATCATTTCTGTCTGTCATAGAGATGCCTTTGTTCTATTTGATCAAGGGTCCACATATTCTTACGTGTCCTCTTATTTTGCACATCATTTGGGTGCGACTCGTGGTATTCTTGATTTACCTGTTCATGTATCCACCCCGTGGGTGATACGATTGTTGTGGATCATGTCTATAGATCCTGTGTTATATCTATTGGGGGTCTGGAGACCCAGGCAGATTTGTTATTGTTGGGTATGGTGGACTTTGATGTTATATTGGGTATGGACTGGTTGTCTCCATATCATGCCGTATTGGACTGTCATGCTAAGACAGTTACGTTGGCCATTCCTGGTATTTCTCAGGTTGAGTGGCGGGGTTCGACTGATTTCGTCCCTAGCCGTGTTATTTCGTTCTTAAAAGGCTCAGAAGATGGTTGAAAAAGGGTGTTTGTCGTACTTAGCTTTTGTGAGAGATGTGGGAGTCGAGTCTCCTAGCATTGATTCTGTACCTGTTGTGAGGGATTTTCCAGATGTGTTTCCCTCAGACCTGCCGGGCATGCCGCCGGACAGGGATATTGATTTTGGTATCGATTTGGTGCCTGGCACTCAGCCTATTTCTATTCCTCCGTATCGGATGGCACCAGCTGAGTTGAAGGAATTGAAAGAGCAGCTCCAAGAACTCCTAGATAAGGGGTTTATTCGGCCGAGTGTGTCGCCGTGGGGTGCACCAGTCCTGTTTGTTAAGAAGAAGGACGGATCTATGAGGATGTGTATTGACTATAGGCAGCTAAACAAAGCAACAGTGAAGAATAAGTATCCTCTGCCTCGTATTGATGATTTGTTTGATCAGCTCCAGGGAGCTAGGGTGTTCTCGAAGATTGATCTTCGTTCAGGCTACCATCAGCTGAAGATTAGAGAGTCTGACATTATGAAGACTGCATTCCGGACCAGATATGGTCACTATGAGTTCCCTGTGATGTCGTTTGGGCTGACCAACGCCCCAGCAGCATTTATGCATCTGATGAACAGTGTATTCAGGCCGTATCTTGATTCATTTGTGATCGTATTCATTGATGACATACTTGTCTACTCTCGTAGCCAGGAGGAGCATGCTCGGCACTTGAGCATGGTGTTACAGAGATTGAGAGAGGAGAAGCTGTATGCCAAGTTCTCCAAATGTGAGTTCCGGCTTGAGTCCGTGGCATTCTTAGGGCACGTGGTGTCCTGTGATGGTATTCGGGTAGATCCGAGGAAGGTCGAGGCAGTGCAGAGTTGGCCCAGACCGACCTCAGTTACTGAGATCCGTAGCTTTCTGGGATTGGCAGGGTATTATCGCCGATTTGTTCAGGGGTTCTCTTCTATTGCTTCACCCTTGACTAGATTGACTCGGAAGGGTGTTCCTTTCTTATGGTCCGAGGAGTGCG